>CM068953.1:163521226-163536234 GCA_035128595.1 Eptatretus atami | reverse complement strand
TAATATTTATCCTTCAATCCAACATGGCTGCCAAAACATGGGGCCGATCGAGTTGAAATTTAAACCCTTCATTCCGCAAGTCTGCTGCATCATCTCTCAAGTTTCACATTTATTGATGTAGCAGTTCCAGAGTAAACATTAATTACTATTTTCCCTTCAGTCCAATATGGCTGCCAAATGATGTGTCATACATCAAAAGGGGGAGAGAACTTTTTGTTCGTCAGGGAGAGGCGGTCATACATGTGGAATTTTGCCTCGATCTGTTCAGCTGTTTCAGAGAAGAAGACTTTTAAGTTTATTAATTTTCAATCCAATATGGCTGCTGTACCATGTGCCCGATTACAACATAAATTAAAATTCTCCATCTAATGGCGAAGTGGATTATGCTTGTTAAGTTTCGTGTTGATCGGACAAGATGCGTTTTTTCGATCCAAGATGGCCTCCAAACCTGGGACTTGTGACATCATAATTTTTGACCTCTTGCAGGCATGGAGTTACATTATATTTGCCAAGTTTCGCTTCGATAGGTTATGTGGTTCCAGCGAAAACATTATTTAATATAATTCTTGAATCCAACATGGCTGCCAAACCATGTGACCTATCAATTAGAAATTAACAAACTTATATTCACTGCTTTGTGTGCAATACATTTGTGAGTTTCCCCTTGATCTGAGCAGCCGTTCTGGAGAAGATGTTTGAAGGTTTGAGGGTAAATTCAACATGGCTGCCAAACCATGTGACCTATCAATTAGAAATTAACAAACTTGTGAAAGGATGTCTTGGGGAAAGTGTGTGTGAATTTTGCCTCAATCTGTCGAGCCGTTCTGGAGAAGAAGATTTTAAAATTTATTAATTTTCAATCCAAGATGGCTGACGAACCATGTGACCTATGACATCATAAATTTAAATTCTGCTTCCAATTGTATAGTGGAAACACGTGTTGAAGTTTCGTGTTAATCGGAAAAGGAGCGTTTTCTTATCCAAGATGGCCGCCAAACCATGTGACTTGTGACATCATAATTTTACCCTATACGCGGCATGGGGTAGATTACAGTTGGCAAGTTTCACTTCGATAGGTTATGTGGTTCCAGAGAAAACATTATTTAATATTTTCTTAATCCAACATGCTGCCAAACCATGTGACCTATCAATGATTCATTATCAAACTTATATTCACTGCGTGTACAATATGCAGTGAAGTTTCCCCTTGATCTGACCAGGCGTTCTGGAGAAGATGTTTGAAGGTTTTAGGGTAAATTCAATATGGCCACCAAACCATGTGACCTATCAATTAAAAATTAACAAACTTGTGAAAGGATGTCTTGGGGAAAGTGTGTGTGAAATTTTACCTCATCTGTCCAGCTGTTCTGGAGAAGAAGATTTTTAAAATGTATTAATTTTCAATCCAAGATGGCTGACGAACCATGTGACCTATGACATCATAAATTTAAATTCTGCCTCCAATCCTTTAGTGGAATACGTGTGTGAAGTTTCGTGTTAATCGGATAAGGTGCATTTCTATTTCCAAGATGGCCGCCAAACCATGTGACTTGCGATGTCATAATTTTTACTATGTATGCAGGCATGAAGGAAGATGATAGTTGCAAATTTTCACTTCGATAGGTTATGTGATTCCAGAGAAAACATTATTTAATATTTTTATTGAATCCAACATGGCTGCCAAACCATGTGACCTATCAATTAGAAATTAACAAACATATATTCACTACTAGTGAGCAATACGATGTGAAGTTTCCCTTTGATCTGACGAGCCGTTCTGGAGAAGAAGATGTTTGAAGGTTTTAGGGTAAATTCAACATGGCCGCCAAACCATGTGACTTGCGATGTCATAATTTTTACTATGTATGCAGACATGAAGGAAGATGATAGTGCAAATTTTTGCTTCGATAGGTTATGTGATTCCGAGAAAACATTATTTAATATTTTTATTGAATCCAACATGGCTGCCAAACCATGTGACCTATCAATTAGAAATTAACAACATATATTCACTACTAGTGAGCAATACGTATGTGAAGTTTCCCTTTGATCTGACGAGCCGTTCTGGAGAAGAAGATGTTTGAAGGTTTTAGGGTAAATTCAACATGGCCGCCAAACCATGTGACTTGCGATGTCATAATTTTACTATGTATGCAGACATGAAGGAAGATGATAGTTGCAAATTTTTGCTTCGATAGGTTATGTGATTCCAGAGAAAACATTATTTAATATTTTTCTTGAATCCAACATGGCTGCCAAACCATGTGACCTATCAATTAGAAATTAACAAACTTATATTCACTACTAGTGAGCAATACGTATGTGAAGTTTCCCTTTGATCTGACCAGCCGTTCTGGAGAAGAAGATGTTTGAAGGTTTTAGGGTATAATTCAAGATGGCCGCCAAACCATGTGACCTATCAATAAAAATTAACAAACTTGAAAAAGGACCTTATGGGGAATGTGTGTGTAAAGTTTCGCCTCAATCTGTCCAGCCGTTCTGGAGAGAAGATTTAAAAAAAAAAAAATTCAAAAACAGATGGCTGCCGAACCAAGTCACCTATGACATCATAATATATTTTTTCTACGGTGAATTGTGTTGATGAGGCTCAAGAAATTTCAGATTTTTCCTATGCAGCATTCTTACTTGACGAATTTTCACCGGGATACCGCTTCACTGATGATGTTACGAAAAATCACCCTTGTTCCCGATGGGAGGTCATTAAAATGTGTTGTTGTTGTTCTTTCTTTCGGCTGCTCCCATTAGGGGTCGCCACAGCGGATCATCCATTATGATCCGCATACTGATTTGGCACAGGTTTTACGCCGGATGCCCTTCCTGACGCAACCCTGGTCGCCTCTTACGACACAGGGAATAAGGATTGGGTTTCGCCATGATTCCGGGCTGCCCTACACCCTCTCATAGCGCGGCCCAGCGCAGAGCACCCGTCCTCAGCGATCCTCCAACCCAAGCCTCCGAGTAGCCGGATTACAGGCGCACGCCACTACGCCCGGTATGAGGTCATTAAAATGTATGAAGCGAAAATATTTTCCATTGCACGGTTTCAGAGATAACAGAGGTCCAAAGTTTCTCGTTTTTTCAAGATGGCGCCCGTACCACGTGACCTATGACGTCATAATTATCAATTAGTTTTGCTATCAAAAAGATACATATATGGTGAAAATTTTGTGTCGATCGGACTTACCGTTCCTGAGAAAATGATTTTTAAAGCGAAAGAACCCGCAAATTGCTGGCGGAAAAAGAAAAATAAGAAGTAAACAGAAGGAAAACAATAGGTTACCCAGTCCTGACTGGGTACCCTAATCACCCAGTCCTGACTGGGTACCCCAATAATAATACCTACCATTCATTTTGTTCCATAAAGGTGCATAGAACTGGCGAGGAAATTTCATGGCAAAGAGTCCAGCCATGGACGGGTTGCCACCTCAACACAGGTAATCCCGAATGGTTATTACCCCAATATGTTGGTACTCATTTTACCGACCTCAGAAGGGTGACAGAGTCAACCCCACCTGGTGTTAATTCAAGTTTAAAAAAAAACAGGGGGCTTAAACTCAGGACCCTCAGGTCCCTCAGGTCCCAAGCCAGCCGCCTTAACTGCCAAGTCAACACCAGGCTTGGCCCTAATAGGCCTTTATATAACTTAGCCCTTAATACAACTACAATGGTATTGTCGTTATATTAAGCATGTGTATTAACTGCAGTATCAAATAATGTGCAATCTTGTAAAGACCAATTTGCCTTACAAGAAGTGGTGCAAACATTCATCATCTTTCCTGCCTGTTGGGGTAAGGTCATTGGCTCATTATTCCTAGACCTTATCCGTACGCTTTATGAATTTGCTTATCATCTACATCCAATACTAATCCTTCTCATACAATGACTTAATCTCACTTAACTTCATGTTAACATCCACCCTGTACCTCACTTAACTTCATGTTAACATCCACCCTGTACCTCACTTTGCTTCATCTCAGGAATTTGGTCGGGCAGTTTTCTCCCCACTACAGCGAAGGTGTTTGCTTGATATATTAACAGACACCTCGACATAAATTCACAAGTGAAGCGTATGTTGTGAGGCGTTTTTGAACTCTCGTTTATTTTTTGAACCCTCCCTTTGGAAAAGCATGAAATTACTTTTCAGCACACAATAAGTTGAAGTGAAAAGTTGCATCATGTGGACGTTAGTGTTGGTTCGTTTGTCAGAGGTGTAGAAACTCAAGAGTGGATGTTTAATGACAAGTTTGTGTCCATGCCTTTTTTTGAAACTAAACACGTTAAATGATTGTGTTGTGGTTATTGTGTTTATTATGTTTGAACATTTATATAATATGCATTTGAGGTTGCTCAATAATATATTTATCAATGAGAGCATTTGTTTCATAAATTCTTTTTCTATATATGTTTTTTTCATTTTCCAACATTTGTAGTAATCAATCTGCTGTATTATTAGGAATAAATGCTTTTTGGGCATATATTTCATATCTGCAAAGGATGCTCTGGCAGTGTGGTGTTAAATTGTGAAGACAAATAGTGGGGCAACTTAGCATAAGAATTGTGCATTTTGTGAGGAAAGCACCAAATTTGGCACACTAGTAGCCTATCATATTATGAACAGATTTGGATATTGGGCCATCTCAAATTCAGCCGCTGATGGCTGTGGCAGCCATTTTTCACTGCCATCAAAAATTTTGAGATGGCCCAATATCCAAATCTGTTCATAATATGACAGGCTACTAGTGTGGCAAATTTGGTGCTTTCCTCACAAAATGCACAATTCTTATGCTATATTTAGCTAAGTTGCCCCACTAAAAGATCCAATGTGTACTTCGTATAGGAGGGGTTCAAACAGTGTTTAAATGGTGCGCATGGAGGTGGGGGATGGGTTTTGAGTGACAGATCGAAATTTGTCATTTTGCATACATATTAAACATGTCACCTAAATAAAAAGTAACCCCCCTCACCCCCCCTACCCCCTCTACCCCTCCCCCTAATCCTCTCTTCCACCACACATTTGCCACCAGATTTTATTCTTGGCAGCCATTGTACCTCCACCACCGAAGGTGGATGGAGGTTATGTTTTGAACCCTGTCTGTTTGTCTGTGAGCAGGATATCTCAAAAAGTTGTGGACTGATTCGGACAAAACTTAGTGGAGAGGTTGGGTGTCTGCCAATGAGGAATTGCTTCAATTTTGGTGAAGATCCGGATCTGGATACGAGAGTTTTTTTTAAAAAAATCTTTGTTTTGTGTTTGTCTGTTTGTCAACAGGATATCTCAAAAAGTTATGCACGGATTTGGATGAAGCTTGGTGGACAGGTTGGGTGTGTGACAAGGATAGATTGATTACGTTTTGATGAAGATCCGGATCCATATCAGGAGAGTAGAATGGTGAAGTGATTCTTCATCTTCTCCATCATTGAGAGATTGGGCCAAAAACGAGATATCCCACGATATTTCAAAAAGTCGTGGACGGGAAATGACAAAACTTGGTGGCTGAGTTGGGTGGGTGACAAGAACAAACCAATTGGATTTTTCTCGGGTCTGGATGCATATCCTAAAAACTTTACTGACAATGCTGCAGTGCTGACAAAAGTGCTGTAGGATGTCCATATTGTTACAGCCGTCAGGTCGACCAAGTTGCCTGGTCCGAATCCTGACAATCATTGTTGACGTGGTCATGTCGGTCCACCGAGTCTGATGCTCCAAGCAGGTTTGTGGGCCTGTTTTCCACACTACCATACTTCAGTGGAACATCTGAGCTGGCTAAGCGAAGTGCTGGTACTTCCTCACATCCGGCACCCAAATGGTGGTTCAAGCGGTCACTGCGCCAGATGCGGGGTGCTTTTCATTCGGACACTAATCATCCCGAACCCAAACTGTCCTTTAATGGACTATAAATTACGAAAACAATTTGCGATGAGGGCAACTCAAATTACTCAGACACCAAGTGACTTCATGTGTGTAATTATCAAGCGAAAAGGGAGGAAAAACAAGGGAAATGAAAGCATTGATGTACACAGATTATTTACACAGAAATACATACCCTGGGTATCGTACAGTCCGTAGATCCTTAGTATGTACTCCTTAATACCTCAGGCACATCACAGAAGAAGGATCAGGGAGAATTCGACAAGACAAGGAATAGCCTTGCTGTGCTTGATGGAGCACAGCAGTTCCCAATGGAGGAACGTATGGCACAGCTCGATCATACGCAAACAGGCACAGTCCAAAGAGTCCAGGATTCAGGAGTTCAGGCTGGCCTCGGTTAGTTGTAGAAGTTCCAGTTGGGGTTGGGGAAACGGGGCTGCAGCTAAGCAGCAAGGTGTGTCTGCCGTGCCGACTGAGCACTCACGCAAAACGGGCAGCCTCCCACACCAAAGTCCAAGGTGCCACTCTTTCTGCCCCCGGTTACCACCACCTTTATCCACTTGGACCACGCTCTACCCCGTGATGCAGATACTCATCATCCGTCCTGCGCTGATTGGCGATTCTAATGTCAATCGAAGCACATCTCGCTCTTAAACTTCACGCAAGTTCTACAAACATGGCGGGACATGCCCTTTATGCCGAATCCGCACCTTTGAACCAAAAGTTGTGCCTATGGCCTGGTGTTTCCCCATAAAGGACATAGAGGACAAACTACAAAAGCATAATATCTTTTTTTTTGGTTCCAGGGAGAAACAGCTTTAGGCATGGACATGAGGAAGGAACATGCACATCAGCCTTCTCCCAATCATCAGCAAGGTTATGGAATCCATCATCGCTTCAGACATTAAATCCTTCTCTTCTCCAATGGCCTGTTTCCGATCATCAATTTGGTTTCAGACCAGGTCACTCTACCCTGGATATGTGCTTCTGCTCTCCCACAATGGATGGAGGTCCTCAATGCCAGACAGGAAATCCGAGCCGTATCCCTGGACATATCACGTGCTTTTGACACGGTCTGGCACCCCCTGCCCTCTCACCAAACTCTCTCCTATGGTATCCAAAGCCATCTCCACTCATGGCTCCAGACTTCCTCTCCTGTCGCAGTAACTGTGGCCCTAAATGGAGTTCTTTCACCCCTCTTCTGTCCAGGCTGAGGTTCCTCAAGGTAGCGTTCTGGGCCCTGTTCTTTTTCTGGTTTTCATCAATGTCTCTCCGACTCTCTGGAAAATCCTCTATATCTCTTTGCTGATGACTCCACCCTCTGCCGTACCATCGGTCATCCCTCAGACAGGCAAGCGAGATCTCTTCGTCACTGCGATCTGGATAAAATCACAAACTGGTCAACACGTGGAACATGTCTTTCAATCCGACAAATCTCACACTCTCACTTTGTCTCTTTGAAGGACCGTTTAGAACCCCCCCCCCCCACTACTTCTCAACAATCCTCTGGAAGAAGTCCTTTCTTTCAAGCTTCTGGGTCTCACATCTGCCATGACCTTTCCTGGGAAAGCACATTTCAAACCTCGCCTCCAAAGCCAGTCGCCGACTGGGAATCCTCTCGTGCAAGTCCTTCTCGGCCCACGAGCTCCTGACCACTTACAAAGCTTTTGGCCGCAGCCTGATGGAGTACTGCTCTCCTCTGGGCTGGTGTCCCTGCCTCTCACCTTTCTCGGCTTCCCGCTGTAGAACCAAGGCATTTCGGATCATTGGCATCTCCACCAATGAGGCTGAGTCTTTGGGCCTCTCACTCAATCACCGCAGGTTGGTCGGTGGTCTTTCTGTCTTCTACCTCTCCTCTCCAGCCCGCTCCCCCCTGCTCTCTCTGCGATTTGTCCCCACCACATTTCCCCAGGGCGCTCAAGGCCACCAACAACCCCCTTCTGGTAAACTACCAAAATCACAATCACTGCTCACCTTCACTCTTTCATTCCTCTTTTTTTCCGCCTTTGGAATAAACTCCCTCACTCTATTCAATCCCATTCTTCCCTCCAGGCCTTCAAAACAGCTGTCACCACCACTCTTATCTCCCCCATCAAATCCTCGATCTTTTCTACCCCGATAATCACCCAAGCCCACCTCCTTCAAATTCCCTGCTTTCCTTCCTGAAAGTCCCTGTAATGTCCATCTTCTATTCCCCAGTTTCCCCGTCCCATCCTCTCCCTTCCACAGATCTGTTCTCCCACGTTTTGTCCTTCCCACTCCCTCCCTCTGTTTTCATGCCCCCCTTGCTGTGCATTGTGTTGTTGCTCTCACAGAGCCTCGACAAGGTATACCAAAAAAAAAAAAAAATAAGGAAAACGGCTGCTTTCTACACAAATAATGACGCATTTCCTAATATGGTCATTTTACCTCGCGCTTACGCTAATATGACTACGGAAATTGCAATTGTTATACTATACAATGTTAACCCTAGAAGGTATTCCCACAACATATATTTGGTGGAAGATATAAGGAAAAAAGGTTGGGCCATGACCAGAGAGGAGGGGGAAAGTGGAGAGGTCGGCGAGGGGATAAATGGAAGGGAGGATGATGGTATATGCATGGTCGTACAGTATTGTTCAGTAAGGAAGTGTTTGGGGGGGGGGGGTCTCGCTGTTTTTTCATAGATAATATGGAGATGTCTTTAAAACGGTAGGAAAAAGTGCTGCAAGAGATCAATAACTAGTCTTCTACTACTACTTCCACTTCTACTACTACTTCCACTTCTACTACTACGATACGACTACTACTACCACTACTACGACTTCTTATTTAACAGCTCCAATTATTTTCATCTTCTTGTGGGTTTGGCCTGAGAACATCTTTGGCCCAAGTATTTCACTGACTTTTCAACGTCAGGCCTGACTTTCGACTGAATGCGACTTAGGTGGGAATTTGTAACTTGTTCAGGATGCTGACAATAACTCACCTATTCTTCATGAAGGACGTCCTGAGATCTTTAACGTCCACCAGCCAACGACCAGTGCAGCTGGGAGATGGGACCTCCAGCTTAACATCCTTCCAAAGGACGGCACACACATTGATGTATATCCCTGCATGTGAAACACCAGGACAGTTTCTAGCCGCATCGGGATTCAAACCCAGAATAGACAGCTCAAAGGCGAGTGTGCAAACCTCTGGCATAATTTGCCAGCGCACAGGTCAATGTTTTGCAGAACAGCAAAAGTAAATATTAACATTAATTACAGTGTACTTTACATTGCTGTTTTACAGCCAATTTAATCTTTTAACCGAACAATCACCCTTACTATTGTTGTTATTATATTTTATCCTTTGAACTGTATTTGGCTACATCCTTATTACCAATCCTCTCTCTTCAATCATATCATACCATCAAGCCATTTTCTAGCCATAACCTCTTGTTTTTGTACAGATAACCAGACTTATCAAATAAATAAATGACGGAGGATGAAATATTTCCTTAATTATATGGGTCGGTGTACAGAACAAAGGTAAATCTACAATCTTGCTTCTTTCATTTTTGTTTACAATTTTTTCCATTTATGTCAAACTTGGAAAGTTCTGTATATTTTAAATAGAATACAGTACATCATACCTGAATGTACTTAATTTGCATGCTATTGAAAAAGCACAAAGCACTTTAGTGGAGAAGGAGGTTCCTTAATTCAAACTACCAGGTGATGTCCAAAATGGACTCATGAAGGGGCCAAAAATACTCTCTAAAGTATTTCTACGAGCCCCAGTTGATTTTGACAATATAATTTTTTACATTTGGAGGGGGGTACAGGATGAACGAGAGAGTTCATAGAACACCTTATCCCATGCAATCTTGAGAAAAAAGGACATCAGTGTGGTCTGCGAGCAACAAATTTGATTGATTGGTCGGAATGACGTAAAATGCCCTAATGTTTTGCCCAAGTACTGCTAAACTAAAGGGGTTTTGAAAGTGCCAACAAGGCGATTGGTATTCTACAGTGTTCAAGTATATAATTCAATTGAAATAAAATAAAAGTTTTAAATGTTGTAGAGAAAAAAGAAGCTTTTTTTTGGAAGTTTTACCACCGTTGATGCACCCATCGTCTTTTACAATCACCTTATTTAACAAGTTACGGTAGTTATTCATGCCTGTTGTTTGTGTCCTTTATGACATCCATAAAAACAGTAAGTTTCCTGTTTGGGATGATTTTCAAATTTGTTGGACTGCCAGACAGGAAGACAGAGTTTTAAAAAAAAATCATCTCACTCCTCTCTGCGCGTGCGTGATCGGGATGGAATTCCATACAATTTTCCCAATTCAGAGCCAAAATAATGCTGAACTTCAGGTTTGTTTCCTGAATCATGTTCCGATTTGTGTTTAAGATATAACATTGAATTGAAATTAAGCTGTTCCTCGATCATAAACTGATGGTTGGAGACAGATAGACGGACAGACAGCTTGACCCCGCTTTTCGCTTCGCGTGCGCGGGGTAACAAAGAGAAATAAAAATGATGTCCAGAAGTGTGCGGAGTGAGAATAGAAAGTACGTTGGGTGGATGTAAGAGTAACGGAAGGGAGCATATCAGTAATGGGGGGGGGTAAAGGGGCGTTTAAAATACCACCATTTTGTGAATGTAATAAATAAATACCTCCTTGTGGTTCGTTCTGCCCAGCTCATGGAAACAGAGCAGTAGTCTCGTGGAATGTTCAGCTGTAACTGTTTAAGACCACTCATCCTATTACAATATACTGCGTAACACCCAATGAGTATCGAGGGACCATAGACGTGAATGTACTCGCATTTGCAGATAATGATGGGTGGTTTGAAGATTGCATTTTTTTTTACTAACCCTCAAAGGCCACGTTTGAGGAAAATTATAATCGTTTGAGGAACGTGACACAAAGGAAGTCGAAGCCACGGTGTGTGGTCTTGATTAAGGGTAGAGGTTATTCAGTGCACCACCTCATTCACCAATAAGGACATCTGGGATAATTGATGTCCTTTAATATTAATAACAAGGAGACAATGGTCAAATAAATGGTTTATGGTTGAAGTCTTGGCTCACGGAAATAGTATGGAGCGTGCTTCGAGTGGAACACCAAACAAGTCAATATGGTAGATCATTCTATATCTTTACTATTTTCTAAAAAGGTAGTTTCAAAATCTACTTTTTAACATTATGCTACTTTTATCAGACAACTTTTATAATTTCGTACTTCAAAAACGTTTCTTTTACTCTACCAAGAAATACATGTACAAGTAACTGGGATAGAGGAAGAGACCATTTGGCCCATCATGCCTGTGCTTTATCAATACCCGATTACATTTGATCTATCCATCCATCCATTGGGACCATACTCTGTGCAGAGTCTGGCTTCCTTCTTGGAACTATGGTGCAGTCATTGGTCTTTATTTTGAATACCTCTGCACTTACTCTCAGGTCGTGCCCCGTGGTCCCGTCAAGACATTAATCTTATCGTGACCACTTTTAGCTCTCTCCAAATGAAGGATAGCTGTCTTCTTTTCTCACCACTCACCAGTGAACCTCATTAAATGAATTCCCTAACAAAGAACCCCAATGCAGGAGGAGGCCATTCGGCCCATCAAAGCCTGCACACTGGTTGCCAACCTATGGTTGTTTGTCCGTGCTTTATCATTTTTGAATGCTGAGCATCAAGCAAGAGCACAACATGTGCTATTTCTAAAGTCCTAAGCCTGGTGTTGCCTTAATGGTTAAAGTGGCTGGCTTAAGATCTTAGGGTCTCGAGTTCAAATCCCTGTCGGCTGTTGAATCAACACCAGGTGGGGTTGACTCAACGTGCCATTCTTCCGAAGGCAGCAAAATGAGTACCAGTAGGCACTGCATCAGCAGCACAGCTTCGCCTCCAGAAAAAATGATGCAACCAGCAGCCACACGCTGCACATGATAGCGAGCTCAAAAGCCTTTTGCATGACTCGGTTGGGATTCAAACCACCGACCTCAAAGGCTCAGAGCAGATGCTCTAAAGTCTAAACCATTACACCACCGAATCTGGTTAAAGACTATTAGCTCCCTTACAAGAAAACTTCCACACAGAGGGAGGAGACCATTAGGCAAATCAAAACCAACCAGCACTGTGATTACCAACCTGTGGGTTGTTTATCTCGATGACATGATAACTCATCTCATTTTGATCTGGCCTTATCTCATGAGGGTGACCTGCTTTTTACATTAGTGGTTAGTTTCCTTTCTTTGGATTGGTGACATTTTTACAGTTATGTTGTAAAATATATTAGCACAGGATGTCAATTCTTCCTTGAAGTTTTTTTTTATCAATTGTTTCTTCCTTTCGTCTGTTGCATTCTGTGTCTTGTGATTTTTCTTCAAAAAGCAAGACATCTTCCAGTGTATGACTCTTTCTGTGATTGGTTAATCCATTCGTGGAAACAAATAATGTTTTAGCGGTTTTGATGAAATTGATTTTTTAATTTTCCTTAACTTTATTACTTATTTCGTTGTACATATTTGAATTTGAACTTTCTTTTTCTGATTCTACCTTTACTTGTTGCTCACTTTCATTATTCCATCACCAGTCACTTTCTTGTATGCATAGTCGAGGCTCATGGAAGAGGTAGTATTAGTTTGAAGAAAGGATCAGGATGCAACAGGACAAAACTAACAGCAGAGAGAGGGGAGAAACACCAACATCAGAGTTGAAGGCCAAGATAGAGCTGACATGGACAAACAATGGGTGTAGGGAGGAATGAGGGGCAGGAGAGGATGCCTGGGGTGGGGAAAGATTTATACAGAGGGAAACTCTCTGTAAATTTGGAAATTTGGAAGGAGGAGGGATTTGGAGTGGGGTGCGGGGTGGTTTAATGGATGAAGAAAATATTGTTATGTTTGTGGGGTAGATGGAGGAACTTCATAGCAAAGGTAGGATTGTAAAGTGTAGCATGGTCTGTGGACGAGCAGGAGACGTCTCAATGTAATTGAAGTAGGGAAAACTGTTAGCTTTAGATCGTTACATGTCATCACACGGGGTAGCGGTGCTGTGTTAACTATGTCGGGTTTAAGACTGATTGATCCCAGTGTGTGTCCCCTGTAACCATTTCCTATGTTTTTGCATTTACAAAACCAGAAATAAAAGAATCGCGTTTTCAACAACAACAGAACCGAACATTTCCGAGCAGGAAAATGATACCCACCTTCCCGGCTTGGTACCGGCAAGTCCCTCCCCCGATGCTCATGATTGGTCGGGGGACGTGAGAAGGTGCAAAATAGACAAGGCGGTTTGATTGGTGAGGACATAGTTGGGGTGAGGTACTCGATCAAGATGGAGGGTCTCCCTGGCTGACTTCTCCTCGACATGATGAGATAGCAGTGCAATTCTCGTTGTTCGTGTTGAGATGAATTTGTTCACGTGCTGGATGGAGCAAGACACTCACCATTGTTTGATTAGCTGAGTCCGAAGTTGTACGTTTATGAGAGAGAGAGAGAGAGAGAGAGAGAGGAGAGAGAGAGAGAGAGAGAGAGAGAGAGAGAGAGAGAGAGAGAGAGAAAGAGGAGAGGAGCACGTCAGCACGCCTCTCAGGATAGCTCGGCATTATCTCGTTGTATGTTTGAGGAGGAAGGTGGGCCATCGTTGTGAGCGGACCTAGTGGAAGAGAGGAGCAGGGTCAGCAGGTTCGTTCGTGAGAAGAAGCTGCACAGCGTTTGGTGAGCAAAAGTTGGAAACTCGTGTAAAGCCGCTGTCACACCTTGACGATTTAGCCAGCGTATGCCGACGTATGAAAAATTTGTCTAAAAACGTGGCACACGTCGAATACGTTATGGTAAGTTTTGTATATTTAAGAGCACGCTGGCATACGTCGTAGTCTGCTGGCATACGTCGTAGTACGCCGAGCTCGTCGACAAATTCTAACATGCTCAAAATTTCGATGTATGCCAGCGTATGACTCACACGTTCCGCATACGCTGGCCATAAGTTGTAGGCACGTTACGCGATCGTTGACACACGTCGACACACGTTACTTGTTAAGTTACTCATAAGTCGAAACACGTCGAGGTAATGTTTAGCGTCAGTGTTCCAGACTCCATGTTATTTTTTTGTTGTTGTTTGTTTTTTCTTCGGCGTGACGGTGATGTTGACACTTCGATTTCTAGTGTGGTTATAATATAATATAATTAATAGGCTGCCGCTCAACCGATTAAATCATAACCGCACTAGAAATCGAAGTGTCAACATCACCGTCATACCGAAAAAAACCAAAAAAAAACCATGGAGCTGGAACACTGATGGGTTCCTCCTGTGTGAACCCCATTTTTATATACCAATTCCCCTAACGCTGCCAATACGCCATTATACGGAGCTGTAAGTTAGTAACACGTTCAGTAAGTTCTGTGGTCGTCCGGAAGATTCAAATACGTCTACATACGTTAATATGCGTTGGAGATACGTCACACATAGGTTCAAAGCACGTTACTCATAGGTCAAAGCACGTTACTCAAAGGTTAGAAATAAGTTTCGGGTACGCTAAACATTACCTCGACGTGTTTCGACTTATGAGTAACTTACAAGTAACGTGTGTCGACGTGTTTCAACGATCGCATAACGTGCCTACAACTAATGGCCAGCGTATGCGGAACGTGTGCGTCATACCCTGGCATACGTCGAAAAATTCAGCATGCTTAAAATTTGTCGACGTACTTGGCGTACTACGACGTATGCCAGCGTGCTTCAGCGTGCTCTTAACGTATACAAAACTTACCCATAACGTATTCGACGTGTGCCAGCGTATTCGGCAAATTTTCATACGTCGGAATACGCTGGCTAAAACGTCAATGTGACAGCGGCTTGACACTTCGATGTCTAGTGCGGTTATGATTTGAATCGTCGAGCCGCAGCCTATTATAGGCTACGCCACGTGATCGTCGGCGATACGCTGCCGCACGCTAGCATAAGTTGACTATCGTGGGCATAGGTGTGAACGCCAACAACACGCTAAGCATTCGTTGGTATAAGTTATCTATATGTTATCGAAACGTTCTGTGTACGTTACTAACATTTGCATACTCCCACTCGTTATGAATACGCCCAAACTGGAAAAAAAAACATCAATAGTTCAGCGTACGTCAG
>CM068953.1:163507192-163520359 GCA_035128595.1 Eptatretus atami | reverse complement strand
TTCCTGAAGCATTGCTTCCTGAACTTGGCACTTACGGGGAGGCAAATCTTGGAGTTTACTTTGTTGAGCCAACATTGAACAATCCCAAGAAAAATGTGTTGAAGAAAAGAGTTGCAGCGACTGTAACTTCCCGTTAGTTGAGGGGGAGGCTCATCTTGAATCAAACCAAAGTGAGTCAAGTGCAAGCTTTGAGGAGAAAATGCCCCCACTTGGTGTGAATGTAGAGGATTCTAGTGATGAAGATGATGCTCAGCATTATTCATTGGATGAACTTGCAATAGCCGATGTTCCCCCGGAATCCTTTCCAGGTGTCAGTCCTATAGATTCATCAGCGGGGGATGTTGAGGAGAAACAGCTGGATGGGTTGCATGATGAAGGTGAATTGCCATATACTGGACTTTTTGGCAATGAGGACTTTTTTTTAACAAGGATTTACAAGGAAATTTTTGCACAGGAGGAGACCATTCAGCCCATCATGTCTGCACCACACCAATACCAGATTTAATAAATCCGTCAAAACCCCTTCCCTTCATGTGCAGCCTTTTGGCTGCTGCACTGGTACTCATTTCGCCGACATCAGAAGGATGGCAGGCTGAGTCAACCCCCTAGTATTAATTCAGCAGCCGACAGGGATTGAACTCAAGAGCCTAGGATCCCAAGCCACCGCCCTAACCACTAAGCCAACACTAGGTTTTTAACACTTTGTCAGACTTTGTTTTAACACAAGCCAACACTTTGTCAGTCTTCTTTCTATCCAGTGGTTGAGAAGGATGCTCCAGAGGTTGTGCTACTTGAGAAAGAGTTTGAAGTTGAGGAATGTGTTGTGGGGAATGAAGCATTGGATGATTGTTGGATTGGAAGCAAGAAAGAAATGGATGAGGAAGATAAGCATTCTAAGGATTCTCTGTCTGAGGTGAACACTTGCCAAGAGGAAAATCAGGAAACAGATTTTGCAGAACCCCTGTTTCTTTGCCTGGCTTATGGATGTACCCGTGATGGAATGGGACACCACCATGACTGCCAGCTTTTGGTGGCTGGCTCCATCATACCAAGTGGACCACTAGTTGAGATGCTTGGCAGATGTGGACCACTGTACCTCAAAACACACACGGCTCTGATGGTAACAGTGTGGTTGAGCCTGGTCAGTTTTGGAATCCTTGTGGCCCGATTTTACCGATTCACCTGGCCCACTCAACAGCTGTACTCCCAACAAGTCTGGTTCCAGATCCAAAGGACAGCTGTGATGATGACATTTGCGTTAACCATTGTGGCTGTTTGTCTGGCTTTTGTCTATCGTGGATGATGGAGTACAGTTGCCGGAGTCCATGTGTAGCCTGGAATGATTGTCCTCATGCTGGTTGCAGTTCATCCGGGCAAAGCTTTGTTCTGCCTCGTCCTAGCGCACCCAAGAGATACAGTTTTAACTGGGTCCACTGGGCTGTCGGAATGTCTGCCTGGATTATATCTGTGGCCACAGTTCTTCCTGGAGGAGGATGCAGGCTTCGATCAGGGCTAGATGTGAGAACTTTGGATCTACCAGATCCTGGAGGAGGATGCAGGCTTCGATCAGGGCTATATGTGAGAACTTTGGATCTACCAGATCCTGGAGGAGGATGCAGGCTTCTGGGAGTGGATGAGAGAACTTTGGGTTTACCAGATCCTGGAGGAGGATGCAGGCTTCTGGAAGTGGATGTGAGAACTTTGGATCTACCAGATCCTGGAGGGGGGTGCAGGCATCGGTCCTGCTGCCTCTCACAAGAAATCTTGTAGACACAGTTCCAGTTGCTGGCCTGGTTCTCTGGCATCTCCTCATCGAAGTTGTGCTTGAAGTCTACAATTGCACCCAAACATTAGCCAGGTTGATCTACAAGATTTTTGAATAATAGGCAAATTTAGAAGAAGAAAAAAGGGGAGGTATGGAATCCAGGGGGATTGAATGCAAGGAATCCACAGGGGTGGATTGGAAAGGTGCAAAGAAAACTATAAGGGGTGGATGACACTTTTGGACCTGACCAACCTGCGACAACTTGCACTTAGGGTGAGGTGCCTTGATGCTTACTGTCCCAAGGGTTCAGTTTTGCTTGAAATTGGGACATGGGCAATTAGGATGGGAGTGGGCAAGAGTGAGTCAATGGTTGATAAAGGGATCGGTTTGGAAACCAGAATTGTCTTGTGGAGTTGGTGTCTGTTATGTGACAACAATTGAGTTGTTTTTGGAGAATGAATGTGAATTATAACATGTATGCAAGCCATGGCAGTAGAGCCTGGTGTTGGCGTAGTGGTTAGGGTGGTGGCTTGGGATCCTCGTGTTCCTGAGTTCGAGCCCCGCTGGCCACTGAATTAACATCAAGGGGGTTGACTCAGCCTGTCATCCTTCCGAGGTCGATAAAATGAGCACCAGTATACTGGTAATTATCCCTGCGTGTCGAAGGCGACAGAAGGGTTGGTGTCAGGAAGGGCATCCGGCCTTAAAAACATTTCCACAAGAAAGGGTACCATGATTGGAACCCGCAAAATGCTGACCCCTGCTCAGAGAAAAAGGCTTTAAAATGGTGTGATGATGCAGGCCATGGCAGTGTCGGAACATGATCACCATTTTGCGTTACAGTGTTTGAGAATTGAATGGCAACAAGGGAGGGAATGCCGTTGGATTTTGTGGGTGGGGAGATATGTGCATCCACAGGAATGGATCAAGCTCTGGAGAAGCGATGATGCGCCCCCACCCGAGGTAATTTGTCGCTCGCAGCTGGTGGTGGCTGGAAATGTGGATCCATTGGGAGGGGGGTCTGGTTGGGCAACCAATGGTAAGGAGACCCTTGGCAACCCAGAAGAGGCCTAGAGAGCCTGGATGGTGCAGAGACTCTCCCCGATGGATGATTCTGGAGGGGGGGCTGGTTGGGCGACCAATGGTAAGGAGACCCTTGGCGATCCAGAAGAGGCCGAGAGAGCCTGGATGGTGCAGAGACCCTCCCCAGTGGGAAGTACAGCAAAGTAGCAAAGGATCTTAGTTGAGGATCACACATTTGTATAGTAATATTTAAGCCATGGTCTTGTACGGTTGGAATGAATGATTGATATTGGGTGTTTGTGTGAGTGTGTGGGGGAAGGTCCACCTGATCCATGTCACTAACCTGTGCCAGGAAGACATGGCTTGCGGAAATTTGGATTCGGTAAATTGGGATGGCTCCACAGGTAATGTTGGGTATTGTGGCATCCACCGGGAAACACAGTCTCTAGAAGGAAGTTGTGCAAACGTTAAAGGGTTTTTGGTTAAGGTTTTGTCTGTTGCAGTAGATTTTTGTGTGCTTTCTGACATTTACTTCCCGCCTAGGGCTTAGGAGCGAGGATCCAAGAATTTGGTAAACATTTGGAATTGTTGTGTTTAAGGGGTGTAGAACATTAAGAATAAGAGGTAAATTAGTTACTGCTCGCTTCCCACAGACCTCCCCCCCTCTAATTTATTTCATAGGCTAATTAGGAGTGAGTCAGTAAGTGGTAAAGCTGGAATGGTAACGCCTGCATTGAACCTTGCAGGAGCTACAAGTGGAAAGGGGGGGGGGTGTTATGTTTGTGGGGTAGATGGAGGAACTTCATAGAAAGGTTGGATTGTATGGTGTAGCATGGTCCGTGGATGAGCAGGAGACATCTTGATCACCATTTAAGTCGGGAAAACTGTGAGGTTTAAGATTGTATCGTGTCACTGCACAGGGGGCAGTGCTGTGTTAGCGAGGTAGGGTTTAAGGCTAATTGCTCCCAGTATGTGATTGCCCCCATGACCTTTTCCTATGTTTTTGCATTTTCCAAAACCGGCAATAAAAGAACCACAGTTTCAACAACAACAACAACAACAATAACAACAACAACAGAGCCAAACATTTCCGAGCAGGCAAAAGAAAACCGCCTTCCCGGCTTGGTATCGCAAGTCATGCCCTAGACTCCTAGAGGCTTATGATTGATCGGGGGATGTGAGAAGGTGCAAGAGAGACAAGAGGACAGGATCGGTGAGGAGATATTTGGGGCGAGGTACGTGATCGAGACGGAGGGTCTCGCTGGTTGGCTTCTCCTTGACACGACGAAATATCAGCGCGATTCTCGTTGTCCGTGGTGGGGTGAATTTGTTCACGTGCTGGAGCAAGATGCCCACCATTGTTTGATCGGCTGAGTTGCGAAGTTTTACCTTTATGAGAGAGAGAGTGAGAGGAAGAGGAGTGCGCCTCTTGGATAACTTGGCGTTATCCCGTTGTATGTACGAGGAAGAAGGTGGGCCATCGTTGTGAGTGGATCTGGTGTAAGAGAGGAGCGGGATCGGCAGGTTCATTCGTGAGAAGAAGCTGCACGGTGGTTAGTGAGCCCTGGCGTTGAATACCACCACATGAATTACCACACACACACACGTTTCCTGTGCAGAGAGCGGCTTGGCACCATTTTTTGGGTGCAGTTTCCCGCACAGGATGACGCGGTTTGATCGCCAAGCTCGTAAAAGATCATCTCTGGACACCCAGCTGAGTGCCAGAATAAAGGGAGGGATTTTATTTTATTTTATCTTTCCCCTTGTCTGTTTCTGTGTCTGTGTCTGTGTGGAGGTATCTCAAAATTTGCTCTAGGTTCCCTCATGTTACATTACCTCATGCTTTGATTTCTTTTTTTTTTATTACACTTTGACTTATTTCCATTACAAATATTTGATTTATGTTCATTAAACCGTTATTTATTAAATTTGCTTGTGTCTTTCTCTTTTTCGTGGGTTCGAGTTTAAACCCTTGTGCTTCTGCCCCGGTGAACGCCTTGGCCACTCTCCATCCCACGCGCACTGTAATCTTCAAGGATCATGTGTTCATCTCCAAGGTAAAACCATTTGGCTATCCATCCAGGTCAGTGTTAATCGCCCTGTCCATGACAATTTGGTCAGGGTAATTAACTTAACCGCCATGGACACGACAATATCATAGACATGGCTCGGGATGATCTGAGATGGTGGGGAACAGCTGTCTTTAAGACCTGGAGGGAAGAATGAGATTGAAGAGGATGTGAAAGTTGATTCCACAGGTGGGGAAAAAAGAGGAACAAATGACTGGAGGTGAGCAGTGATCCTCGATTTATATAGTTTTGCAAGAAAGGGGTTGCTGGTGGACTTCGTGTGCCCTGCACACACCTTGGGGTGGGGGCACAGGAAGAGCAGAGGGTGCAAGACCAGAAAAGAGGCGGGAGAAGACAGAGACCTCCAACCTGTTTGCGATTGGGAAATGGTTGACCCATCGACTCAGTTTCATCGCGAGAGATTCAGATAATCTTGAAGTCCATGGTTTCCACGGTAACAAGATGAGAGGCAGGGGAGCCAGCCCAGAGGGGAGAGCTCACTCCATCAAGCTGGGGATGAAAGCCTTGAGGGTGTATAGGAGTTCAGTTGATGTTTGTGTAATTATTTTTAATGTTCTACCTTGGATTAATTCAGACAAGAGAGAACAGTAAAAAAAATATAGGACATTAAATAAATACATGTGCAAACTACAATGGCACTCAGTAGAGCTCCACCAGGCTGAACAGTTTACATTTTGTATCCCACTGATAGGCCAGATCAGCATCCAGACCTTAACCAAAATCTAACTGGCTTGTTATTTTCACTTACCCAACTCATCAACCAAGTTTTGTTATAATCCGTCCTCAAATTTTGAGATATCGTGACACACACAAACACACACACACACACACACACACACACACATATATTAGATAGATATAGATAGATAGATAGATATTCGCCCTATCTCTCAATGGTGAAGAATCACTAAAAATTATCATATCCGGATCCAGATCCGGATCTTTCAAAATAATCTAATCAATTCATCCTCGTCACACACCCAACCTGTCCACCAAGTTTTGTCCGAATCCATCCATAACTTTTTGAGATATCTTGCTCACAGATAGACAAACAGACAAACGGGTGAAAAAAATAACCTCCGTCCACCTTCAGTGATGGAGGTAACAACATCAAGACAACGGGTATTGAAAACTTCAATAAGACCACCAAGGATATAAAAGTAAGAAAATATTAGCAAAAACGCTTTGATCACAGGATGGCAGGAGTGAAGAAGGTTGGGAAAAACATATTTTGTTGCTTTCAAATCTGTTAAACATCTAGACTCAAATACTCAAGACTTCAACTCAAATCCTTATCGTTCGTTCAGATTTAGCTTGCAATTAGCCAACTACATCACTGCAGAATGCCAAGCACATTTTATGGAATATGTATCAGATCTTTTCAACATCATCACATACCAAACTTTCATTGCTAAAACCTGCTTCAGACAAACTTTATTTGTTCAAGGTTCCTTTCCGAAGAAAACAATCGTTACCATTCTGATTGGAAGCCAGTTTAAACAACAAATTGTAATGGCCTAGTTGTTTTACCTAAGATGGTGTTCGAATCAAATTACGGTGCTACCCCTGTCTGACGGAGTTTAACACAGGCCCAGTCTTGAGGTGCATTCCAATCCCCAGGCCAATAGATGAAAATGTTTAAAGTCAAGCCCAGTTATCCTGTCTCCACACCTATGCCGCCAGGTGAATATTATGGCATTTGTTTGGCTTTTCAATCAATGTCTTCTTGTCAACATCATCAAACACTATTTAGACACATGGGTTGCAGAGAAAATCCATGCTTTTGCTGTTCTACTGCCAATTCCTACTCCTCCTTCTATTGTCAGCTGGTCACTGAACTGTTGTGGAACTGGTTCCTTTAGCTTTTATTGGGAAAGGATACAAGAAGGTCAACTGTAGAGGTGGAGACAAATGTGGTCCCATTCCATATCCTTTAAGGAAGAGATTCTTTTCAATAGTTGGACTGTTCAATAATAATTGGAAATAATTGGAGCACGGAAAGTTATTGCCAAATCCCAGATTCATTCACCATTGTCGACAAGAAAATTGCTGTCAGAAGTGGGGATCAGACCCTAGTTATAATCCCTCGACAAACTGGAGTCAAGAGGGGGTAGAGGACCCTCCGCCATATTTTGAGGTGACATTTGGCAGTCAGGAGTGGAATATTGGACCTTGGTTTGATTTGCACTCTGACAATTGGTGTTGAGGAGCATGATTCAAACCTGACACCCCAAGGATAAATTAAAAATTCTAAACTTGTGCGCATAAAACACGTTTGGTGCTTGAAAATTTTAAATAGATTTTTCCCAATTAAAAAAAAAAATTGGTGGTAAAACGAAAAAAAAAACATGGTGGCACGTGCGTGATTGTAAGCGAGACCAAGGTGAAGCATAGCGGGGAGCAGATTACATTGGAAACCATCCCCAATCGAAGTGTCATGTGGAGGAGCTTCTCCCCCTTTTCGTGGGGCAGGAGACGAACCATGGCGATGTGGGCCTGGGTCATGATTTTAGAAACTATGGCAGAAATTTAACAAAATTGAGATCAAATGAAACACAACAAAGACGAGATGGGAGCTAAATTCACAAATATGGAAGAGAATTTGGATGAAAAACTCCAGAAATTTGAAAGGAAATTGGAGCCAAAGAAGGGAAGAGAATACCCCCAAGGGAGTTAATAGAGTTAGGAGGCACACAGAGCTGTGGTTGAGACTTGCATATGTTAAGCGAGAGGCATTGATGTTAGGTATAGGTTCTCGGGGATGGAGTCAGTGCTAGTGAGGGTAGAGAGGAACTCACGATGAGCAGGGTGAAGACCAAGGGGGCGTTTGGAGTGGACAATGGCCTGGAACATCATAGCATTTTGGAGTGGACGTCACCCTGCCCCAGAGCAAAAAGTGCATCCCCGAGATTACAGGGAAGCACTTCAAGGGAATAGTGTGGGCGAAGCAAGCAGCTCCAGCAGAGTGTGAAGCCCCCATAGTGTGCGTTTTTTCGAATGGTTTGTCTTGTGGGGGTTTTAATGATTTGTCTTTTTGTTGTTGTTCCAATCTCGGTGCTGAGAGTCACAAGCAGCTGGCCGCTCGTGGCAATTGAAAAATGTAAGACAGCATGTGGCTCAAGGGCAGCAGTGGCTGCAGGGAGGAGTAAGGAGGCCCAAGAGCAATGGGGCCATTGGCCACAGTCAAAATTGGGCACCGGGGGCTGCTAATTTGTTATTAGAACAGCCGAGAAAGGTCTTCGTCCTCTGGCTGAATTCAGATTGGGGGGGTTAATGTGGCCGGCCTCTGGAAAGATGACCATCAGACCCATCAGACCATCAGACCCATCAGAAATTTGGATGTGCCAGGCAGCCATTGAGCTGGCCTGGCAGCTAGGATTTGAATGTGTGGCCCGACCATGGGTGTGGTATGGCCCCACAGGGAGCCCGGTAGTGGTGGTGTGAAGCGTCCACCTGTGATGGTATGGTGCATTGTGATGACCACTCGGGAGAGGTGTTACGGGAACATGCCTTGGTGGCAGCATTCCCGAAGGCCAGTGAGGACCCAAGGAGGAGACCGCCCAGGCATGCGGTCCAGCAGCCTCTCCCTGAGTGTCAGGGACAGCCCTGCATGTGGTGACTGCTGGGCTGATCGATAAATGCAGATCAACTGAAAGGACCAGATTTGAGTACAACCTCCCGATCGCTAAATACCAAATTTGAGTACCATCTGTGGAACGTTATTTCGCTAAATTGAAAACACATTTGGGAAAAGCCCAGAGAGGCCCGCATAACCTCCACAGATAGTCCGCTGTGATTACTGGGGCCTCGTGGTTGGTAAGAGGCCCAGGGAATAATTGGCATAATGAAAAAGGGAAGAATAGCTGCAACAGGCACTGTTGGTGTTGACCAACCTCCCCAGTGACTAATTGGATGATGCTAAATTTACCTTTTCCCACTGTCACAACTCACTATGCTTTGATTTTGGGGGAAGCAGGTGAGTTGGGGAATTGTTGTGGGCACTGGTAAGAGAAGAGTGGCTGTAAGGACCAGCGTGTGGACCAAGTAGAAAGGTAGAAATATGATTATTTTGTGTGTAATAAAAGTTTACCCTCTTGTTTTGTTTAATTTTCTGGGCATGCAGGCCAGGGTTTTGTAGGGATACTGTAACATGAATCGCAGGTGGGTGTGGAAAAAGGAATGTCAGCTCAGGAGGGAGCATTGCATGTAATATCTGTGGGTGGGGAAGTTGTGCGTGTCCGCATGTGGATCGGGCTCTCAAGGAGAGCGAGGAATGTGGAGCTCTGCCATGCCTTGCCCCCAGTAGCACAGCATGCATCTGGGAGAGAGGTCTGCCAGGAGGGTCAGGATCAGTTGGCCACAGAGCAGGAGGCTCCCTGGCGACCATGCATGCAAGACTGCAGAATGCCAATAGGTGACCCCCTCTTTGTAGTCAAAGGGAGTAGTCTTTGTAGTCTTTGTAGTCAGGATACAGTCAAAGGGAGCTGTTGTGGTGCTGGGGGTGAGAGGGACTTTGTTTTTACACTGTGGGCACCACACACTGCTGCACCCCCACCACCTCATTGTAGGACCTCCCAACTAGATGACCACACCGTGCAGTTATTTGCAAGGATGAAAAAGTTTTAATTGTCGTGTTATGTGATTATATGTGAATGCGCCACTCTGTCACGTGCTATTCCATATGTGTTCTGGAAGGCACATGGCCTGTGAAATTAGCGAAGATAGATTTTAAATTGGGTTATGGCTCAACTGACCAGCTGCAGCAGATGACATCCACTAGGAAATATGATCAGTTAGATGGGTTTGTCATAAAAAGCATGTCATAAAAGTCCATTTTGTTATCGTGGAAAAACGTAAACTGGACGTTCGTAAGTTGAGGGATACCTGTACATCATTCAATACGATTTTCCAACTTCGTGAACACATTCTCCTGTTGCTGCTGAGTACGTTCATGAATTGAATTTGTGATCGTAGCCCTAAGTTCATACAAAGAATGTGGTTTGATGAGTGAACAGCAGTTTTAGCATCGTCCTATAAAATGTAGCCCAATGGGGACTGGTCAGGCAAACGAGGTGGCCAATCATTTGGTCCACATCTACTGATCCACTTGTTTGGGAAGACATCATTCAAGAACCGTTGCACAATCGAAGCATAATGGCAGGGAGCATAGACTTGCTGGTACAAGGTTCCCATAATGTGCTGCCTTTTTGACTGCTGGTTGCATCATTGGTTAGGGGCGCGGCTACGCCGCTGATGCAGTGCCCCTATTACCAGTATACTGGTGCTCATTTCAACGACCTCGGAAGGATGACAGGCTGTCAACCCCCTGGTGTTAGTTCAGTGGTAAACGGACCTCGAACTCAGGACCCAAGGATCCCAAGCCACCACCCTAACCGCTAAGCCAACACCAGGCTTTGGTACAAGGTGATATGTGAAAGATTTGATCATCTTAGTTCACGAACAAATAAATTCTAGAACATTTGCAAGAAACGTTTACCATTGACTGTTGCTTCTTCCAAAAAAAAGAAAGTCCCACGTGTCAAATAGGCAAGTTCCACGTGTCAAAGAGGCAAATTCCACGTGTCAAAGAAGCAAGTCCCATGTGTCAAAGAAGCAAGTTCCACATGGCTAAGGGGCAAGTTCCACATGTCAGAGGCAAGTCCCACCTGTCAAAGAGGCAAGTCCTACATGTCAAAGAAGCAAGTCCCATGTTGTCAAAGAGGCAAATCCCACATGGCTAAGGGCAAGTTCCACATGTCAGAGGCAAGTCCCACTGTCAAAGAGGCAAATTCCACGTGTCAAAGAAGCAAGTCCCATGTGTCAGAGAGGCAAATCCCACATGGCTAAGGGGCAAGTTCCACATGTCAGAGAAGAAGCAAGTCCCACTATCAAAGAGTCAAATTCCATGTGGCTAAGGGGCAAGTCCGCGTGTCAAAGAGGCAAGTCCCACGTGTCACAGAGGCAAGTTCCATGTGGCTAAGGACAAGTCCCACGTGTCAAAGAGGCAATCCCACGTATCAAAGAGGCAAGTCCCACGTGTCAAAGAGGCAAGTCCCACATGTCAAAGAGTCAAATTCCATTGCTGGTGAAGGGGCAAGTCCCACGTGTCAAAGAGGCAAGTCCCACGTGTCACAGAGGCAAGTTCCACGTGTCAAAGAGTCAAGTTCCATGTGGCTAAGGGACAAGTCCCACATGTCAAAGAGGCAAGTTCCACGTGTCAAAGAGTCAAGTTCCATGTGGCGAAGGGGGCAAGTCTCATGTGTCAGAGAGGCAAGTCCGATGTGACTAAGGCTTAAGTCCCACATGTCAAAGAGGCATGTTCCACGTGGCTAAGGGGCAAGTCTGATGTGGCGAAGGGGTAAGTCCTACATGTCAAAGAGGCAGGTTCCATATGGCTAAGGAACAAGTCTCATGTGTCAGAGAGGCAAATCCGACGTGGCTAAGGAGCAAGTCCCACACGTCAAAGAGGCAGGTTCAACCTGGCTAAGGGGCAAGTCCCATGTGTCAAAAAGGCAAGTTCCTTGTGGCTAAGGGGCAAGTTCCACATGTCAAAGTGAAAACGGTGTCCATGACAACAATTTCACCCCATTATAATGAAATGGGATATTTTAATGGTTTTATTATTGCCAAACTTCAATCTTTTTTTCAAGATATCAGATTGAAACTCACATACCTTATTTGAACGTATGTGTCGTATAGGTGTATAAAATCTGGTCAAAATTAGTCAAAGGTCAAGGTCAATGACATAAAAAAAAACATCTAAAACATCTATCTATGAGGTGGCAATTAGAAAATGTATCAACCAAATTTGTTATGCACAACATTCCATCACGTAAAACAATTGATAGGTCAAACTTTCCAAATTACCAACTTGCTGTTTACAACGCAAATGTTGTTTATTTGGATTTCATCTTTTTTTTGTTTATTTGTTACTTGCAAAATCGAAGATTTTCCACATGGAATTTATTGACTGTTATTCTGTCTGTGTCTTTGACTCTCAATCGCCTACAGGTCACAATTCTAAACCAATCGTCATGAAACTTTACCAAGTTGTAAAGGTAGTCGGAACTGAGAAGTCTATTGATTTCTAGGTGAAAGGTCATCTTGAGATCGAATTTATAAAATCATCATTTTTCATCTGATTGACTTGAAAGTTGAACAGGATTTGCATATTGCGTCACTGAATCGGGAAGCCAACTATTTGTGAGGTCAAAAAGTCAAAGGTCAATTCAAGGTCAAACTTCTTCAATCATCAATTTTCATCTGAAAAATCATCCACTTTCATCCGATTGACCTGAGCATGAAACAGCAATTGCATTGAGCATCACTGAATTGGGAAAGCAACTATTTGTGAGGTCAAAAGGTCAAAAGTCAACTTTCTATTATCAAATTTCATCTGAAAAATAATAAAGTTTCATCTGATTGACCTAAACTTTGATTAAGATCGTCAATTTTAACCTTAATTAAATGAACAATTTGATGTAAAAATGGCAACTTTTGGGGGGGGTGGGGAGGGTTGGATTTTGCATGTATCATGCAAAGCACGACATGTATCTTGTTACCTACAAAATCGAAGATTTGCAAGCATATTTGTCGGTCGACTTTGTTATTCTGTCTGTTTCTCTGTCAATCGCCTTCAGGTCACAATTCTAAACCGATCAGGATGCGATAACTTTTAAATTTCTTTCGTGATTCTTTACAAATGAGAGATGGGGCAAAAATGAAATACAGAATAGCACGATATTTCAAAAAGTTGTGGATGGATTATGACAAAACCCAATGGATCAGTTGTTCAATGACTAGAACAATCCGATTTGATTTTGATTCAGGTCAGTAGATCCGGCCTATCAGTGGGATACAAAAGGTAAACTGTTCAGCCTGGCTGAGTGCTGGTTTTGCACTCTTCCAAATGCTAGTTTTTGTTTTTAATGTAATTGTCTAGTGTGTTGAGAAATCTGATTGATTTAAAATTCATAGTAAAAAGTTATAAAAGTTCAAAATGCACAAGGACATTATGGACACCTGCACTATAGACATATGGTGTTTACAGTATCCCTCTCCCAGACAATATTCATGGTGTCACTGGATACAGAATAATCTTGTATTTGCTCAGCTCGGCAAATTTATAAATTATATAGTTTAATGCCAGATTATAACGTCGCAGATCTATCCATCTGTGTTTTCATATCATCATGCAATCCTTTTAACCATCTGTACTCCTCAGCTCAAGCTTAAGAGTGCCTTTTGGAAATTTAATATCCCCCGCCATAGTAAATGAGGATTAACAAA
>CM068953.1:163484496-163501840 GCA_035128595.1 Eptatretus atami | reverse complement strand
TATATATATATGTTAAAAAAATTGATCTTAGGAGAATGCATGAGCAAGGAGGAAGAAGAGGAGGTTCAGGAGCATCAGGAATGAGAAAATAGTGGCTTGCGAGTGTCTCACCTGGAGCGGACGTTCCGAGAGTGCTTACAGAGGAGTGAGATGCACACAAAGCTGAGAAGTGCTGGGAAAGCAGACGAGCACACCCAAAGCTGAAATTTTCTTTTCGTGAGTACCAAACCATTTCTGCTGGTACTCATTGGAGAACCAAATAATTAAAAAAATTGTGAACCCCTGATTATGATTCTTCACATGTTTAAATTTGCTTCAAAGGGGGGTGAGAGTAGTTTGGTTTTAAATGCCATGGTTAAGGTGAGGGTGAGGGTTAAAGTTTGTGTAACCAGCTGGAGGCAGTGGGACATCAATTGTGGGTCGTGAGAGAAAATAAGTTTGAAATTTGCAATCCAGCTGACAGTGGAATGTCCCAGCCATTCTACTCATGTCACTATACATGTCCTGACTCCCACAGAAAGTATTTGAGAAGCACACCCACTCCTCAAACATAGCCCGGGGAATGCAGCAAAGGGGCTTTTCAGTTCTGAACAATTCTTCTGAATTCCTTGGAGAGTTAATTTCGAGATCGATATTGCAATGTGTTTGAGGTACAGAATTGCACCGAAACCCAGTGGGCACCTGTCACAATGCAACGGCATCGGGCACCGGCCCGAGAAGACAGCACAACCTTGGCGTCACGATGAAAATAGCCTGGGTTCGAAATTACTTTGGAAAAATAGAGCTTGACGAAAGAGTAGGAACACAAAAGAAAAATGCTTGCCTTTACTTGATTTCCTTTTGTGGCTGCCTGACTCATTGCAATGAAATCTGGTTGGCTGGTGTCTATTTAAGGAATGTCATATGTGAAAAGAATAGCTTCCTCTGACCAATGTCCCTCTGGTTTATTTGGGAATTGTGCCAACATGGAGGTGTATCTTTATTTGTTTATAGCTTATTTATGCTTCCCTAGGCAGACCACTTTCGGATTTGTCATGAGCCCGAGCTTCCTTTGCCTGATCGACGTGCTCCTAGACGTGCACGCCAGGATACTTTTGTGCTTCATTAGGAACATACGGTGTGTGCTTATAAAAACCGCCAAACCAACGGCTGCTCTGCTGTGGTGAAATCTGCCATCGATATACCAAATGAATGACTCATTAGCCAAAGCTACCACCACAATCTGCTCTCAAATCACACCATGAGTACCTCGCCTAACGGTCCAACCATCACCGACTCTCCAGGTTATGCTGTGCAGTGCCTCCGTCTCCCTGCAGGGGACAGCATGGTATCTGCAAAGTTGCTTCCACCTGCACAGTGAGACGCCTGTTTCCTCAACCAGTAAAAACCACCTGATGAGGCTGTTGCAAGGAGAAAGTGTGTGTGTTTGGAGGGGGTTGGGGGGGGGGATTCAAAGGAAGTTCCCTGAACGTTTTATGGCTCCAAGGTTCGTCCGTGATTTATTTGGGTCAATAGAAATTTCTTCCCAACCGAAGGATCATGTTTTCTGTTTTTTACAGGGACATTTCACATTGTTGTCGAACTTCCACCGGGGTCAATGTTAGATTTTAACAAAACAAGCAATTAACCTAGCAAAGGCAACCTCGTTGCCCTTGTGTGGTTGCACCGACTTCTAAACAATTTGGCCCTTGATGTGTAGAACAGGTTCGATAAACCCTACCTGAGAATTCTAGAGGATTCGTTTTACCTTGTTGAACAAGACTCCTGGAATCTCATCAACATGATCAAACAAATGTAAAGAAAGACAAACAGAAATTTAAATGATTAACACTTAAAATGCTTCATTCTTCATCCAAAGGAAACACTTAGAGCGGTTGATATAGTGAGTTGTCGTTCCATTCTCCAAGATAGTGTTTTAAGAGAATGTTTGTGATACGTGATGACAAATTTTCTCAACCGAATGTTGACAGCAGCGTGCCAACCATTTTGGAAAAAAAATAATTTTGAGACACATTTTGGGAGTGAGTGAGATCTTCTAAACAAGAGAGGATGTAAAACTGGCTTTTAAGACGGTCTCACGCCCGAAACGTCACTTCAGTTCTTTTCCCACGGCGGTTAGCATACCTCTCTTAGCAGTTGGTTGAGAAATCTGTCGTCCCGATTTTTCTGCCAGCGCAGACCAAGTCTATTCCTTACAAGTGAGAAAAAAAAAAAACGTTTAATAAAAAGGGAAAACCATGAAGGGATGGAATTCCCCAAAAAATAACCAAACAAGGTAGGACAGAATGACAAGGTATGACAAGGTAGGAATGACACCGCAATACAATGCCATAATCCTTTTACGGATTGCCATCACAACATCTTTTGACATTTTTAGCTCACCTGGACTTTAGTCAGGTGAGCTTATGCGATTGAACAGTGTCCGCAGCTGAGTGAATGAGTCCATAAACACTTCAGTTGAACCAAACACACGATTTTGATGTTACTAGGCCAGGAGCTTCAGATCTGATGCCGAACGACGGTGTGTTGACCGCATTAAAATTCACACTCATTAAGGGGGTTTATCTGGGGGGGTTCTGACCAACCAAAATAGTTATTTGCTCTTTTCTCTGAAACTACACACACGATTTCGATGAAACTTGACCACAACCTTCATCACCCGTGATGCACCAAAGTTTGTTCACGGCATGAGAAAAATTTTTTTTTAATCAGAGATTAAGGGGGTCTGCGGTTGGGAGGGGAGGGTTGAGTGACTGTTGCACCTGATTCAAGTGAGCTCGACGCACGGTCCTATTTTTGTTATAGGTGGCAATAGTCACAATTGTATGAAGATATCTATGTTCAAGGTACTGTATATCGCTGAAGGGGTGGAGGTCAGCGAGGTCTCCACGTAGATGCCCCTCGAAATAATTTACAAGATGATGATGTCATTGGCATCCAGGTTTAGAAAAATAGAGTTAAATAAGTCAGAAAATAAAACATTTTATTTCAAAAAAAAACATAAAAGTGGGGATGTAATCATTAAAAAATAACTAAACAAGGTGGGAAGGAATGACAAGATGGGAATGACACCACAATCTTTTTACAGATTGCCATCGTGACATCTTTTGACATTTTTCCGTCTCAATCCCACAACAAATAGAATACAAAATGCCACCAAATGACACTACAAATCCACAACTACACGACATGGCCAAAAGTATGCGGACATTCCTTCAAATTAGTGGATTCGGCTATTTCATCCACACCCATTGCTGACAGGTGTATAAAATCAAGCACACAGCCATGCAATCTCCATAGACAAACATTGGCAGGAGAATGGGTCGTACTGAAGGGCTCAGTGACTCTCAACGTGGCACCGGCACAGGATGCCACCTTTCCAACAAGTCAGTTCATCAAATTTCTGCCCATTAGAGCTGCCACAGTCAACTGTAAGTGCTGTTATCGTGAAGTGGAAACGTCTTGGAGCAACAACAGCTCATGAAGTAGTAGGGCCACACAAGTTCACAGAACAGGACCACCGAGTTCTGAAGCGTGTAGCGTGGAAAAATCATCTGTCGCGGTTGCAACACTCACTACCGAGTTCCAAACTGACTCGGAAGCAACGTCAGCACAAAGCACTGTTCGTCGAGAGCTTCATGAAATGGGTTTCCATGGCCGAGCAGCCGCACACAAGCCTGAGATTACCATGCACAATGCCAAGCGTCGGATGAAGTGGTGTAAAGCTCACCACCATTGGACTCTGGAGCAATGGAAACGCGTTCTCTGGAGTGACGAATCACGCTTCACCATCTGGCAGTCCGACAGACGAATCTGGTTTCGCGGATGCCAGGAGAACGCTACCTGTCCGAATGCATAGTGTCAACTGTAAAGTTTGGTGGAGTAGGAATAATGGTCTGGGGCTGTTTTTCATGGTTCGGGCTCGGCCCCTTAGTTCCAGTGAAGGAAAATCTTAATGCTACAGCATACAATGATATTCTCGACGATTCTGTGCTTCCAACTTTGTGGCAACAGTTTGTGGAAGGCCCTTTCCTCTTTCAGCATGACAAAGCCCCCCTCCCCCCATGCACAAAGGGTGGTCCATACAGAAATGGTTTGGCGAGATCCGCGTGGAAGAACCTCACGAATGCTCTTGTGGCTGAATGGTAGCAAATTCCCACAGCAATGTTCCATCATCTACTGGAAAGCCTGCCCAGAAGATTGGAGGCTGTTATAGCAGCAAAGTGAGGACCAACTCCATATTAATACCCATGATATTGGAATGAGTTGTTGGACGAGCAGGTGTGCACATACTTTTGGCCATGTAGTTGTAATTAGGGGCCAGATGAGGAATCATTTGGGTAGATACAACAATTTAAAGGCAGTGAGCATGGATTTACCAAAAGGAGGTCTTGTCTAACAAATTTATTGGAGTTCTTTGAAGCAGTTTCTGATTGGGTGAATGAGGGAAGTGCAATGGGTATAATACTGTATATCTACACATTCAGGAGGTGTTTGATAAGGTGCTCGGTAGAAGGCCGTTAGGTCAGGTGAGGGCTTTTTAAGTGGCTGGTAGAGTATCTAAATGGATTGTAAACCGGCTTAGTGATAGGATGGAAGGAATGGCTTTGTGTGGGAGGATGCCCAGCTGGGGGTATGTAACTAGTGGGGTACCTCAGGGATCAGCAATAGGGCCATTGATACGCATAATTTACGTCAATGAGTTAGATAGTGGGGTTAAGAGTCAGCTTTCCAAATTTGAAGATGACACAAAGCTTGGATGTAAGCAAGATAGCAGGTAGTGGCCAGACTCAAGAGTAAGCCTGGTGTTGGCTTAAAAGTTAAGGTGGCTGGTTTATAACACCAGGTGGGTTGACTCACCCTGTCATCCTTCTCAAGTTGGCAAAATGAGTACCAGCTTACTGGTAACAGGGGCACTACATCACTGGCACAGCCACACTTCTGCAATAATGCAACCAGCAGCAACAGGCTTCGTACAAAACAACAAGAAGATTCAGCAGTCTTGATAATTTTCTAGATTTGCCAAAAGATTGATAGATTCAGGTTGGCATAAGGAAATGTAAGGTTCTGGGTGAATATATTTTTATTACAGGATCTTAGGCTGGTAGTGGAGCTGCCACACATACACACACACACACACACACCTCACACCCATGTACATACAGATAAACACACGAGATACAATACACGACTGATAGATGAGACAACGCAGCCACTGAGCTTGGGGAGGGAGGGAGTTTCACTTCCGGGACACCCTGGGTACCAGTGACATCACAGAATGGTGCCATCATTCTCTCTGCACTCAGCAGGGCATTTTCTAAGGAGGAATTCATTCTCAGGAGGATTGTTGGTTTTTACACCATTTTCAATGATGACCTTCAAGCAAGGTAGTAGCACATACCATTAAAGCATGTGGTATGACTCGGCAGGGGTTTGAACCCCCGACCTCCAAGAACACCCAAGCAGAAAGGTTAAATTTTAAATCAAACGAGGTGTTGTTAACACTGTACATGAATTGACCGAATTTAGTGAGGCCTATTCTAGAATATTGTGTTCAGTTTTGGTCACACATGGTAAAGCCTGGTGTTGGCTTAGCGCGAGGGTGGCTAGCTTAGAAACTAGGGTCCTGAGTTGGAGCCCTGTTGGCTGCTGAATTAACACCAGGTTGGGTTGACATCAGTCTGTCATCCTTCAGAGGTCGGTGAAATGAGTATTAGTGTACGGGTAGAGGGACACATCATCAGTGGCACAGCTGTGCTTCCAAGAAATGATGGCTACATGGCAGCTAAGCTGCCATACACAAGAACAGAACAGAAGAGATTTTCAGCAGAATTGGACAGTGAGAGGAAGATGAGGAGAGTTTGGATGGTAATAAGACATAGCTATTTCACTCAGAGTATTTCCTGCATGGAATGGTCTCCCTGGGAAAGGCAGTGGCAGCAGAAACAGCAGATAAGTTTAATTTTGAGTGAGGTATCTAGAAGCACCAGGATGGAGGGCTATATGGATATCGATTGGAATGGTAGGTAGGTGAAGGATGAATTGGTTATTGGGTACCTGTGTCATAATTGTGATATATGTGAGAGGGTATCTTCAAAAGATAAATGTGCTGTCTGTGTTTGTTCATTCCTGACCCTACGAATGTGTTCGCTCCTCCACCTCCCTCCTCCTTCCCAATAAATATAACATCCTGTTGATGTCTGTCCCTGCCCCCATCACCATGTTTTCATCCGTACTCCTCAACCCCCACTTGCCCTCTCCTTGAGTGAATTTAAGTTGATAAACTGTGAGATTGAACGAGCATGTGTTGATGTGTCGCGGACCTGCTGGGCCTCCTCCTGTGTTAAAGTTCCTTGCTTATCCTTGTGGATTTACTCCAAGCCAAGACCTTTGGTCTGCTCTTTCCTGTTTGTTACAAAGTGGTACTTAGTGCAATTCAATTGGTTGACTCCCTTTTTATATTTCCTCTTCAAATATACTTTCTTCGAATTTATGTGGAAATAATGGTGAGTGTAAATCATTGGATTTACACTCTCCATTATTTCCACAAAAATCAGAGTTTAAAATTCCATGGGGCTGACAGGATGGCCAAGAGGTACGCACACTCACCTCTAAGCTGCCCAGCCTGGGTTTGAATCCCGACCCAGCTATAAACTGTCATCCCATTGTATCACAGGTAAGGTGATTCATTGATGTGTGTGTGCCGTCCCTCAGATGGTCAGGTCAGGTCGGTATGGGAGTATGCCCAGAGCAGCGCATCGTTGTGTCCACTTTCCGCCGGTACTCCAGGAGCTTCCATCTGGCCATCCCCCAGGCAGATGCCTGGCCCATCCCATCTCCTTGAGATGCTGATCAACCTGCTGCAACCACGAGCACGTGGTCGGCCCATTGCACTCCTCCACTCACGAGACTCCCTCAGCGAGAGAATCTGGTGAGCAGGATCAGCATCAGGAAAAACGAGCCACGTGTCCATACAGCCGCAGCTGACGCTCACTGACGATGCAGGTAACAAATCTCATTTGAGTCTCTCTCAGCAACCGCTCGTTGGCCACAAAGTCTGACCAGCGATAGCCAAGGATTCTCTGAAGAGATCTGGTACCAAAGGAATTAAGTCTTCGTCTTAGATCCCTGGCTAGAGTCCAACTCTCACATCTGAAGAGCAAGACTGGAAGCACCAATGACCTGACAATTCGGACGTTCGTCCTCCTGCAAAAGTACTGACAGTGCCACACCTCATGATCCAGTGAATCCATGACTCCCAGGCTCGACCCAGACATCTATTGACCTCTGGCTCACAGCCCGTGGAGACATGTGTATCACTGCCAAGGTAAGTGAATCTCTCCACGACCTCAACATCCTCACCACAAACAGGTATAGACAAGATAGCAGCATCCAAGATGTAAATGAGAGCCTGGATCTTAGATTTAACCCAGAAAACCCATAATCCCAGTGGCTCAGACTCCACATTCAGCACCTCGAGGGCCCCCAAAAGGATATCCAGTGTCTCCGCAAAGTTGACTGCATCGTCTGCAAAATAAAGTTCATAAATCTTGACATTCCCAAATGATGCACCACAGCTTGATCTCTCCAACATCCTCCCTAGAATCCACGCAATCCATACATCAATTGGGACCATACTCTGTGCAGAGCATTGGTGCTGCCGAAGCAGTCTCCTTGGCTATTGGACACAATCCGGGATGGGTCGCCACTCTGACACAGGATACCAGCAAGCTGGCACTCATTTTGCTGACCTAGGATGACAGGCAGAGTCAACCACACCTGGTATTAATTCAACAGCCGAGTGGGATTTGAACTCATGATCATAGGATCCAAGCCCACCACCCTAACCATTAAGCCAACACCAGGCATAATCCAGTACATACAAGTGCTGAAGAGTGTGGGGGACAGTAACACACCCCTTACAAACTCCAGCCACAACTGGAAATAAGTCATAGATGGCATCACCAGATCTTACAGCACTCTCAGTACCAGAGTAGAGTTCAGACATCAGATTGATCAGTTTTGACGGCAATCCACAAAGACCAAGAATCCTCCAGATGGCATCCCGAATCACCGAATTGAACACTTTGCAGAGATCAACATAGGCTGCAAGCATCCCATGCCGAAACTCTCGTCTGCATTCGGTGAGGACCTGAAGAGCAAGGATACAGTCAATTGTTGACCTCTTTGGTGTAAAGCCTGACTGCTGTGGGTGCTGAAACTCAAGCATATGGTGGCAAACCCTATCAAGAATTATCTGAGCAAATACCTTGCCCAGCATTGAGAGCAGCATCACCCCTCGGTAGTTGCTGCCCTGGCGATCACCCTTCCCTTTCCAAAGAGGGACAACAAGACCACTCTTCCAGTCAGTTGGGATGATGCCTGTGTTCCAGGCAGAGCAGAGAACTGCATGCAATGACATGAGTACATCATTTCCCCCAGCCTTGAGAAGTTCAGCAATGATGCACAGATCCCTAGAGCTTTATCCAATTTCAACCGGTTCACCGCAACCTGTTTCCATAAACGAAGGTGGAATACAGTTGCTTGGTGGGTCAGCAATCGGGATAGGAACACCCCTGACATCCAACTCAACAGTCGGTGTGTCAGCCTGGTACAGTCGCTCAAAGTAACTCGCCCAGCGGGCCTTCACTTCAGACTCCTCTGTCAAGATCCCACCACCATCCGCTCCAACTGCAGTACTCTGAGGGATGGACTTGGAAGAATGCAATGCGCGAATAACCCTGTAGGCAGGATAAGAATCATTTGGCCACAGGTGATGCTCTACCCCCTCACAGATTCCTCACACATAGGCCTCCTTGTCCACCCTCAGCGCATGTTCAGTTTTACGCCTCAACTTCCTGAAAAGCTCAGCTCTGCCATTAAGCCTGGTCAATGGTATCCAGTGTCCCTTGAGAGACAAAATTCTTCTTTGCTCTTCTTCTTGCTCTTTACAAGTAGCTTAAGCTGTTGCCTGCTCGTCTGTGCACGTGTCACGTGGTACATCGTTTCCGGGTCCGTGCAAACTTTTTTTAAAAACATCTGATTTTCACCAGATTTGCTATGATTCCCTGTAGAGCACCTCGCAAAACCTCCGAAAAAAAGACACAAATCTGGCAGACGCTTTACATGGGCAGTCCCTCTTGGGGACAGGGCGCAAGGTCATGCAGTGAATGCATTAACTCGTATAACTCAATGAAGCTGGTTAATTTGGGCACTTTCCGAAATTTTTTGTTCACTCAATATAATTCTCCAAACAGTGAAAAAAGATAAGTTTAATGCTTTGGAAATTTCACGTTCTTGTGTATGTATGGAGGAGGAGGGAACATAGCCTTGTTTGCTTAAAGTAAATAGATATATTGGCTGAGTAATAAGACTCGTTATTTCTTTGAATTATGAGATTTCACAAAGATTTCGACATTTATTTAGTCTGGACGATATCTGATCCTCAAAACCGAATAATATTTCAATGATATACTTTAATTAGTCCGTGAGAGTAGGTCATGGAAAATCATATCATATAATGCATGAAACCGCTCCAAGCTCCTAATTTTAAAACTATAGTACTTACAAAAGCGATGTACACAGCGATTCGTCACTATGATGAAGAGGCATTCGATAATATGAGTGAAGAAAATGAAGAAAAAAAACCTTTATTGTTTAGAAATCATTCTGGCCTGTTCCAAGTAGAGGCATGGTTGAGCAGGCCAAAAAACATGGCGGCTTCAGACCCCAGCGATGTTACCTAGGATACGCCTTCAGACCCCATCGGGAGTGGTGATCGAGGATGCAACTGATAAAAGATATAATTAAATAAGGCCGTTGATTTCCCTCAAAACTGGCATTTTAATTAACCCAAACATCAAATTTTTGCTCTTGCACTTCCTTTGAGTTTTCTTAGTATGCATGTGAAGTTTCAGGCTACTAGGTTTCATGGTTTTGGAGTTATGGAGGAGACACATTCACATTTATTTGTGTAAATATATATTTATATACATATACATACATATACTGTATATAGTTATGGATTTCAGAATTAGATTTGACTAATGCACACAACATTCAGGTCCTCAGACAGTTATTCCATAAATGCATGTCCAGAATAGACCCATCCCCTTTGTGTGGTAGGATTCTAACTCTTTGATGCATTGGAGAAGGGTATAGAACAGATTCCCTTTCTTATGGGATGGCCTTTTCCTCATTACAAAGCATTCATTCATGCGAGAGATAGCCATTAGCCCAACAGAGGTTCGTTCTACCCCCTTCCATCGGGGCACATTGGCTTCGAGGTGGACGATTTATTTACACTTTGGACTTGCAGGACATTTGATTCAGCACACCGCGGGCTTTTCCTGAACGGTTATTCTGATGGTCAAATACGGCTGTGGATCAATTACCACACCCAACTCTCTTCCATTGATGTTCGACACCCACCTCTCTTTTACCAACGTTGACGTCCACCTTTTTCCATCGACGTTTGATGCCCCGTTTGGCAGCTCTATCAATGCTGGCTGGCTGTTGTTCATGTCGGGCTGAACGAGGAAGGTATGATCGCGAGATTGACGGTTGAAGGTCATGTGTAGCGATGCGCAAAGAGGCAAGGTGAATTTGGCTGAAGTCTGCTTGGGGCTCCGCCCACACTGGTCGCCAATAAAAAGGATGGGAGGACTGTCGTCCTAACAATTGGTGACAGTTCTTGACAGTTGGTGACATTTCTTGACAGTTGGTGACAGTTGCTGACAGTTGGTGACAGTTGCTGACAGTTGCTGACAGTTGCTGACAGTTGGTGACAGTTGGTGACAGTTGGTGACAGTTGCTGACAGCTCCTTAGAGATCCTTACAGCTGCCCGTTGGTTATGGATCCTGATAGCTCCTGATGGTGCGTGACCGTTGGACCGTTCCTGCTGGTTCTGCTCGGTACCTGCTCTTGGCGTACCTGATTCTTGGCGTCCCTGGTTCCTGGGGGTGATGACGTGATGTCGATTGGTGTTAGAGCCTCTGTTTGCAGGTGGGTACATGGCGATGCAGGGAGCTGGCAGCGGACCAAGGCACACATTTTGGGGCATTTTATTGGACGCACGATGACTTCTGCCTTTGTAAGCTGAGACCGGATTTCTTTCCCCCCTGAATGATCTGCTGGGTACCCTTGTCTCCTGTTTAATTATTACGTAAGGCATAGTGATAAGTATCTGCTCTTTGTCTATTTTTCTATCAATGCATGTTTAATTCTTTATTTGTTTGATATTATTTTGATTGATTTGAATTTACCTATTTATACCACAAGGAAATAAAAAGTTATTCAGTTTATTTATTTTTCTCATTAATAAATTCCTTGTTGAAGTTTCAACCTGTCTGTATTTGTCCTTTCCTTCCATTGATCCAGCATTGTCCGATCCTAGATAGACTGGGAGGCAATTCCCAAACTAATTAACCTGTCATAGTCAGCATGCACCAGCGGTAAACGCTCGGCTGCCCTACTTAAGATCGAATCAAAATAAGATTGGTGCATCGCTGAGGGTGCGCTCCCTGGTGAGGAAGTCACGTGACCTCTAGTTAAACGGCAAATTAGACGGTGGACACTGGAACTCGTGGTTAACTGATTGGCGTTCGTGGTTGTAAAGCAATCTACCATACCACAAAGTTAATTGTGAACGGTGGCCCCAGGTCCAGTTCTTCCAAGGAGAAACGAGGATTAACCCCCTAATAATACACTCAGTACCCATGTTCATAACAAACGATAAAATATATATACATATATATATATATATATATATATATATCTCGAAACATATGGAGTGTGACAAGGACTCCCCCGATCTCCATTGGACATAGTCCTACATCAAAGCATCACCTCCAACCCAAAAACCCCAGCCTAGCGATTTTGTCAAACAGGCAAAGATAACATGGATAACATCAGTTAAATATCAAACAGAGCTGCCAATCCAGATTTCAGGCTTATTCACCCTCATCAGTATGGCATACCAATAAAGACCACATTCATTGTTTATACATCAGACGCACCTCCTGACTGTTATGGTGAGCATCGCCACTGATTATGTCTCACACAGTAAAACTGCATAATCCGCAAAGAACAGCCGTCCGTCTGCCACCCAGTTGATTGTTCCCGCGAATGCAAACCATTCAACCAGAAGGCACATTATGTGATCAGCGGGTAAATCGAAACATGTGGAGTGTGACAAGCACTCCCCTGATCTCCATTGGTGTAGGACTATGTCCAATAGAGTTAATGCCAGAACACCTTCCTAAAGAAACCAGAAAGCATGTGTGATCGGCGGATATATCAACATGTGTGGAGCATGATGAGTGCTCCCACAAAACTAGCAGTCATCACGGCTAAACACCAAACACCACGTTCCTACGTCATCACCACTCCAGAGGGGCATGTGTAGCGGCGAAACCCGAAGCATCTTGCACATCGACTGTATTTGTGTGCGGCTTGCCTCGGCAGCTCGGCAGATATCCACAGCTTTGGCAAGGTCCATGTCCTTTTCACGTAAAAGACGTTCCTTGATCCGCAGATCGGACATTCCGAAAATAATTTTATCCCGAATCATGTTATCCACCTTGACAAACTCAGCTGATCTGGCCAACGTTCGTAGATCCGTCGGGTAATGTCTAAATGACTGCACGTCCTGCTGTTTGGTCTCCCGGAAGTTGTGCCGTTCATACACCAGGTTCTTCCGCGGGTTGCAGTAATCATTGAACTGTTTTGTCTCCTCCGGCAGTACCTTACTGTCTGACGCAGGGTCGAACACAAACGTGTCGTAAACCTCAATTGCCTCCACTCCAGCACAGTGAAGCAAAATGGCGACTTTCTGACTCTCTGCTGTGGAGGCCTGCCCTAACGCCTCTAAAATCAGCTGAAATTGCTGGGACCAGCGGCACCAGTTCTCACTGCGGTTCGTGGCATCCCAAGGGAGGTTTGGTGGTGGCTTGAAGAGTTCCATAGTTACGTGGAATCAATCTTTATCCCACCGCTGCCACTATGTAATGATCGAACCAGCACAGAGGATCAAAGCAACGGCTTTAATAATGAAATAATCCCAGAAGAGAAATGACGTCGAGTTCAGGCAATGCCAGATCTACAAGCCAGGCGTTCCGTTGGAGTGCTTGAGTGCTTAAGTCATTTACCGAGCTGTACAGTACAGTTCGTGTCCTGATCGGGATGTACAGTCTACAGTTACTACAAGGTAGAGGTACGTAGTATACAGCACACACGGACGTGGTACATATGGGTAGATTGGGATCTGTATGGACTCTCCACGGATGTGTGGACATGCTATGCCTGTTGTGGGTGCCATGGTGGTAAAGTTTCATTCCCTATCTTATGGAGGTTCTGGTGGGTTTTCCTTTGTCCTCACACCTGTTTCTAAAGAATTTAGTTATGGGATTTGTTTTACAAAGGTTAGATGTTTCTCTTCGTGAGTTTCAAAGTAAATTATATTTGATAACGCCCGATTTCTGAGCCGTTTGCAGTATTAACGTGTTTTCTAAATAACCGTGCCAATTTTTTTCCACCCGTCACACTCAGATGTTTATAAACATTAATGTTTATGAACATCTTCCTGAAACGTCTCCATAAATGTAACGTTGTTTTTCGGTGAAAGCTACTCAAGGTTTCTGGGTTGTCTACAGTTCGTACTGTTGTCGGTAATCACACGGACTCTGACTCCAACCTACCGATTCACGAAAAATTGCCAATATCAGCCAAGCACGTGTGTGTGTGTGTGTGTGTGTGTGTGTGTGTGTGTGTGTGTTTTGATTGGTATCTACATATTCGGGATTCAGAATGTGGAATGGAGTCCTCCCAGGGCAGGTTCAAAGTATCCACCTTCATTTCAGTAAGGGGTCACGATTCATGGACCAAGCTGTGAAGTTTTCTGTTCTCAAATTTTTGTGCCAGGGCTCTCTTCAGGATCGTCGCTGAACCCCAGACGGCTTCCAACTGTAGTTTATTTAATCCTAGGGATAGTTTTTAGCACACCTGTAAAGTAGTTCCGGGAGCTTATGGGATGTCACGTCGTCCATCCGTCTGTCCGTCACAAACACTTGCAGCTTCTTCTCAGAATCTACACCTACGATTTCAATGAAATTTGACCACAACCTTCATCACTCGTGATGGCATTAAAAAGGAGGTCTGAAGGGGTCTACGGAGGGAGTTTACAGGGTGGGGTGGGGGGGGGGAGTGGGTTACCTCCCCAAAGAGGTATTTGCTTCCTTCTCAAATGATATACACAATTCTCATGAAACTTCATGACAACCTTCATCACCCATAGAAAAATCTGGCTCGAAGGACATTTAAGGGGGTTGCCCCCAAAATAAGTATTTGCTTACTTCTCCAAACTACACACACAATTCTGATGAAACTTGACCACATCTTCACACCCCATGATGTACCAAAGTTTGTTCACGACATTAAATAAGATTGGGGTGGAAGGGGTTCTACGGGGGGGGGGGGGGGGAGGGTTGCTCCCCAAAATATGTATTTGCATTCTTTTCTGAACCCACACACACAATTTCGATGAAACTTGACTACAACCTTTATCGCCCGTGATTTAACAGGTTTGTTCATCGCATTAAAACAAACATCCATCGGTATTTACTTTCTTCTCCATTGTTGGGTAGTCGATCGAGTCAAAAAAAAAATTTCGGAATTTTTTTTTCGATTAAAATTTTTTTGAGAATCTATTTATCTATTGATCTACCCTTATTTGTTGGTCGTGGTTCGGTCTGTCCATGTGTGTGTTTGTCGGGGGTTTTTGACCCCCTTGCAGTTGTTCGATTTTGATGAAATTTGGGTGGTAGGACCAGTTTATGACCTCGTTGTGCCGCGCAGGTACTGGTTGCTAACGCCCCTTTGGTCACCTAGCAACGGGACTGAAATTTTTGAAAAATCATAAAAAATTTATTTTTTCGAAAATCAAAAATCGGGCCACGAGCGACTGTGGGCAGTACATGCAGCCATATTGTCAAAACTTTCCAGCCGAATCCTATGAAAACTGTCGGAGAAGATAGACTTTGAATGAACCTGGTCGAAAACAATAAAAAAAACGAAGTTCGTTTATCTCAGAGACTTTGAGTCAGATATACATGAAACTGGTATGGTAGGTTCATGGTATGTCCTAGTTATGTGTGAGAAAGAACCGTTGCTATGGACCCCTCCGTTGCCTAGCAACGGCCGAAAAACCTCTAAATGTGGGGATATTTTACGAAAAAACAATCTGTAGCATTAACCCTTGAAGCTAGAATCATGAATTTTCTTGTGCTTAATCCTCAGGTCATTCCCCATCGAACGGGCCCATCGCGTCAGGTTCTATTGGGTAGTCGACTACCCATGTCCGTCTACCGGCTTTCTGTCTGTTTGTCTGTCCAGGCCAGTACTCCGTTAATCATAGGCCGATTTTGATGAAACTCTGGTGGTAGGTTCATACCATGACCTAGTTGTGCGCGTTTGAGAACCGTTGCTGTGGACCCCTTGGTTCCGTAGCAACGGGCCTTTGAAATTTTCAAAAATATCTAAAAAATAAAAATATCGAAATTCAAAAATCAAACTATGATCGTTTGGGGCAACACATTCAGCCTCCTTGACAAAAAAATTCAGCCCGCTCCATGAAAACTGTCGCAGAAGATAGACTTTGAATGAACCCTGGTCGAAAAAAACGAAGTTCGTTATATTCAGAAACTATGAGTCAACACATCATGAAACTGGTATGGTAGGTTCATGGTATGTCCTAGTTATGTGTGAGAAAGAACCGTTGCTATGGACGCTTTTGTGGCTAGTAACGGCTGAAAAACGACTAAATTCGACTTGATCGACTACCCATGTCCGCCTACCGGCTTGTTCTCTTTTGGCTTGCCTAGTTATTTCCTCAAGTATTCTCTGTGTGCTCCTATTCTGATATGAGTCCGACTCCAGTCCTATTGTTTTGCACCTAATAAATGCCTTCTGTGTATCCTTAATGGCACTCCTTACCTCCCTGTTAAACCACTCTGGTATATTTCTGCCTCTAGATTTACACATCCTCCTGAATTTTCATTATACCTTCTCTACTGCTCCTTCCTCATGCCTGGTACCCTATGAAAACATCTTTTGAGTATCTTACTGTTATCAAAACCTCTGATCTATATCCACACAGATTCCTCTACAATAATTCCCTTCTTAATGTCATCCTTTTTTCTTGATGCAATATTGTCTTTTACCCAGATTGCTGTACCCCCTCCTATTATCTCTTTCCTGGTAGCATACCTATAAATGTTGTAGCCTTCTCATCCTGTCCTCCAATTTCTCTCATCATAAAACGACTTACTGCAACTATATCACACTCCTTGTTCTCCACTTTAGCTTCATACTATTTCATCTTATTAAGGATCTGGCATTGGGATGGAATATTTTTTAACTTTTGCCTTCCTGCAGTTATTATTTTGCTGCCTGGCCTTACCAATGACGTTATCAGTAGAAGTTCCTTCATTTATAGCCTCCCCACCCTACTCGAGCCGAAAAATTGTCTTAATTTCCTCCTCAATTCCCATGCAAACACATTATAATCTTCCTCTATTCTCGTTGTTCTCCTATTGATTCATTATATATTAACTAGTTTCCCAACCACCTTCTCACAACATTATTTTCTCAATAAAAAAAAATTAATTTACCACTCCGCTCGCCACGAAAGCAAGTAGGCCTTACAAACCTTGCTTCAAAACAAAACAATATAATAACTGCTACTCTTCTACTAATACAACTGTAACCTTCAGCAATATCAAATAAATTCCACCTGAAACAAAATAACGATAACAAATATGACGAGAACGAAGTCAATGGCACGACATCGCAAATCTACACGCTTCCCACCGAAAGCAAAGTTGAAAGATGGCTAAAGGTTCCACCAGGAATGACCCAATATCAAATTTAGACTTGAATTATTACCTCCGCCACCGAAGATGAAGGTGGTTATGTTTTCACCCCCTTTTTGTCTGTTTGTTACTTTGCAAAATTGAAGATTTTTCAAGTATATTGGTCAGTCCATTTTGTTATTCTGTCTGTCTGTCTGTCTGTTTCTCACCTACAGGTCACAATTTTAACCCCATCTTCACGAAACTTCACCACATGATAGAGTTTGGCATAAGGAAGAAGCCTATTGTTTTTGAGGTCAACATAGGCCAAAGTTCAACAACTTAGATGAGATTTTTTTAATCCTAAATTTTCATCAAATTGACTTGAGTTTGAAGAGGATGTATAGTTCAGGTCACTGAATTCAACCAGCCAATTATTTTTGAGGTCAACATTAACCAAAAGGTCAACATAAGCCAAAAGTTATATATATATATA
>CM068953.1:163456503-163484486 GCA_035128595.1 Eptatretus atami | reverse complement strand
TATATATATATATGGACACAGAGTCCAATAGACAGTGGGTACATCAAGGTAAGATAGGGACAGAATCGGATGGGTTGAGTACATGAGATTTCGAGACAAAGACAGAGTTCAGACATTCTATCTTACTCTCAAGCAGAGTCTGCAGTGCTGTCGTTTGAGGTGAGGAATGAGATGGAGGGAGAGCATCCACTAGAGACAGACTTGACAAGGCACCACTATGACTTGGAGGAAGGAGACTGGTCAGATAATTCGACCTTGAGTTTTTTTGAGATGCTGTATGTTACAGTAGCTGTTCACACAGCCTGGAATGATTCACACACACACACCCATTCAGTGAGCAGCCATGAAGGAACGACTTTATTATACATACGCCAAACCAACGAGCGTCATCAACCCCTCATTAAAATATGTATGAGCTGTACTTCCACAACATATCCCCCAACAAATAAGCCTGAAAGGCTTCAAAAACCCATAACCTAGTTAGTCATATGCAGAACACATCCTGGACAAAACGTTGAATAAATGGCTATTTCTCAAGTATCAAACTAGAAATGATTGGCATTATTCTGGCACAGAGCGTCTTTCTTGCTTTAATTAATGATCGAGTCTTTCAACTGGCTTGACGTTTCTTCCAGAGTAAGTTTTATACTCAATAGAAATCTCAGAGCTTTTGCTTCCAATATCAATTGGAGTTTCATGAACGGGCTCTTCAGAAACGTCTTCTGAATGTGGTGATGCAGAAGGTGAACAAGGTACGGTAGTTTCAGGTTTTAAGTGGTGTCTGTTCCTTTTAAGAACTTTGTCACCAGCGCGTATGCCATAAGAGTGAGGCGTTTGCGGTGTAGGGGTAGAATAGATAGTAACCAACTGCTCCCACTCGATTGATAACCAGTTCTGACTCTAACTTTGTCACCGACCTGAAGTTCAGGAAGTTCAGGAGAATGTCTCCAATAGTAGTAGTAAATGTATTTTTTCTTGGCCTTGTCATTGTTGCTCTTCATGAGATCAGGGTCGATCTTGTCTGCATTTGGTAGAAGATTCTGGGACAAGGTTAAAAACTTTAAAAAGAAAAAAAAATTTAACTTAAAAAAAAAAAAAGTACATACAAAAACACTTTAAATTTTTTTTTTTTCATTTTCGTCTTTGGATCGTGTGTTGATAAATTAGTGGTGTTGATGTCACGCAGGCATGATGGGCTGAATGGCCTCCACCTCTGTCTGATTTCCTTGTATTTCCTTGTAAGGTTGGCATAGTTGTCTTCAACCTCCAACCCAGCATCAATCAACTGTGCAAGGTTAAAACCTGTCGGCTCAATAGGAGTATTATGGTAAGATATCAGCCCTAGATACGGATCAGGATGTTGCAGGATCATTTTCACAATGTATACAGCCTTTTCAGCACATCCATTTGCCTGTGCATACCTTGTGCTTGCAGTCACACGTTCAAAGACATATTTTCCAGCAAATTCCACAAACTGCTTGGATGCGAATTGACTTCCGTTATCTGAGATGAGAGCATCAGGCAAAGGTTGACTTCATTTTATGAATGAGCATTTCACTTGTGAGAGAGGGTAAGTATATAAGCTCGTTGAATCTCGAGTAGTAATCCACCACGACCAGGTAGTGTTTTTTGTCGAACTCAAAGATATCAGCCGCTATCCATTCTCATGGACGAGATGGAATGGGAGTAGGGATTAATGGCTCTTGCTTTTGAGCAGGCCGGTACTTGATACAATGATCACATTTCCTGACATCGTCCTTGAAGTCCTCACTCGAACCAGGCCACCAAATACAATCATTGGCTCGGCGTTGAGACTTCGTCACTCCCTGATATCCATCGTCATGAATTATTTGAAGCATCTCCGCCTTCATGCCAGTTGGTATGACGATTCTAGAGTCATACAATAACAGTCCTTCGTAGACAGACAAATGCCCACCATTTTCCCAGCACAGATCGAGTATATCTCGATGGTCATTCATGTATCAAGGACAACCATGGAGAGTGTAGTCAATCACATGTTGCAAAACAGGATCGAGCCTGGATGCATCTTTGATGACATCTAACTTTCCCTTGGATGCTGGAAAACTTGTCTCAACTCCAACAATGTATGCATCCACCTCTTCTGACAACTCGCGATCCGAAGCATGTGCTGGGAGTAGACTAAAGGACAATGCATTGGCAACAACCATGGACTTGCCTGGCACGTGTTCTGCAACCACATTAAACCGCATGAGATGAATGAGAAGGCGTTGGCATCTCAAAGGCACTTCATCCAGGTCCTCGTTGTTGATTAATGGCACGAAAGGCTTATGGTCAGTGACCAACCTAATGATCTGTAGCCCCCACAGGTATTGACAATTTTTCACATGCCCAAAATCGAGGCAAGGCATTCTTTTTCAATCTGTGCATACCTGGTTTCTGCAGGACTTAGTGTGCGTGATGCAAACCGTAGTGCTCTCAACTCCCCATTGGACTGCTTTTGTAGTAAGAATGCTCCGATGCTGTAGCTGCCAGCATCTGCACTCATGGTTGTCTCCTTGTTTGAATCAAAAAATGCCTGGGCCCTTAAACAGGATAACTTCTTTCACTATCTTGAAGGCCTGAATTTGGCTTTGATCCCATACCCATGAAGCGTCATCTCAAAGTAGATCATTGAATGGCTTAAGCACCGACGATAGGTTTCTGACATAATGGTCAAGATGAATAATCATATCCAGGACCCTGCATAGCTCTGTTTTGTTTTCAGGTGACTGCACGTCCACAATCGCCTGCACTTTTGTTTGTGTAGCTCTTACACCATTACGGTCGATCACCTGAGCCAGGAATTCGACTTGGTTCTTCCGAAATCCACATTTTCCCGGTTCAGTTTGAGGCCAGATTTCTTGAGAGTTTCGAGCACCCGATCAAGATTTTCATCATGTTCTTTTGGAGTCCTTCCAAAGACCAGAGTATCATCAATGTAGGACACGACTCCACTGAGACCCTCCAGCAATTGCATCATCTTTTGTTGAAAGATTTCCAGTGCCGATGTGATGCCAAAAGGTAACCTATCAAAGGCATACCTGCCAAAAGGAGTGATGAACGTTGTGGAGTTGCATGAATCAGGATGGAGTGGAACTGAGCAGAACCCACTCGAAGCGTCTAGTTTTGAAAAAGCAGTAGCAACAGCCAGTTTGGGAAGTATCTCATCCATTGTAGGCATTTGAAACTTCTCACGATTAATCATTTTGTTCAGTCGTTTCAGGTCAACGCAAATTCGGATGTCACCACTCTTCTTGATAACCGACACCATGGAGTTGACTGCATCACTCGATGGATGACACCCTTGTTTTCCATTTGTTTAAGTTCAACCTCTACCTTGGGCAAAAGAGGAGCTGACATACACCTGGGTGTAGAAACGCTGTAAGGTACAGCATTGTCTCGGAGCAGAATTTTTTTGCCTGCTTGCTTGTCATCGCCTGCTTTGCCGCCAGAGCTGAGTCCCCAAATTTTTGTCTCCTTCCCATCAGTGACTGAGTCTGATGTCTGGCACCTAGTTCTTTAGATTTATTTTTACCTCATTGTACATATTTATTTATTATAGATTCGGTATTTTCCTTTTTACAGCGCAGCGACATCCCGCTGTTATATAATTGGCTATTCTGTCCTGTGTCCTTTGTCACACCTATGGCCGCGTACGTCCCTTTGATCTGAGGGCTATAAATATAAATTTGTCCAACGTCACAACTCTTCCCATCATGCATGCTAATTCACCGTGTCTACATTAAATTTTATAACTGCAAAATTGTTTCATCATTCTTAACCTAGACTTTTACTACCCCCAGCCGCGCGATATCGAAGTATTCGCTTCTTGTTTTCCCTATCGTCGTCTGCTCCGTCGCAATTACATCATCCCTGGTTCTTTTTACTGTGGTTCGGGAAATATATATATATATATATATATATATATATATTATATATATAATATATATTATATTGCTTTTCAATTCGGTGTAAATCTCAATGTGCTTTCCTCAAGGAAGAAGGGGCAAAAACAATAAAAGGAAAACTAAAAAAAGAAACATTCTGAATAATAAGGGTGAGGTTTTCAGAGAGATTTAAAAGATGTAAATGATGAGGTTTTGTGAATGTTAAAAGGTGAAGGGTTTCATTGTTGAGGAGCAGGTCTGAAGAATGTTTGATCACCCAAACTCTTCATCCAAGTGCGAGGAAAAAATCATGTTGGACTTGTTAGAAAATAGCGTTCTTCCTGTTGCGTAAAGTGTAGGTTATAAATGTAGGCAGGAACCAATATTTTCTTGCCTTTAATTATATCGGTCATCAGTGACATTTAAAAATCTGTACGTTCTTGCACTGGAAGCCAGTGAAGTATCATGAGGACTGGAGTGATTAGAGCTTGAACTATGAGTCTGGCTGCCATATTCTGAATAACTTGTTGGGGCTTGGGAGATGAAGCAGGCAGCAGCAAACACTGAGTACATATGTCATCATTAGAACTCTCTTGATGTCCAAGTATGGAGGCACTAGGAAACACTCCACATATTACTGTGTATACTGAAACTCTGACACAGTGTTTGATGTTGAATTTTCCCTTATGTCTGGATTTCCTTTTAGTTACCATTATTGCAAATGAAAGGGAAGCTAAACTCAAACTTCAAAATGTACACGTGAATTATATGTGACATGAATATGCATTTGACAGTCAATCAGGGAACAACTAGAACGGAGATCTGTCGAGCGCATACCTCCGCCAGACTGAACAGTTTATGTTTTGTATCTCACTGATAGGCCCTATCTATCAAAGGTGAATAATCACTTTAAAAAAAATTCTCGTACACGGATCCAGATCTTCATTAAAATCGAAACAACCTCCTTGTTCCAAATTTCGTCCGAATCCGTCCATAACTTTTTGAGATATCCTGCACACAAATAGACAGACAGACAAACAGAAAAATAGGGATGAAAACATAACCTCCATCCACCTTCAGTGGCGGAGGTAATAAAATCAAGACGTGTCTTTAATACTTTAGTTTGACTAAGTGGATTAATTTTGCGGTACTTTTGTTGACGCATTGCAATATATAGATTGTTTGTCTCGTTTTTTATCCTCGCAAAGGAGAGGGTATTGCATTTGGGTTCGTTTGTTTGTCTGTTTGTTTGTTTGTCCGCACAGAACTTTCATGTTTTTCTCCGCAACGGCTTGGCGGATTGAGCCAAAAAAAATTCCCATTGGTGTGACGACTCGTGTGGAATGTTTAAATGATAATTATGACGTCATAGGTCACGTGGTGTGGCAGCCATATTGAAAAAACGGAAAAAACTTTCGACCTCTGTATCTCTGAAACCACACCAAGGAAAAAATAGAAACTTGCCAAGTACTCCTCATGGGGAATGAGTGTAATATTTTTATGATGTTAAAGGATCCCTCGTTATTACGTCACAATTGCATATGTAGAACGCCACATCCGGTCAGTATGAAAATTTTTGAGGGTCATCTCGGGATAAAATGGTCCACAGAAAAAAAAAATCATGACGTCATCGGTCACGTGATTCGGTAGCCATATTTTTTAACCTTCAAAATCTTCTTCTATGAAGTGGCTGAACAAAAGTTACACATATGATATCATAGGTCACATGGTTTGGCAGCCACATTGGATTTACCCTCAAACCTATAAAAGTACACCACTCAAAAGAAGTCCTGGTGAGGGTCTGCAATCTCTGATTGCTCTTTTTGCTGTTGTTGTTGTTTTTTTTAAATTTTGTAACCTGGTCTAAATAAAAATACATTTTTGAAATATTAATACTGTTTCGTTTTTTGTGTGATGTTACGCATTGTGATGCGTTTTTTGCTGTTTCGTTTTTTGCCCAAACAGTGATGTCCCAATGAATCTTCTCAATTTGGGTAATTTGGTAATTTCATGAAGTCAAAATGAAGCATCATTGAAATGAAATGTTCAAGTTCGAGTCATCCGAGACTCGGACTCAGTGACTCAAAATTACTTCGTCATAACTCAGTTGCATTATGCTCATGCCAGAAACTCAGCATGAAATGCATGACATGAATCCTGAAAAGCTTGTTAAAATTGAGGCTGTACCATTTTATAAAAAGCAATAAGAAAACATTAATTAGATAATTAGACATACATTCGGGCTCAAGCGGCCACTTTTGCTGGAGAGAAGGGGGTGAGTATATATTTCATTTTATTGTTGTAGGCAAAATTAAGAAAAGACATTTTAACCTGAATTTAAGTCAAAGTTGATTGAAAAAGTCGAGCCAAAATTGCACCATCTGAAAGTAGCTTATGCTCTGCATATGTTTCGGACTATACTGACTATTTTGAATGGAGGTCGTAAGGGGGTTGTCGGTATGATGGAGGATGTGAGTGTGTTTGGAGGGAGGAAGGGTGGAGTGAGGGGGAAGTAAGGAAGCAGTAAATGGAAAGAGGTGCTTTACAGCTTTCTATAGAGGAGGTGTAGGGAAGGAGGGGGGCAATGAGGAATGCTCTTCCACCTTCCTGTTTCGAGGTTCACAACCATTTACAAAGGGCTCATGTTTTAGAATCCCCGGAATTTTCACCTCTGCACCATGGCTTTATTTGTTTTTGCTTTGCACCAAAGGTCTTGTTCTGTTCTTTCCCCGCCTGCTTCTTATCAGTGCCCAATCATTTGGCAATCCGTGACCCCGTGACATCCGGACATTCTATAAATAAACATTCAGCCTGATTTTAACCGCACAACAGGGTCGCTCAATGGCACTCTTTCAGGCAGTCGGACATATCAAACGGTGCGCTCAGAAACCGGCGCACAATGCCCTTCTGTTACCAGTGCTGTGCCGGATACTAATGTTAAACATGCCGTGTTGTTAATGCTAAGCAAGCAATCAACACAAGCAGCCAGCCACTCGACACCCGGCTATAGACAACCGGTTTGATACATCAAGGCGACTATTATAAAGACGTTTACCATGAACAGCAGTGGATTTTTTTTGTTTTTGTGGGATTTATTTGAATTTTCTGCACATCGATGGGAGAGGGAGATGCCGTTGAGTATCCTGGACTTAATGACTCCATTGCCTAAATAATGTGTCAGCATTCACACAGATTATACATACGATAATATTGGAACCACAGATAAATTTGAACTGAACTGGCCTGCCAACGTGCTGAAAATACCTGAAAAGATTCCTCATACTGAGAAGCAGATGGTGCTTTCTAACGTCGTTTCATTTGTGATATGTTAGACGAAGCTGCAGTGCTGGCTTCGGAACAATACTACGGTGAGGGTCGTTATGTCTACCACCATTGTGATGCACTGTGCCATACTGCTTTGTCTGATATGAATTGATTAAAAGACAACAATGATGAAAATATGCAGGGACAAGCTCCTGGAGCCCCCAAAATATCCCCGATTGAACCACTCCGTAATGACTAGCAATTCCACCCGAGCACTACCGTCAACAAACCTTAATCCACCACCGAACTTGCACTTGTTGTAATGTTACACCTGATGTATCTACTGACATTTGGTACAAAGGGTGAGTGAAAGTGACTGTTATTCACACTTTGTTGAATATGTTGATATATATATATATATATATATATATATATATATATATATATATTATGTTGGTTAGTTGAATTGTATACGTATATGTATATGTACAGGTAGCGGACAAAAAATGGAAACACCAATACAAAGTCACTTAATAGGTCGTTTGGCCACCACATGTAGCCAGCACAGTCTGTATGTGCCGTGGCAATCGAGAGTGTCTGGAATTCTGCAGGAGGAATGCGGCATCATTCTTTCATTAGAAAGTCAATCAACTCACACCTGTTTGATGGAGGTGGAAAACACTGTCTCAGGCGTTGTTTCAGAATATTCCATAAATGCCCGATTGGGTTCAGATCTGGTGACTGAGAAGGCCATGACATATGGATAACATCAATGTCATGCTCATCAAACCATTTAGCAGCCACGTGCTCTGTAAATGGGGGCATTGTCATCCTGGAAGACATCCCTCCCAGCTGGAAAGAAATGCTACAATATGTGGTGAAGATTATCACTCAGTACCATTAAGTAGGAATTGACAATGACCTTTCCTTCTAAGGGAATGACTGCACCCAAACCATGCCAGGAAAATGCACCCCACAACATTAGAGAACCACCGAAACCCTTCACTGTTGGAACCAGTCACTCAGGGTTGTATAGTTATTTAGGATGGCACCACACATGCATTCATCCATTTGTCAAGAACATGGTGAAGGTGGATTCATCTGACCATATCACGTTTCTCCACTGCTCGGTCATCCAATGCCTTTCCTATTTGCACCAATGGACTCACAAATGTGCATTGCCAGGTGTGATGAGCATTTTGTGTACTGCAACCTGACTATGGTATCCCACTCTGCGGAGTTCTCGGCGGACCGTTTTGAGGAAACTGGCTGCTGACACTCCAGGTTGAAATTTGCTCACCTGCTTTGCCTTGCACTTCAAATTATTGCACGGATATCACGATCATGGAGTATGCGTTCTGCCCACAGTTGCCCTTTCCTGATGATGTCTTTCTCTTAGAGTTCTATGCTAACATCACTTTAGACAACATTGCTCGAGAAACATCAGCAAGTTGAGTTGTCTGTCACTGAAGCTCCAGCCAAACGCGCCCCAACAATCAACCCTCTTTCAAAGTCACCGAGGTCTCCTCTTGCAGCCATGCTAAGCCATAATTATAGGCAACCAGGACTGTGCAGCATTTTTATACATGATCCTAAGCATACTGGAATGTTGTTTACTTAATTAACTCATGGGCCACACTTGTGTGGAAGTCGTTGCTTTCAATATATTTGGTGTCCCTCATTTACCCAGGTGTTTCCATTTTTGGCCACTACCTGCTCATGTATAAGTAAACATGCTCACACATACAGTAGTCCAAAAAATTATATTACATTACTTGGTTGGACCACTTTTCGCCTGTAGCATAAGAGCCCACAAAGGCTTATTTGTGTTTTGTTCGCCAAAAGGTCTGAGAGTTTTTTTTAGACTGAAAATGTCTGTATAATTCGAATATGCTGGTCTAATAAAAATCCACTTGGACAGTTTTCCTCAAATCGCGTTTCTATAGGGGTACCCTATAATTTCCCGTGAACGCATTTCGTTTCGTAAACGTTCCGAACGAACTTTATAAGTAATTAATTTTGACTCGAGCCCAATAGCTACACCCAAAAATGAGATATCATGCTAAAGCTTATCGTTGGCCGGATTCTATGAACTATTCTGTTTCTCAATTTGACTTCAAAAAAGTTGGATTAGCCTGATTTCAATGATTAACCCCAAATTTACTTAAGGCGCTGTCACACCTTGACGATTTAGCCAGCAATGGCAACGTATAAAAATGTATGTAAAACGTTGGCGTACGCTGAAATTTTGATGTTTTTTTTAAAGTTTTGGTCGTATTCATAACGTGTTGGTCGTATGCATAACATATTAGTAACGGGCACAGAACGTTTGTTGTCTTATAGATAACTTATACCAACGAATGCTTAGCCTGTTGTCAGCGTTCACAACATATGCCCAACGATAGTTTAACTTAGGCATAGCGCGCTGCACGTATCGCCGACGAACTCGTGGCGTAGCCTGTTAAAAACCTGCCGCACGCCGATTTAAATCATAACCGCCTGAGAATTGGAAGTGTCAACCACGCAGTCACACCTTGACGATTTAGCCAGCGTATGCCGACCTATGAAAAATGTGTCTAAAACGCTGGCACACGTCGAATACGGTTTGGGTAAAGGCCCTGTCACACCTTGACGTTTTAGCCAGCAATGGCAATGTATAAAAATGTATGTAAAACGTTGGCGTACGCTGAAATTTTGATGTTTTAAAAAAAGTTTTGGACGTATTTATAACGAGTTGGACGTATGCATAACATATTAGTAACGTACACTGAACGTTTTAATCACATATAGATAACTTATACCAACGAATGCTGAGCGTGTTGTCGGCGTTCACAACCTATGCCCAACGATAGTCTAACGTATGCATAGCGCGCTGCACGTATCGCCGACGATCACGTGGCGTAGCCTGTTAAAAAGCTGCCGCTCGCCGATTCAAATCATAACCGCCTGAGAATTGGAAGTGTCAACATCGCAGTCACACCTTGACGATTTAGCCAGCGTATGCCGACCTATGAAAAATGTGTCTAAAACGCTGGCACAAGTCGAATACGTTATGGGTAAGTTTGGTTTACGTGAAGAGCACCTGAAAAACGATGAAGTACACTGCATACGCCGTATTACGTCTAATACGTCGTTAAATTTAAGCATGCTGAAAATTTTACGACGTACTCGCCGTATGGCTCACACGTTCCGCTACGCTGGGAATAAGTTGTAGGCACGATATGCGATCGTTGACACACGTCGACACAAGTTCCTTGTAAGTTACTCATAAGTCGAAACACGTCGAGGTAATGTTTAACATACCCGAAACTTATTTTCTCCGTCAAGGCACATTTTCTTTTTTTCTCCTTGGCTCGTGAAGGCACGTGACGAAATATCTGAAGTTGTTGTTGTTTTTTTAAATTATTATCTTGCCAAAACGAAGTTTTTGCAAGATATGTTAGTCAGCTTGTATGTTTTTTCTTTTAGTCTATCACGAATTTTAAAATATATTCGGACATTTGCTTTTAAGTTTCGACGTCGACGTGACAATATCCTCAAACAGAAAATATTCACAGAGGAGGAACTAAGAATAAGACATGAGCAAACTGAAGAGGCAATCGGATGTGACGTAACGGCACGTGACGAAATATCGGAAGTTATTGTTGTTTTTTTTTTTTTAAACGCTGCCAATACGCCATTATACGGTAACTGTAAATTAGAAACACGTTCAGTAAGTTCTGTGGTCGTCCGGAAGGCGTCAATCAAATACGTCTACATACGTCAATATGCGTTGGAGGTACGTTACACATAGTTCAAAGCACGTTACTCATAGGTTAGAAATAAGTTTTGGGTACGCTAAGCATTACCTCGACGTGTTTCGACTTATGAGTAACTCACAAGCAACGTGCCTCGACGTGTGTCAACGATCGCGTAACGTGCCTACAACACGTTACTCATAGGTTATAAATAAGTTTCGGGTACGCTAATCATTACCTCGACGTGTTCGACTTATGAGTAACTTACAAGTAACGTGTGTCGACGTGTGTCAACGATCGCATAACGTGCCTACAACTTATGGCCAGCGTAGCGGAACGTGTGAGTCATACGCTGGCATACGTCGTAAAATTTCAAGCATGCTAAAATTTGAGGACAACTGCAAAGTACAACGATGAAAGCCAGCGTACTACGACGTATGGCAGTGTTTTCAGCATGCTCTTAACGTATACAAACTTACCCATAACGTATTTGACGTGTGCCAGCGTTTTAGCCCAATTTTGCATACGTCAGGCATACGTTGGCTAAATCGTCAAGGTGTGACAGGGCCTTTACCGGCGCATTTTATCATCTTATATTTTTGTGTATTTTTTTCCAATCCTGATGTTTTCAAGAGGATTATTTACAAAACAAATGTACTATTTGAAGAACTATCATTCCCTTTCCTATGCAAAAACAATCACGCCAAAACGGTTTATATTTTGCAGAGTAATGACTAAAAGAGTATACATGGGATTACTTGGAAAATATCGCAGTTTTCGAGATTTACACAATTCTCAAGCAAAGTGACTCTTTGCAAAATATTATGTTTTATATTGATATAGTGTATATACTACCTCAATGTTCTTTGCAAGTGGAAAAGTTCTTGTCTGAGTAGTATACCCAGATAATTGGTTATTTGGTATACTATTTTCAGTGAAATAGATGGTCGGACGTCAGTTTCATTTTTGTTGCACAAATGTGACATACTCTAACTATAGCAGCTGCATGTATAATATTCTATCTTCAGTTGACCAGACTACGATGTTTATGTATAGCACGCGTATTCCCTGTATAATGAAAGTATTGGTGGTGGTAGAATAGCATTTTTTTTCTTTCAGGTTCACCAACAGCAAACAAAATGACATCAAAACGGACATGCATTCTCCATATTCACGTAAAACTACCGAAGAAGTCAAACCTTTCGACGACAATACATGGCGGAAAGTGAATTCTGTTCATGAAAAGAGACATTCCACAGTAAAAGACTCAAAGTATTTCAGAATAAGCCTTCCTGCTGAATATGACTAGACAACTGGTTATCACAAACAGTGCTGCAAAGATTTCACCGCACTGTCCATTGCAAATGTGGAACAAGATTCAGCTGGCCCATCACGATCACACATACTGCGTTCTGAAGTAGAACACACAGAGGCAAGTTCTACAGGCATCTTTGAGAAAAAGTGCCTGTTCTGCAATTTCATCACCAAGTCACTTGGGAAAAGCAAGTGGGAAGTGTTGGGGACCTGTATGACTGACATGGGTGAGGAAAGCATAAAAAAATGCAGTTGAACTTGCGCAAGATAACGTGATGCTTGCAAAGCTAGGAGGTCTCGACATTAAGGCAAAGGAAGTACGATATCACCATCCTGCAGAAGAAATTACATACATCATTGCCAAATCGCAGTACAGAAAGATGACGACATGATGTCTTCAAAGTTGGCTGCTCACAAAGCAGCATTCCAGGAACTCCAGAAGCATATCGATGTATCCTTGGTGTTCCAAGGAGCAGAATACCTGTCATCATTGCACGTGCGCTACCTCACCTTGCTTGGAGATGATGAGACGACATATCCCGCTAGAAGCTTGGCCGACAAGATCCTGAAAACATATCCAAATGAACTGACCAGTCATTGTGTAAGTCGCAAGACGGGGACAATCATACATAATGCTAACCTCAGTCAATATGCCGCAATCAGGCGTGCCGCAAGGCCAGGAGTTGTTTGATAATTTCACAGCAGAGAGCTTCAACGATCAAGCTCGCTTCGAGAAACCAATCAGCAGAAGGAAGATCAAGAACTTTGCGAGTGCTGATGTGAAGAAAAACATCACCACCAAGGACTAGAAGGTAGTCGAACTACAAGGGACCAGAGACCTGTTTGGAAGGCTACTCTACATCAGTACGTTGGAAAGGATAGATATTGAGAAAGTCTTTCAATATCCACTGACTCCAATCCACTCGCCCTGGCGCACGTGGATGGTAGCATCAACAAAACTGACAAGTCAAAGCTTCTGCACAAGCTGGAGGGAATGGTTGAAAGCGAGAAACCAGGAGATATTGACGTCACATTAGTCGATGCGATGTTCCTGCTACACACATTGCTGAATCTCCCTCCCACATTTGGTGGGTAGCTGAAGTAATCCTCCGACGGTTGGCGAGATGTCACCACGCACTGATCTTGTTTGTGATACGTACATCACTCCGAGTATCAAAGAGGCTGAGCGAAACAGACGAGGGTCAGAAGAAATGACGTTTGCTGTGACAGGTCCTGAACAGAAGCAGCCTCAGAATTGGCAAACAGCTCTTCAGTCATGTTCCTTCAAAGCAGGATTCCTTCGCTTCCTTGCAAACGAATGGAAGAACAACAGATATGCTAGCATCCTGAAGGATCACATTGTTGTCATGGGTCTGGATGGCGTCTGCTACACGTTCAGAGAAAACGGAGGGAGTGTATTCAGAGAAGACAAAGAGCATTGAACTGCCAACATGAAGAAACTGACACTCGACTTGTGTTTCATCTTGATCATATCATGCAAGTATCACCAGCCGCAACGATGAGGTCAGAAGCAACGACACGGACGTCCTCGTGGTTCTGTTGTGCTACGCAGGTGCCGCACACGACTGCCCAAACGTATGGATGGATGTTTGACTCAGCAGTAACAACACCAGGCGATACATCAGTATTCCCAAACTGGTTGATGAATTGGAGTCTACCGTCCTGCAAGCTCTTCCTGGACTTCATGCATTTACTGGTACCGACTTCACAGCATCCTTCATGAACAAAGGAAAACAGAGACCCCTTGACATCATGATGAAACACGAACAGTTCATCTCAGCGTTTGCCATGCTAGGGAAGCACCACAATGTGCCTGATGAAACAGTTTCGACAATTGAGCATTTTGTATGCTCGCTGTATGGGAAACACAACTTGCTCAGCGTTGACACTGCCCGCTATGTTATGTTTCAACACACATATGCCGCCAAGACAGCTGGGGGATCCACTGGAGGAGATCAAGGGTGTAAACCCAAGCATATTGAGAAAACAGTCAAATTGAGAAACAGAATAGGTCATAGAATCCGGCCAACGATAAGCTTTAACATGATATCTCATTTTTGGGTGTAGCTATTGGGCTCGAGTCAAAATTAACTACTTATAAAGTTCGTTCGGAACGTTTACGAAACGAAATGCGTTCACGGGAAATTATAGGGTACCCCTATAAAAACGCGATTGGTGGAAAACTGTCCAAGTGGATTTTTATCAGACCAGCATATTCGAATTCTACAGACATTTTCACACTAGGAACAACTCTCAGACCTTTTGGCGAACAAAACACAAATAAACCTTTGTGGGCTCTTGGGCTCCCGGGTGACAACTTCGCACCTCCTGAGAATGGGTGTGATTACATTACGGATGTCATGTATTTGACTGTAATTGCCTCAATCTGCACCAGCATCAGAGGTCAGAGGCTCAATAATATTTATTGGTGTCATTTCACCAATTTTATGCCAACAGTGTCCCAGCAGTCCCAAATGGAATTGGGATGCAAGCTGTTTCCAGGCCAAGACAAGGTGCGAATGCCAGCATACATTTGTAGAGTGTGTGTGCTAATCAGGTTGAAAAGATGTTTTTTTTTGTAAGAAAAATAGCATGATATGAAACAAAACTTTTAAAACTTATTGTAATCATCTCCATAGTACTCAATAGTATAGCCATGTATCAGGGAGCAGAATCATGTTGTAAAATGCAGTTTTCAGCCTTTCCAAAATGATCCCAAGTTTCATAAAAGCCAGGCAAAAAAAGTGAGGGTGACCCACTCATTGGCTGGAAATGCATCCCCATACCATCTGGTTGTGCAGACGTTTGACAGTACACCTCATACAGTCAGGGAGGAATTCCTCTCCACCATGTCACCGAATGAACTGCTGGCTGCAGGTTTGAGCCATACAGGTTCAATGAAGTTCGACTCGTCTAAAAATTTAACCAGTCCCACTGACTTTCCATCCAATCCTCATGCTCCAGAGTTGATTTTATGTTCGTGATCATTTGAAAAAAACCAAATTGGGTCAGAAACGTCTTCTTTTAAGACCCATGTCCACAAAGTGATTCCAAACAGTATGGCTGCTCAAAGTCTCCCAACATTGGTCCTCCTAGACCTACTTCGGATTTGTTGATGATGCTGCTCTGTTCCCGAGTCCCCCTTCTGCAGCCACATTCCTGAGTCCCCCTTCTGTAGTCCTCCTTCACCATCATCATTTTTGTCACTCCTCACTGATAGTTAACTTCCCGTTCAGTTGTGAAGTCTAAAATCAAAAGTAAAATTTCATTTTTGATGCAATTTTTCATGGATCAAGTCCCTTTTTACTCAAATAAACAATTACAGCTTTCTTTGGCACTTTCATTCTGTAAACAGCTAAATAACTCAAGTAAATCAAGAATTAGTGATGATAATTTTTATATTTTTGTGTACATAGTTGAGGCTCATGGAAGAGCGAGGACACTGAATGGATTAGGACAGGACAAAAAAGGAACAGTAGAGACTAGAGACACATGCAAAAGGAACAATGGAGAGATGGAGGAAACACAAACAGCAGAGTTGAAGACAAAGATAGAGGGAGACTTGGACAAACTCCATCAGTTGCATTCCATCAAGCTACGGATGAAGGTCTTGGAGGTGAATAGGAGTTCAGGTGTGCCAATGAAGGACTCTGTACAATGGAGGATGCCCAGTAGGTGACTAGCTTTGGAGGCCAACTTTGAAATATTGTTTGGCCAAGAGAGTTCATGACTGATTGTGAGACTCAGGAGTTTGAATGACTGAACTTCGCCAAGAGGATTGTTCAAAAAGTAGATGTGAGGGTTTGCCAGATGGTCCTTTCGAAGAGAGATCATGAGAGTGTGGGATTTGTCAGGATTGAAAGATATATTGCAAGTGTTTGACCAACTTGTGATTTTGTCAAAGTCTGAAGAAAGGGAAGAGGCTGCAGCCTGCCTGTCTGAAGGATGATTGATATCATGGTGCAGGGTGGAGTCATCAGCAAATAGATGAACAGGATTTTTCAGAGAGTGAGAGAGATCATTTATGAAGATCAGGAATAGGACTGGGCCCATAACACTGCCTTGGGGCACTCCAGCCTTGACAGGGAGACGAGATGAAAGGATTCTTTTGAGGGGCACGTTGGCTACGAGAGTAGAGGAAGTCAGTAAGTCATGTGTGGAGATGGTTTTGGATACCATTAGCAGAGAGTTTGGAGAGAAAGGTGGAATGCCAGACTGTATCAAAAGCACAAGATATGTCCAGAGAGACTGCACTGATCTGATGTCTGACATTGAGGGCCTCCATCCATTGTTGGGTAAGTAGAAGCAGCATGTTCAAAGTTGTGTGACCTGGTTTGAAACCAAACTAGTGATCTCAGATGAGGTTGTGGGAGAAAAGGAAGGATTTCATATAAACTGCGATGATGGATTCCATGACCTTGCTGATGATTAGAAGTAAGGTGATAGGTCTGTAGTTAAGGGGATCCAAGATCTGATGGAGACAAGTTTGAGAGTCCATTTCTAAGGTTGAACAGATGTTGTTTTCTGGCTCTCCTGAGAGTGGACACACTTTTTGTGGACTTTGTGGAATGCACTGAGATTGCCTTCGGTTGCATTGCCTTCCAGGAAGAGAAGGTGAGTTCTTTCAGAGCAACTGCCTCACCACAGGATTCAGTGCACCATGGGTGGGAAGAAGGGTAGGATGATTGAAGATGAGATTAGATAAATCTGTGCATGAGAGAGAGAGCAAGTTTCTGTGGAAGAACTCCCAAGCTGAGTTAACATCAGAAACAGCAGATATGGGAGACCAGTCCTGAAGAGAGATTGCTTCTTGCAGTCCCTGCCAATATGTCTGTGTGAACTGTCAGACTCTCCGGCTTTGAGGCAACTTTCTGAGAATATCCAGATAGATAAGCTCTTCTTTTAAGGGTTTACAGCTATCGTAATTTTAATGTTAATACAGCAAAAGTTTAAAAAAGATGCGCGTATTAGTGTTGCCTAGCAACCAATTCAAGTGTAATATCCATTGTCTTGGGTCACATGACCTGCAGTGAGCAGACAGAGTCTGCACCGGCTGAATTTTATTCGTGGATATTGTGTTTACGGAATTTTTCTGACTGTTTTGTGATTTTCCCTGGGATATTGGCTTTGAGTTGCATCAGTATGCAAAGTTTAAGCTTTCTACGCCACCTACAAGGTACTAAACATTTATATCAGTGAGTCAGTCAGTGAATCAGTGGTTAGAAAGACATCTATCTATATATATATATATATATATATATATATACATATACATGATGCTATGATGATTGTGAGAAAACATGGCAAACCAGACATCTTTCTGACACTCACAGCAAATCCTCTATGCTGATTGTTGGGTCGCAGGTCAACCTTAGTGAGAAGGGGGAGAGGTTTGGGAGGTGGTAAGGTGGAGAAGTAGGGGGGGTGGAATACAGGAACGAAGGAAATGGGGTATGTTAAAACAGCACGTTAATATAATAGCATGCGGAAACTGCCCAGAGATGTCCATGGGGGGTGGAGAGGGGAGGAGGTTTGGGAAGAGGTAAGCATGAGGGGAGGGGGAGGTGGTGTGAGGGGAGGTGAAGGGAAAGCAGCGTGAGGATAGGGAAGAGAAGGCATCATGAGGAGAAGGGAAGGCATTGTGAGCGGAGGGGAAGGGAAGGCAGTGTGAGGGGAGGGGAAGGGAAGGGCAATAAAATGCATCCAAACAGCAGCATTTTCTTTTTAACCACTGGGTTCTATATAAAACCAGGTGGGAGCATTTAAAACCCACGCTATCTACATGGCAAAGGCCTGCCTGCATGCATGCATGCTTGCACATGCATAGACCTTTGCACCCCTCTGGTCGGCTCACTCTGAATTGGATTCATACATGATACACTCTGGGGAAGCCGTTTTAAATTAAAAACTAAACTGTCAGTCCTTAACAGCCTCCCATAAACGTTTCTACACCTCCTCACAATCCATGCTCACCGTGCACATGCACCGGTGATATACTCATCCTTTCACTCACACCACGTGCCGAAGAACATGATCTGTGAGATGGCCCTGTAACCTCTACCACCTCACCATGGGACTGAGTGCAAGTTTGTTTCACGTGCCCACAAAAGCCACACACATAACCAAGTATGCTGGCATGCACACACCCCTGCAAAGAGTCCCTTTACAAACCACAATCTACCCATTTCTACCATGTCTGTGTGTGGTCTACGGACCTATTCATGCTCGCACATGCACCGACCTTTTCACCTCTCTGGTTGGCTCACTCTGAATCAGATTCGTACATGCTACATTCTGGAGAAGCCATTTCAGAATGGAAGACTAAACTGTCAGTCCTTAACAGTCCCCTAAACAGAGGAGGGGAGGGTGGGAAAGAGAGGAGAGGGTGGGAGAGAGAGGAAGGGGAGAGAGAAGAAGGGGAGAGAGAAGGAGAGGGGTGTGAGAGGGAGGGAGTGGAGAGAGAGGAGTGGGAGAAAGAGTGAGAGGGTGGGAGAGAGAGTGTATGGGGTGAATGAGGGAGGGGTTAGTGAAGGAGGGGGAGGATGAGAGAGGAGAGGGGGTGAGGAGAGGAGAGGGGATGAGGAGAGGAGAGGGGATGAGGAGAGGAGTGGGGGTGAGGAGAGGAGAAGGGATTCCAGCAAACGGGATGCCCAGTTTCATGTCCATCTGGGAGATGGCACACACATTGATGAATCACCCTGCCTGTGAAACACCAGGAGGTCAGTTTATAGCTGGGTTGGGATTGAAACCCAAGCTTGACAGCTTCGAGCCAGCATGCATACCTCTTGGCTTTCCTGCCGTGATGTGAAGATTCATTGCTTTGTAACCACTGAAAACATTTTTTGCTCATTGTAATTTTCTAATTTATTTTGCCTTCCTAACTTCGGAGATAGCTCAGAGAACCGAGCTACGGTATCACCATGGAAGCTTGTTGAGTAATCGCCAAATTTCTGAAGCAATCAAGCAAGAACTCCAAGGAAACATTTGAAGAAACTTTAAAAAAACAAAATGTTTAATTTTTTGTATGTATCTATCTGTGTCGAAGTGACAGGTGGAATAATGAAAGCAGATCACACAAAAAGGGAAACATAGGGTAAAATAAAATTGAACTCAAGGAAGCACTCCAACGAAACAGTTGATAAGGAATGGCTGGCTTGGCAAGTGATAGCAAGCTGATTGGTAATGAGACATACCCACAAAATCCTAAACATTGCTAATTTATTAACATTTTCAGATTTCACTCCAGATTTTGACTTATAGTCCACGTGATCTGATCCTCCAAACTGAAATAATATTTTGATGATATACTTTAATTAGTCCGTGAAAGTGGATAGTGGAAATCGCATCATATAATGCATGAAATCGCTCCAAGCTCCTAATTTGAAAATGATAGTACGTACTTACAAAAGCGATGCATACAGCGATTCGTAGGTATGAAGATCAGGCATTCGATGATATGAGTGCGGAAATTGAATAGAAACGTTTTGAGTGCTTTATCATTAATAAACCATTGCGGCCTGTTCCAAATCAAGGCATTGTTGAGCAGGCCAAAAAAAAATGGTGGATTAAGACCCCTGCGAGCGAGAGTGAGTGAGGTGACCAAGGACGACGTGATGATAAAGGATAATTATACAAGGCCGTTAATTATCTTCAAAAGGGATGTTTAAATTAACCCAAACACACAATTTTAATTCATGCACTTCCTTGGAGTTCGTTTACAGTTAATATGCATGCAAAGTTTCAGGCTGCTAGGTTTCATGGTTTTGGACTTATAGAGGAGACACACACACACTGACATATACTGACACACACACTGGCACACACAGTGACACACACACCACAAGTGGATATACACATGTATACAGCATATAATCTTTTATTGGACTCATATTGACAGTAAAGATTTCCAATCTATTGAAAAATTCCTGATGACAATCCGATGAGCGTGACCAGCATTTAAAGGTTGACCCTTAATTATATCACTTGAAGCCTTATTGGACACAGCAGATGGAACCCAATGACCCACGAGTGAGCAAAACCTAAAGTGATTTTCAAAAATCCAGTATGTTATTGATCTTTCATGTCACTAGTTACAGCCTTGCTAGACAAAGCTATTTGTATGTTGATCTATGTCATAACACACATTTGCCAACCCTTTGCTGTGGTGTCCACAAGTGTATGCAATAAGATTATTTAGACTTTAGAGCAAGTTTCATATCTCCTCATGAAAGACTGAGCATGAGTAAAAAAACAAAAACATGAATATATGGTTCGGTTTTTTTTGTTGTAACAGAGCATAAAGTGGGAATTGAAAGAGGAATGAAAACCAAGCCACAGTAACAAAAAATTTTAAAAAAAATAAACATTTGGATTCCGCAGATACGGCACTCCTTATGTACGTTTTATATCCGGCTGAGAAAGCACTCTTCAGCTCACCACAATGATTGCAAAATAATATTCAAAACAAAATAGAGCAATAAAATTTCAAAAAAAAACAAAAATAGAATAATGTAAAAAAAATGCAAAATGTGTTCTGATTATTAAAATAGCAGTACTCATCCAAAGACTGCCATCAAATCCTACATCTCCGACTTTAATCGGAAAAATAACGGAACAAGGGCAGCAGTTCCGATGGGAAGCCTCGGATATCCGTTTCAAAAGACCACCGTGTTGACACCTGCACCAGAGCCCAAAGGATGCCCCCTACTCCTCCCCCTCCTCTTTCCCTATGTACACAAAAAGCCCAAATGTGTTTGAGTTATGGGTTGTGTTGGACTGGGAAAGGCGAATTATAAAATGAAATTTATGCAATGAATACATATGTAATGTAATTTGCTCTAAAAGGCCAATATTACAGTCTATACACATAATGTGAACAGAGAAAGGGTGGAACTCTTGACTCTCTACTTCCTGTACACATCTTGTACTTCCTTTATATCCATACTCCTATTTCCTCCCAAACTCCTTTCCCCTTTTTTCGCTCTTCCCCAAATCACAAGTCCTCCCCCCCTTTATTCCACTGTCATTGTTTTTATTAAGTAGCTTTGTTCTTTTCTTTTCGGGATTGTGTAGATTCCTCAGTTTTTGGTGGTTATAATAACTGCAGGATGTAGAAGCTGAAATGTAAGTACAAGGAGGTCCTAATAGTGAAGGAATCAAGCTACAAGCACAAGTTGGCAAAAAAAAAATAATAGTCATGACCCTACAGCGTGATTCCCCGACAAAAATGAATTGAACTCTTTATGGCGCCACGCATCGAACTGCCTTGCATGGATTGCATTAAACTGCTTTTGATGAAAGTTAAAACCCGATTGTATGCTCCTCGTGAGTTGTGCTAGGCCAACAGGGAAAGAATACAATGAAAGTAGCGAGTCGATACGACTGTGCTGGAACAGGGCTCACTATTGCCTCGGCTAATTTGTACAGGCACAGGAAATTAACAGGAAATTTCCATCATTTGAAGGCGGTGGCAGGTTCAGGGGTAGAAAGTGAGCTCAAAGAAATCTTTCTAAAAGGCTGTAGTTATTCCAATGCAAAACAAAGCAAAAACGTGCATTTCAAAAAAAAAAAATAAAACCAAGCTCTCTACCTCCTTGCAGTCTAGATTGTACAACACATAAGTGACAGCAAGTGTAAGGACGCAAACTCATTTCTGGACTGTTTTGTTTGGTTGAGGCCTGTAAGAAATCATTGGTAGCCATCTTGATGATCCTCAAGAAAGGGATCGTGAAAGTAATGATCAATGATCTTTTCGGCCCTTCCGATGCCTGCACTGCACCAACCCCAGTATCGTCACCCATCCACACACAAGCTACCTACAAGTCCCGCCAATATCCCCACGATCTCGATGCATCCAGGTACCTATGTAAATCCCATTTAAACTTATACATCCCTCTGCTGCCACTAACTTTCCGGGGAGACCATTCCATGCATTAACCACACTCCCCTGAAAAACCCCATACCTTAAAACTGATCGAACTCTCATTTTCTTTACACCCAAGCTATGACCCCTGGTCCTAGCACTGTCCACTCTGCTGAAAAACTCCACTGCGCCTAACTTGTCCACACCCTTCATTATCTTAAACATCTCTCTCAGATCCCCCCCCCCCGGCAATGGCCTCCTTTCTGAAGTATAGAGTCCTGTCTCCTTCAAATGTTCCTCATAGCTTCATCGAGCTCGCCCTGGAATCAATCTGGTAGCTCATCGCTATATCCTCACGATGGCAGCTATATCCTTCCTCAGATGAATGTCGAAGAAATATTTCCTGTTTGCTAACACCCAGCTCGAGCTCATATAATGTATCTTCCCGACATAAAGAGCCGCTTCTCGAGGTCTTTAAAGCCATTGCACGTGATGGCCGCCATAGGGGTGAGAAAGAAAGTCAGAGTAATCCATTTTAAACAGCGTGGAGAAGTGAAACTATGGTTACAAGTTATGCAGTAAGGAAACGGACATCCGACCAAACTACACTCATGCTTAGTCATAAACTTCCTGGCATACATTTCTTTGTGAGGGTGAAAGAAAAATGCGGTTTGACTTGGATTCTCAGCATTTGTATTTCATTATCACATGGTACCGATGCATATTTAGTACCACAATGGGTAATATGGTATATATTTGTATTTTGGGTAAGGTTCCTAATTTATTTGCAGCAAGCAAACATATATATTTCCATATTTTCTTTTTCTATTTTTGGTGTTTCAGCTCCATTTAAAAACTTTTTTTTTTTCCAAAAAATAACAAAAAAATAGGTTTTCCTTTTCAATTTTTTTTTCTTACTGTCTTTGTTTGGGTCTTTGTTGGTTGAGGTGCTATTTTTTTTTCACTATTTCTTCTATACTTTGTTTTTTTTCTTACAATTTTATTGCTATGTTGGCTTAACAGCGAAGGTGGCTGGCTTGAGATTTCAGGGTCCTGAGTTGGAGCCCCTCTCGTTTCATTGAATCAACATCAGGTGGGTTGACTCAGCCTGCCATTCTTCCGAGGTTGGCAAAATGAGTACAAGCTTACAGGTAATAGGGGCACTGCATCAGCAGCACAGCTGCGCTTCCAGAAAATGATGCAACCAGCAGCCGTAGGCTGCATGCGAAACAATAATGACTATTTTTTTGGTCTTTGTTATTTAACACCAAATTTGTTCCTATTTTTTTCCAATTGTTTTTTTTTGTTCCAAAACTGGCTGTTTAATAATATATATAAATATATGTATATATATCATTTATTTATTTTATATGGAGAAAAATAAGAAAAAGTTTTTTTGGATGTATTTTTTCCTTAATTTTGTCCTATTTTTCCCATTTTTTGACGAAGGGTGCACTATGCTTCAGGAAGACTAGAAGCACCCGCTGGACGGACACACACCCTGACGGACGCACACAGGGACGCAGGCACGCCGAGACCAAGCTCCTTTTATATGTTAGATGGACTATATTTTCACAGTGAACTAATTTCATGAATTTTCACATTACAAGTCTATTAACACGATATTATTCAAAGGATTATGAAAAAGAGGTTTATTTTTAAAGTTATGTGAGCGCTGTTCAAGGTTGACGTGGACTTTTCATTGTGGAATATCAAATTATGTGCATTTATTTATACGAGTGCGTGCCCGTAGGTGCGTGGCCATACATGCGTGGCCAAGACATTACTGGCATAACCTTGGGAAACAGCTGAAACGGATGAAGAAGAACGATATCAAACCTTGAAAAGGCACATACTCAGGTCCCCAGCGTCAATTGTGACGTCATATCAAACGAAGAAGAAGAATTGTGACGTCAATCGTCCAAAAAAAAGAACAATTGTGACGTCATTCGTGACGTCATAGCACCGTGTCCTGTCATGACGTGTCGTGACGTCATAGCACCGTGCGTGGCCGTACGTGCGTGCCCGTACATGCAAAAAAAAAAAAATTATTGTGACGTCAATAGTGATGTCATAGCACCGTGTCCTGTCATTGGTTGATAAATAAATGGCCGTAACTTGGGAACCGCTCGTCCGATTAATATCAAACCTTGAAAAGGCACATCCGCAGGGCCCAGCAATAATCCTAGCAAGTTTCAATCAGATCGGACCAGTGGTTGTCGAGAAACGGCGGTCGCAGACAGACACACAGAGATTGCTGGATTCTAGATAGATTGTCCACCCTGAGCAAGTTATACAGTAAGTGACGTCGACGTTGCATGCCAAAGCCTTCTGGGGAAAACCAAGATTGTGGCCAGCATGGTCACGTGCGTTACAGAACACAGGTTTATCATTAAGTTCCTTGTGAAGGAGAACACCAAACCAGCTAAAATTCACAGGAGACTGTCTGCACAACCTGGTGATGCACGTCTCTCACTGTATATTAGTTGTGTGTTTAAATGAGGCAGTGAGAACAAAAACAGCTGTTTTTTTTTTTTTAAGAAGATCGTGACACGTGATGAGAGTTGAGTCCATGATTTCATGCCAGAGTCAAAGTGAGCCAGCATACAGTGGACACATTGAGGGTCCCCACAAGGAAAAAGATCTTAAGGTTCAACCATCAGTTAGAAAAATTATGGCAAAAATGCTTTGTGACCTTAACGGTTGAATTCTTGTGGAATTTCTTGAACGTGGGAAAACCATCAACGCACCTTACTCCAGTGACTCGTTATGCAATGAAGTGAAACAAGCAAATGAAGTGAAACGTGTCAAATATGTGACCACGACCACCCGATAGTGGGGATGACTTGTGAAGTTATAATTAATCCACGAGACCATCCAGACTTGTCACCTGATGATTTCCACCTCTTTGGACCACTCAGACAACACCTGGGAACTAGTTACATCAATATATATCTATATAACTCCCCTCGTAAATATTTCTGTCTAGTCTGGGTTTAAATCCCGACCCAGCTATAAACTGTCACCCTGGTGTTTCACAGGCAGGGTGATTCATCAATGTGTGTGCTGTCCCTTGGATGGACACTAACCGGAGCGTCCTGTCTGCTGGCATTCATTGGTCGATGTTAAAGATCCTACGGTGTCCTTCTTGAAAAGTAGGCGAGCTATTCCCGGCACCATAAACAAATTACAAATTCCTGCCCTGACATACAGAGGACATTGCATCAGCGGCACATCCGCTCCCTCAGCCAATGATGCTACCCCTCTTGTGTCGCATACGCAAGAAGAAGATGGTGAGCATGAAGTTAAATGAAGATGCCGTTTTCCTTGTTTAAAGGAGACTTGGATAGCAAACAACAAAGTAAGAGTCCCATGTTGTAGATATTATGGTAAAATAGAATGAAATCAACAAAATTTGTCCCCAAGTCATGGTGGGCTTCCATGATAGCTCAGAGGTAGCATACTCACCTTCAAGCTGTCTATCCCTGGCCCAACTATAACTTACCATTGCATCAATAAGTATGCAGTCCATCGAAGGGGACGTTAATCTGACTGTCCCATCTGCTAGGATTTGATGCAATGTTGTCTTTCAGAAGGACAGGTGATTATGTGCTGGTACCCTGATTAACAAGTTCTAAATCTACAGGGGGCACTGAATTGGAACCATAGCCAACCCTCAGTCATGCTGTAACTAGCAGAACATATTTGTCATCGAATCGTGGTCAAACATGCATTTTGCAGACAGATTGAGATCATGATGGTGTGTCAGCAAAATAAATGTCATTACAGAATAATGATTTACTTCCAGTCTCTTGTGTCTGCCATTTGTTCACATTGGTACATTTGAATCATTCAGCATATTTAAACCAAACTTCGCACCCAAACAAATTACTAGGCATTGAGTAACATGTAGGTATGTATGTATGCCTTGTTGTTGCCAAAGGGTATGGTAATCACATGTGCATCAGAAACCCATTTTAAAGTGCATTCCCCGTGTTTGTAACTTCGGCCCAGTAGGTATCCATTGTTTAGACTTCCTGCGAGCATTGTGGCCTTGGTTGGCAAAGGCAGGTCTAATCAGCAGACTATGCCCATGACCCTGGCACACAGTGAAAAATGGCTTTGCAACTTGTGATTTGCTTCGCTCTTCATTCATCAATTCATTCATTCATGCTCAGTCAAATGTGGACCCAGATCTTCGCAACCCATTTCAGCCATAATACTTTGGGCATCACACCAGTAGAACATCAGGTGGGTTGTCACTCAAGAGTAAATTAATAGGGTTTGGAATTTGTATTTTCTGCACTTATCACGTCAACACCTAACTTACAATGTCAAAGCTGCATGAACAAACCGGGTGCTGACAGGATGGCACAGACGCACGCACACTCACCTCTAAGCTATCGAGCCTGGGTGTGAATCCAGACCCAGCTATAAACTGTCATCCTGGTGTTTCACAGACAGGGTGAATCATCAATGTGTGTGCAGTCCCTCGGATGGTGGACGTTAAACTCGGTGTCCCGTCTACCGGCATTAGTTGGTGGATGTTAAAGATCCCACCGTGTCCTTCATGAAGAGTGGGCGAGCTATCACCGGCACCCTGAACAAATTAAAAAATTCCTGCCCTAACAAGCAGAGGTCATCATCAACAATTCCTGCCCTGCATCAGCTGCTCAACCGCACCCTCAGTCAATGATGCTACCCCACAGCCTTGTGCTGCATAGGGAAGTAAAAGAAGGTGAAAAACAAGAAAAAGAGCAATCAGAGATTGCAGACCTTTGCCAGGTCTGCTTTTGTGTGGTGGTTGTGTAGTTTTGTGTGGTGTATTTTGTGTGGTGTTTGTATACTGGTGTGTTACGTAATTAATAAGTGACATAAATAAAACTGCCACTTTATAATTGCTGGCAGTGATGACCGGGTACCAAGACGTCCCGCGTTGATTGGACACCTGACCCTGACCCATAACGTTGTTTTTTAATTATTATTCATTATTCAATTGAATTTAGAATGGTATTAAAATAAATTCAATTCAGATCAAATGGAAGACCAAATACTTTTCCTGCATTGGAATAATCAGAAGGAACCCAAACAAGCTAAAAACAAAGATGAAGTCATCAGGAGGAACCTGGATAGGATTCACATTTCAGCTGCTACTCCTCTACCCTCAAACCCATCCAGGCACAGCCAAGTGAGCCTTATTCAAAATAAATAAATAAATAATAAAAAATAATAAGAACCCATATCAAAAAATTAAATAATTCTGGCTGTCAGACAATACTTCTGATCAAGTTGAAATTTTAACCATGTATTTCCAATCACTACTAAATCATAAGTGTGAAGTTTCACATCAATTGATTAAGCGGTTCCAGAGAAAACATTATTTAATATTTTATTCAACCCAATATGGCTGCCAAATCATGTGACCTATGACATCATATGTGTGAACCTTTTGTTCCATATGGATAGGTGGTCATACCTGTAAATTTTCGCCTCAATCTGTGCAGCCACTTCCGAGAAGAAGATTTTTGAAGGTTTTTTTTTAAACAATATGGCTGCCAAATCATGTGACCTATGACATAATTATCATTCAAACATTCTACACGAGTAGTCGCACATATTGTGAAAATTTCCTCTGAATCTGGCAAGCGGTTGCAGAGAAAAACACAAAAGTTCTGTGTGGACTAACAAACAGACAGACAGACGGACAGACAAATGAAAAATCACTCAAAGAGTCACAACTTGGTGACACCGAATGGCACTCCAGAGAGAACAAACCTCCGCTAGGCTGAATAGTTTACATTTTGTATGCCACTGATAGGTCAGATCTGAATCCGGAGGTGAAGCAAAATCGAATCGGCTTGTTCTTGTCACCGAACC
>CM068953.1:163436623-163452346 GCA_035128595.1 Eptatretus atami | reverse complement strand
TGTTGAGAACAAAAGTGGCAAAAGATCCTGTTTCGGTGACTGAACATCTTCCTGATGATGCCAAGTAGCTGGTATCCTTTGTTAACAGCTGCTGCAACATGTTCCTGGAACTTCAATTCCCTGTCCACTGGAACTCCCAAGTCTGTCTCCTGATTTGACTTTCTGTACTGTAACTTGATCCATACCATACTCCTGTTAGAGGTTGTTTCCGCCTGTGTGTACCACCTTGCATTTACTTTTGTTAAAGGGCAGTTGCCACGTGTCTGACCATCTATTTTGAATGTCCAAGTCCATTTGTGGTATTTCAGTTGGCTCTGTGGTTCTTCGTCTGTCTGCCCGTTTGTCCATGCATCCACAAACGTCAGTTTATGATCGAGGAACAACTTAATTAATATTGAATGTTGTATTTTGAACACGAATCAGACCATGAATCAGAAAACAAACCTGTAGTTTAGCAGTACTTTGACTCTGAATTTGTCCCAATCGCACACATGTCGAGAGAAGTGAGATAACCTTTTTACTCTATCTGCCTGTCTGGCAGTCAAACAAGATGGGAAGTCATTCCAAACATGAAACAAACTGTTTGCAAGGACGTCATAAAGGACACAAACAAAAGGCATGAAGAACTATTGTGACATTTTAAATAAGGTGCCGTAAAAAGCCACTGCATCAATGGCGGTAAACTTCCAGAATTAATTTTTTTACACAACCTTTACAATCTTTATTTTATTTTAAATTTAATTTTATACTTTAACACTGAACAGGGTAAGGTGTTCTATGAACTATAGTTTTTTTTCTACTACGCATATGTGGCGGGACAGTTTTTCCTGGGCCATCCCAACATGGAGACTCCATGACGACACTTTATGGTATGAAGCATAACACAAGTTAATATTTATTGAATATTCTATTGTGTCCTCCAATAAATATGCCTATTGGGACCAACTCACAAAAATCCTCTTGCTTCTGACTTCAACTTATTGTTCGAAAATGCGAGGGGGAGAGAATGCATCAGCTACACTACATAACAGTTGACATTCAAATTCTGATTCAAGCTGTCCTGCTGCAGATAACGAAGTTAATAAAACCTTATGTTGATGTGGACCTTCACAGGATAAAATTCAGTTGATTTGTCTTAAAACCATTTGTTGAGCTGGAGCCAAATTTGAGTTAACTTCTGAAGAAGGAAAACCAAACTGATACTTGTGTCTCACCACTTTCGAAGTGGAGTTTGAGTTGAAAACCATCGAAGAAGAATGAAAAGTGCTTTACAAAGGTGAATAAGTTTACTCCTAGTTGACTTGTTACAGCTTCTGTGGATGTGGGGCTTATCAATTTCTCCCAGACTACATGACTATATGCTGGCGACTGTGATAGAAGTCAAGTCATTGCCATGAGCACACGTCATCCTTTTTGAGCCTATGAGTAATGAAGCAAAATTATTTTTACAAGCTTCATTGATCAAAACAGCCGGCCATTGGATCTTTTTCAGTGATCCCACATAATGACAAAAATCTCTCAACGGTTTGGTCAAGGTCAAGCCGTTAGTCACATGCATATATATATATATAATAGGGGATTTGTTTTTTTTTACAGATAACCACTATCATGCACCTCGTCTATCTGGGTAGTGGTTGGGGGAAATGCCCTGCAGATATTTGTGGTACCGGCCCTGCTGGAGTAGACCGTTGGCATCTCGAGGGGTTATGGCATGGTGGGTTTGGGCTTTCCAAACTCCACTTCTTTGAAATACCATATTTGCCAGTTTTTGTAGAAAACTCTCCTGCCCCCCCCCCCCAACCAACCTCACAGCCATGAAGGTGTCTGGCAATATGAACAGAGCAGGTTTGCAGTGGACAGCAGCAGCACAAGTAGTTGGCCCTGTCAAGGGAGCTAAACTGGTAAACGATGGTACCATGCAGGATCTCTCATCTCCACCTGCGTTTGATGCACACGGTGACAAGCCTTCATCAGATGCCTCTCAACAAACGGTTACGGTGACATCCCAAACTGCCCCAAAAGCAACACAAGCCTGGGAATCTCACCGGGAAAACCTACTTCTCCTTCAAAAACCAACGTACAAAAATCAAGCAACAGACTACTCAATCTGGATAATGGACCTGGATATCCAATTATGACCACAGATCCAAATATGTATTGGCATATGGAAGGTTCAGTCCATTTTGACGACTGGATCACCATCCCTTCACTCAAGGGAATGCTCTTAAATATCTCTGTCTCACCTGCTGATGGAGGTATGATGAACTGGTAGTGGATCTACATATGTGCATGACCACATGCTTGTCTTCTCCAGTCACAACAATAATCTTCCTCAACAAGGAGTAGCCATTGCTATGAATATGTAATAAATGGAGGCCCAAACAGCCTGTATTCCACTTAAAATCCACTTGATACATGCATACTTTTGGCATCACCATGGTTAAGTCAGTATCATTGTCACATATGATCTATCCAATGATGCAACATCCAATGAAAAAGGTGACATCTTCACCATGTTCTTCATGCACTTACCAGAACACCCCAATGCACCTCATAATGATTATTGGTGACATCACTGCCGAGGTTCACTGTGACCATGGAGAGTGTGCACCGCTGTTGGCCCTCATGGAACCATCCAAATAGATGATTATGGTGAGTGGCTTGTGGAAGTGCGCTTAGCTTTTGGCCTCAGGATAAGCAGCTTGTTCTGCCAGTATAAGGATATCCACCGACATACGTGGAGTAACAATAATGCAAAAACGAAGAAAGAGATTGATCACAACCTGGTGAATACCATCTCACAGACCGGAGTATTTTGAAATGTGGATTATGGCTGTACCGACTACCTTTTGCTGGTGACCTTCAGGTTACTCTGCCTCTACCCTCGCCTCAAAGACCCCAGGCCATCTACAAAAATATTTGAAATGGATAAACTGTGCTTTGGGGCCAACTAAGTTGAGCTAGCTAACTGATTTGCTCCCTTCGCTGAGCCAAATAGTGACCGAGAAACTGACTGGGGAACCTTCTCCACAATCGTTTCTGCAAAATTAATCACAGGCTTTATTTTTGCTGTCATTGAGGATAGGTGTAAGGCCAGACTCCTTGGCCCATACAGGGACTTTTGAAATGACGTAATCTGCCCCCAGAATCGCCGCCGCGCTTGCGCAGAAGCCCCGAGGAACAGCGAGCTTCGGGGCATGTGAACTTCTATTGTGCATCCTCGATCAGGATTGTTACCTAAAATGGTTCACGATGCTTCCAAAAGAAGCTGAAAATACTTGTTAAAGTACCCGAGAGAAAGCTGTGGTGTGCCTCGACACAACAAAAGAGTTGGAAGGAGGCACTTTATCTGGTTTGGGTGCTTATGAACACAGATGGGAAGGACATATCTGGGGCTTGTGAATGCACAGGGTAAGTTTGAAATCACCGTGTGTGTGTCTGTGTGTGTGAGTGTGTATGTTTGTAGGAACTTGACACTTCTCATCCACGGATATTTCTCGTATTTCTATGTATTTCCATGAGTCCTATTTGCATCCAGGAACACAACAATGATATTTAACAATTTGGAAAAATTGCCACTCTTTCGTTTCACTGTTGAAAATTGTGTCTAAATGACGGTTATAATTAAAGATTTGGCATTTGCAACGGCAGGTTAAAAGTGCCCGGACGAGCAGAAATGAGTCACTGAAAACGCACACAGCGTGTGCGTGGAAAAGACCTCACGAGCATTCATACGTCATTTTGAAAGTCCCTTATTGAAAAGTCCCTTCATTGAAATGCCTCAGGGAATTTTTCAACCTAAGAACACATATTTAGAAAAGCTGGCTCAAGAAGACACCAGAAAAATGTAAACCATTATTAGGAAACTATTAAAAGTCATTAAAATAATATCCAATATCATTAGAAAACTGGATATCTGCGATCACACAACGATCGCCAAATGTAACCCTCCCCCTGCTTACCCTTGGCGATCACCCACAATTTACCCTTGACCCACGATCCAAAGATGGTCATATTTATTTCAGACCACCATATAGATAACCTTGTCCTTCAACACTTAGGGATAGAGTGCAAATTTAAAAATGTGTTCCCATCTACGCGCTATCCAAAAAACTCAACTTCATGAAAATCGGAGGAAAATTATTCAAGTTATGATCAAAAAGGATTTTTTTGTTAATTAGGTCACAATCCGAAAAAGTAGGTCAAGGACACGAAACAATTATCAGGTGCGCAACTTCAGTGCAGGTACACTATTATGATGCAAGACCATCTTGGAAGGCCAAGTGGTCTTTGAGATTCCACAACTTTCAAAATTGAGCGATGACAAAAAAAAATGCATTATTCTTTTTCAGACCACCATTTGACCTTGACCGCAATATTTTTTTTTCAGACCACCATTTAACCTTGACCTTTAACCCAGATGATGTAAATTATGATGTAAATTAAGCATAAATGTGGCTTGCTCTCAGCTATCTGTGGAGGGCGATTTCGTTCCGATCGGACAAACCTTAGTCGAGTTTTGGTGAAAAATGTTAAAGTGTCTATAATTGGGGCATGACCTTGAAATTAGGTCAAGGTCAAGAAAAAATGTCACCCTGCATATTTATATTCAAATTACTGATACAAATTTCATTTCAAATGTCCCAGCCGCTCAGAAATGCAGCTCGGAATTCCGGAAATTAGGAGTACAGGATGGAAAAAAAAAACCTAATTGGTGGTTTGGTCGCCTGAAGGTCGACGAAACTCTGAGATACCTTTAAGATTAGGTGCACTCATTGTAGAAACAAACCCTACAACAGGTGTAAGCCTTCACCAATCCTATAGGGGGAGGCTTAACTTTTTAAATGTAGAACTTGCTGCTCAAGTCCTAACATTAGATCTGTCGATGGGCAGCAGCTACTGAAGACCATTGATAGCAAGACAGTGGGACGGGAAAACTGTAGCACTTGCTATCAATTGGCCACTGTGATTAGGGTTGATTAAGCTTTGCCTTTGCTGCCTTGGTTGGTGATTCAACCCCTATATTTAGGTCCATGTGAGAGGAAATCTGCCAAGCCATTTCAGAATCAGGAAAAAAGTTAGGGCCTCTGGCATCTGCGACATATCTATGGAGGTGCTTAAGCACACTGATGATACCCTGATAGATCATCTTTACCATCTCTTCTCATGTGAATGGAGGCTGAAAATGTCCCACAGCGGTGGGGCAAATGGATCATTCTATATCTCTGTATGGGCAAGGGAGCCCGATGGAATGCAGTAAATACTGAGCGAGAGCACTGGATTGATCAGGAGGTAACAACAAAAGCAACAGTAGAGATTGGGGGACAACAACAGCAGGGTTGAAGGACAAAATAGAGGGAGACTTGGACAAATATAGGGTGTAGAGAGGAATGAGGGGTAAGGACGCATGGGTTTGATAAGATGGATACAGAAGCAAACTCTCAGAAAGGAAAAACTGGACATTTGGAAGGAGGTGGGGTTGGGGTGTGAAGGGGTTGACGGGAGTAGAAAAGATCATGGTTTTGGATGGGGGATGATCTGAGATGGTGGTGAAAAGCTGTTTTGAAGACCTTGAGGAAAGAATGAGATTGAAGAGAATTCGGCAGTTCATTCCACTGGATGGAAAAAGAGGAACAAATGAGTTGAGGTGAGCAGTGATCTTGGATTTAGGTAGTTTCACCGGAAGGGAGTTAATGGTAGACTGCATGCACCCTGCAGAAACCTTGGAGGACAAAGCATGGAAATAGCAGAGGGTGCAAGATCAGACAGGAGGTGGTAGAAGACAGACAGACCACCAAACTGTCTGCGATGGGAAAGTGATAGGCCCATAGACTCAGCTTCACCATGGGACATTCACATAATATTGAAGGGCTTGGTTTGCATGGCGTCAAGCTGAGCAAGGTGTGAGGCAGGGGAGCCCATAAGAGAGGGGAGAGCAGTACTCCATAAAGCTGTGGATGAAGGCCTTGTAGGTGGATCGGAGTTCAGTTGTGCCAAGGAAGGACAATGTAAGACGCAGGATGCCCATTCGGCGACTGGCTTTGGAGGCCAACTTTTAAATGTGGTTTCTAAACTTTGAAAATTTGAAACGTGCCAACTTTTTGAATGGGCCCTCTTGCCCTATCTAGCCTTTCTTCAACACAAGTCTTTAAGTTTGATGTGATTGTGCATCAAAAGATGCACTGATATAACTGCTCTGCTCTTGCCAATCTGCATCGACAATAATACATCATGGAACCATATAACAACCACCAAAAAGCACATCAACAGATTTGAATGCTGGGTACTTTAGCAAGTGCTGTCAATTTGTTGGCAAAATCCCACCACCTATGAGATGATCAGATGCATCACCTGCCAGCCAAAGCTTTCCATACTGATCAATCAGAAATTAGATTGCTTGGTCTCCTTTGCTATCCTCCTTACCTTGATGCAGCTGCTGTTTATCCCAGCAACCACCATTTGAATGGAGGCTACCCCCACACCTCTTGGAAAAACACTCTCAGAGCTGCTCTGCCCCCTAGGGCTATCAATGCAGGAGGCAGAAACACAAATCTTGGACAGGCCATCATGGAAGAGACTTGTCATTGTGGTTGTGTCACCTCTGTGATATCATCTAATCATTGTCAATTAATTGATTCGTTATCATCCAATCATTGTCAATTAATTGTCCCTCAAGTAAAATCATAACAATGTCCCAAGATATTTTAATGCCTTGGCAGCTCACAGAGGTTGCTGCTGTGAATTATTAGTGTTATTGTGATCATTAACTTACCTGCGTTACCTGTGTCAATGCTGATTGAAAGAAAATTTTGAGATAAGTGACAAGACAGCTGGAAGCAGTAATGTTGGAGCGGATGACAGGACGTGTCAAGTGAGATTGAAGAAACCTCACTCAGTGTGCTGCTACCACTTTCCTCCCACTCCCACTGCCCCTCAATCCACCCCCCCCCCTCCCCAACCCTACCATTCCTACCCAAACTAAAAAAAAAGAAAGAAAAGTCCTCTTGCATACGTGGGGTCTGACTTCAAAGCGCCTGCTTGAGCCTGCAGGGGTCACAGGGTGAGGGCGGGGGTCACAGCAGGGTATGGAGGAATGGGGGAGGTATGTAAAATCTCACTAAATCACTCAGCCCGCCTGCCACGGGACTCACCGCACAACGGACGGCCCTTCAATGGAGCCACCTCGCCATGCCGCGAAAGTCCCTTTCTGTGCATGACCACGGCCAGCTCCCAGCCCCCGACCCTCCGGCACGCTGGCCCTTTCGCATGTTAATTGCGCATTATGCAGGGCCGAGTGCTCGCAGCAGCCCCGCCACCGGGGCTTCGCTCAAGGCGTCCCAAATTCCAGGACCCGCCAGCCGCGGTGGTCCAACTAAGCCATATAGCAATGGGGTCGAATGCCAACCAGGCAGCCGGGAAAGGAGCTGACCAACATAAGTAGACTGCTGATTCTGACAGCACCATTCTGGCGTTGTCCTGAATTATTTGATCTTTCCAGGCCTCTTTTGTCCCATCCCACATGATTTTCCCTTCCTACTGCAATCATGGAACGTATGAATCTGTGCCGTCCGCAGCATAAAGGCTCGATTATATGAAATCCTCTTGGTCAACACTCAACTCGAGCATGGACATCTTGTTTTCCTTCCCCCAGAAAGTGAGGCAGATTTATTCAATTACATGTTTTATACGGGTTCCTCCATTTTTTTGTTTTAATGCCATGTTCTGGAAATGCTTTTGAATCATCCCGGCGATACTTGTACGATTTCCCACTAGTTGCTGCTATATATACAATCCATAAAAATTAAAAAAAAAAAACTGAACAATGTTACTATAAAATTTTTCTAAGGTGGACAGATATGGTCAAAAAAGATAAGCAGCCATGGGCTCAACAGATTCCTGGGAGAGAAAACCACCAGATTTGCAGAAAACCACAAATACCCCCGACCAGTAGAAAACCGTTCGGTCGACTAATGCATATCTACATCACCAGATACGGACAACGCAAGGGGGCTCCAGGGGGCTCCATTTTACTGATACCACCTGTGTTGTGAGCAAACATGAACCATATCTTGTGATGTGTTTTCAAAACTGCGATAGGCTGCACTCTCTATAATGCCCAACGAGCAGCGGAAGGATTTTGTAAAGAGAAATGCTTCAAACAGCAATAACAAACGACGTCGGGTCATTGAGGTAGTGTATCCGTAAAGTGGTGACTGTTGCATGAACCCTGGAATAAGGTCAAGTAAATATGAAACTTCACATAAGGAACTCACAATATATGATTTGTTATTTTTGTATAAATTTTCAACAAAGCAGTTGCCTCACTCAAAATGAGGCGAGCGCATCGATATGGGTTGGACAACATATCCCAACCACAGCAAATTGACAACAGTATTGTAGTGAGCAATGTCCAGTCACTACCAGATATGAAAGTGTGAGTGGAACTGTGGCAATGAAGCCTTGGCTTGAAGCAAGGCCTGCCCAGGCTGGGTGGGCAGAAAGGTCTGGCTGGCCACAGTGTGGGGGCATTCCCGAGAGCGCCATCCCCCTGGCCGGCCCACCATCAGGAATGCGGCCGCCCTAAGCCTGGCCATGAGAACGTGACCCAGGGTGAAACGTAATCTGCCCACGGCCTGCCACCCCACTCCCCCGGAGTCGCTCGGGATTAGCACACACAACCTGGCCTCACTCTTGCTTCTAATACATCCCTCTTGCGGCCTCTTTTCCCTTTTCTTTTTTTTTACCTGCTGTGTGATCATCCAAGTGCCCGTCTGCCCTCACTCCATGCCATCTGGTTTTAACGCGATCCCGCTCTCCCTCTGCAAGGTTATCTGATTGTCGCACACGACCCTCTGGCATTGCTGATCCTACCCTTCCCCCTCAACTTCCTCTATTTCTTACTTCCTGTATCCAAGCACTCAAGTACCATCTCCACCCTCACCCCCCGTTATTACTTACATCATCACTAAAGACCCAAACTTTTATCACTGACCTGATTCCATCTGCCTATGATCAATGTTGTCCAGTTTTTAAAAACATGTTTGACGAAATCGAGCGGTTGTTTGTTTACAAAATATAAACAGCAAACGCAAAGAAATCCAACTTTGATCAATGCATGCTGTCTGCCTGAGAGCGAACCACTCAGGTGTGCACAGTCGAGCCAGGTGCATCACCATGGTGGTTTTTGTCCCAACAACAAGCAGGTATTCACCATGCTGAATCACAATGCACGATGGTGTCCTACCTCCCAGAATAACACTCACAAAGGCCATGGGACATCTTCAGCTGTCTGTAGAGGAGGATGTACTGTAGAACCAGTTGACCTGCTGTACTTTCAAGATGAATCATGTATAATGTCCCCTTATTGCAAATTATCGTTTCAAATGCGTTCACAAGTAATTCAAACCTTTATTTGGAAGTAAACCAAAGTTCTAGCCCATTAGAGGCCTGCTTGTGTATAATGATGCAACATGGGAAAACCAAGAAAGTGGGGTAGGGCTTTGGCCTACTACTCTGGCCAGGCCATCAAGGGTGAGGGATAACGTGAGGATTATCTCAATTCCTCTGGAATTCCCCGGAAACTCTGAGCTGGCACTACAACGGACAGCACCGCTCGGGCATTTTAATTGGACCTTTATTAACAGGGAAGGATAGATTACATAATAATTAGTTGATGATCTTTTTTGCCTTGATTGAAGCTTTTGACAGGAGTTATATGAAAAGAACACGTTACCATGTCTATAGTCAGTCCACAGGTCAAACATAAATATTTGGTGGTGCCCTGTGAAAATCAGTGCCCCATTAACCAGGCTCCAATCAACACAGACAATGCAATTAGCCATTTCACACCGAGATATTTTAGAGTTTGAAGAGAAAATGTTTCTGACACATCAAGGTATTGATGGCTGCAGGGTAGCATCACTGGCTGAGGGTGTAGCTGTGCTGCTGATGCAATGTCCTCTGTAGGATAGGGCAGGAATTTTTTTAATTGTTCAGGGTGCCGGCGATAGCTCACCTACTCTTCACAAAGGACACCACAGTGGAATCTTTAACATACACCAACTAATGCCAGCAGACGGGCCATCCAGTGTAACGTCCATCCAAGGGCTGGCACACACACGTTGATGAATCAACCTGCCTGTGAAACACCAGGATTACAGTTTCGAGCTGGGTCAGGATTCGAACCCAGGCTGGACAGCTAAGAAGCGAGTGTGCATACCTCTAGGCCATACTGTCAGCCAAGTATTCATGACGAGATACAGGTAAACGATTTATGAAGAAAGTTCATGATTATATACACCATTACTTCTGATCTGTATAATTGTAAAGGCACAATGCTCAAATTATCTAAAAAAAACAAGCAACAGGTGATATATCTCTCCCTCTCTCCCTCTCTCTCCCTCCCTCTCTCATACTCTGTGGACAGATTGTTGGTACTACAGAAGCAGGATTGCGACCATGATAATGCTGATGTGCCATTACATTCCCAGAATTCAGTGGGAGGTTGGAATTTAACCAGGCTATCATTGATAACTCACCAACTCTTCGTCAAAAAAAAACAACATGGAATCATTGAAATCCACCACCAAATACTGGCAGGTATAGGATCACAGACACCATGCTTAACATTCACCCGAGGGACAGCGCATTCATTGATCAGATATAAAGTTTAATAAAACGGATAAATGAAACCAGGGTAGGACACAGAGAAGAACCTCCATCCATCCATTGGGACCATACTCTGTGTCGTGCGTTGGTGCTGCCTAAGCAGTCTTCTTGACTAATGGATACAATCCTGGACGGCTCACAACCTCGACACAGTATATCAGCATGCTGGCACTCATTTTGCCAACCTCAGAAGGATGACAGGCAAAGTCAACCCCACCTGGTATTAATTCAACTTCCAAGTGGGATTTTGAACTCAGGACCCAAGGATCCCAAGCTCACCACTCCAACCATTAAACCAACACCAGGAGCAGAACATCGATTATAACAAAATGAATGTGAGGAAGAAAAAAAACATTCCAATCAGAAAATATATCACGCTTGTCAACTATAAAAACTTCGGTCTCGACAACCTTATCTCCAACCCGAGAGGTGGACGGACACACAGGAGAAAAGAGATGGTGGGGGGGGGGCAGTGGGATAAAAATAATGGAGTAGTTCAGGACTGGTCGAGCTGTGTGAGTCTGGACGATCTTGCCACTGGCGTCTCCAGCATTACAAGACCAGTTTCTCCTTTCAATGGGGCTACCCAAATAACCCCCGGCTATGCTCTGGTAGGAAATCCTGCCCAGGAATTCTGTGGAGAGGCTGAAAAAAGCTCGCACACCACCACCATCTAGATGTACAAAACATTTCTATCAGTGAGGGGGTGAGTGGTTAGAAACCTCAATGCCATCCTGCCACATATATATGTATATATACATATATTAGTGAGGTATGCTTACACATTGTAAGCAATAACGAACCATGTTTCCGCATTGCTCAGGTCGCTCACCTGCTTTTGTTCTTTTTCATTTTTTTTTTCATTTATTTATTTTCATTTATTTATATTTCCATCTATGGATGCTCTCTGATGGTTCTGTGATCTTTCCCGATGTATTGCTTTGATGTCTTTCGGCAAGCAAAATCACCGTGCTTCCCCGTCGTCTTGGGTCGCTCACCTGAATTTATTTTTTCATTTATTTTTTCATTTATGGTCACTTTCCAATAGTTCTGTGATTTTCTCCATTGTATTTGCTTTGAAGTCCACCAGCATGCAAAATTTCAGCTTTCTACATCACCCAGAACGTTCCAATATTAATATGAGTCAGGCAGTGAGTGGTTAGTGTGACCTTTATGGAATAGAAGATACAGTATATATAAATATATATATATATATATATATATATATATAATTATATATTATATAATATATATATACAGGGTGTCCCAAAAGTCACCTAGGGATTTAAAAATTAAATAACATTTCTGTTTTTTAATAATTTGTTTTTTCTTTCTTTTCAGAATTTAGATGAACATTTGGAAATTACCCATGGAAAAATTCACAACTGAACAAAGAACAAAAATCGTGGAATTTTATTTTAAATTTCATCGATCAATTATTCTCACCGAAGAGCACGGACACCGAATAATTTCGGGAAATTCAGATATTTCTTGGCCATCACGTTCTCCTGATTTGACGCGTCCCGATTATTTTCTTTGGGGTTACCTAAATGAGCGTGTATACATCAATAAGCCCCATACAATTCAGCAGCTGAAGTTCAACATCTGTGCAGAAATTCAACGGCTGCAGCCAGAGATATTGTCCGCTGTTATGGAAAATGCTGTCGAAAGAGCCCGTCTCTGCGAGGCCGAAAATGGAGGACATCCAAGCTGCAACATTTTTCATAAATAAAGCAAACTTATCTCCATTTTGTAAATTTCCTTTTGATATAAAAATAATCATAAATAATTTTAAAAACAGAAATGTTATTTAATTTCTAAATCCCTCGGTTTCTTTTGGGACACCCTGTATATATTGTTACAGTTGTGGAAATTCACAGAACACCATTCAGGTTTCCCAGAGACCAGTTATGTCGATAAGTGTGTGTTCAGATTAGATTTCCCCACCGATGTCTAAAGGAAATTATTCGTGTAACCGGGCTGTGATCTTTGAGTCAGCCATTATTCTTTTGCTATCTTTATTTTGGAACAACCACAACCGCCTCTCAACAACCACGCCATCCCCACCACAGCGCCAACCACAACCACTATCTCAACAACCACACCATCCCCACCACAAAGCAACCACAACATCGCCTCACCTTCATCTCCGTTACGCCGCCATCTTTTCGCCAGCCACGGCGAATCCCACGGACGAGCGGCATCTCCGCCGACAGACGCGGGAGCCAATGATTTCTACAACGTCCGCTTTCCACGGCTGATGATTTCTACAACGTCCGCTTTCCACGGCTGATGATTTCTACAACATCCGCTTTCCACGGCTGATGATTTCTACAACGTCCGCTCTCTCCGCGACGAGATCGGATCAAAATGCCAAAAGGGGCGGAGCCCGCGGGGGGTGAAAGGTCGAAGGTGGGGGATCAAACTCACCTCCCACGGACCCCATAAAAAGGCGCGCTGGAACGCACAGTGAGCCAGTTCTTGCCTGGAGAGTTTGCCAGGAGTTGTGCCTGGAGTTTTGTGAGTTCTTCTTGCCTGGAGACGTTGCCTGGAGTTTTGCCTGGAGTCGGTCTAGGTTCGCCAACAGTGAGTCGAGTTGATCGGTCTGGTGCAGTCGGGAGAAACACCACCAGGTTCGAGTCCAGTGGAGGGCAGTCGGAGCGCAGCAAAGCCGGCAGTACGGTGCGAACCGTGGGTCAGTGGAGAAAGCCGGAGAGAGGTCGCCAGCCAGCGAGTCACACGAGGGTGGCAGGTAACCAGCACGGTCTCGTGGAGCTCTTGCGGTCTTCACAGTTCCACGACATAAAGGCCTAGGGTCCAGTCTGCCCCTTTCCTTTCCTGGGTTTTCTTTGTATGAAAGTTGTGGCGCCGTGTCCATAAGTAGAACTTTTAAGTGAATGTACAGTAATAAATAGACAAGGCTGTAGGGTCTTTTGCTCGTGTTTTGTCCCTTACTCCATTGCATACGTGCCTTCATTGATTGCATACGTGTGAGGAATAAATGTTTAAAAGTTTACCTGTTCGTTGCGTCCTTTCCTGTCATTGACTGCCATTTTTACGTACGGAATATTAGCTGGCTGTTAATAGCGATAAGTAATCGGATCCCGCGGGGCTTGGCGATATACAACGCTCGGCAAATCGCAAACGGCGCGAGCTGCGTACAACGGCTCGTATCCGTACAGTCTCCGTCGAGGTGTAAATCCCCGGCATTTCTGTCTACGCGCATACTTAGGTAAATCGACAATTCGGCGATCGGACCCTGTCGCGCGTGGACAGAATAGTTGGCTGATTTACGGTGTGATTAAAACACACCCGTAGCTGGATTCGGCGTTGATCCGAAAGCTGCGACTAGGTTTGCCCGTCCGGTGGGCACGCGCCGCGATTAGCTAAAAGCGGTCGTTTGCACGCCGAGCGGGTGGGAAACCATAACAATATGTATACATATATGTATATACACACATACACACATGTTGGAAGGTGCAAAATCTACCTCAGCAGTTTAAGGATGCTGTCGTTTCTATCTAGAACAGGAAAGGAGATCAATGCGACTGCAGTAACTATCGTGGCATTTCACTTCCTGGTGTTGCTGGTAAAATCCACGCCAAAATTTTGTTGGAAACCTCTGCAGAAATTCGTAGGCAACAGCCTGCCAGAAACTTGATGTAGCTTCAGGGCCACACACTCTACTGTGGATATGATATTCATATGAAGGCAGCTGAGCAGCATCAAGGTCTCGATATCTTCGTTGACTTCACCAAAGCATTCAATGCAGTTGACTTACAAACTCTCTGGAAGCTGCTAAAACTTTATGATTGTCCTGATGTCTTTGTGAAGATCATTCAAGAATTCCATGGATAACAAAGTCCTTCCTTTGGAACACCTATGTCAATAACCACCACTATCGACCAGCGTGAATACGTAGCTATTGTATGTATGAGAGTCTTGTCATTCTGTCAGTTGTAATATAGCTTCATTGAGTACTTTTAGCACCAGCTGTCCCGTTGTGCGTTTTTTTGTTTTGTCTTTCGTCTTTGCTTCTGTGGTCTGCTCCCCTCAGCCTTACAAGGTGAATTCGCACCGTGCTGGGTTGAGTTTATGCAGTGACACTGTGACCGCCATCCATCATCGCTATCAGACAGTCACACTATTGGCTTTTCGAGCATTCTGATACGTTTCGGATAACCTGCAATTGCTGAGACTGAGCTATGGACTCACTTTCCGCGTATCCATACAGACTACCGCATCGGTCGGTGGTGGTGGGAAGGAAGCCTTTCGTGTTTATTCTGTCTTCACACTCCTTTCTCTGGTAAATTTTGGGAGAGGCTCGCCAGATTCTCCTTGTAGTCCGGAACGGTGAATTTTAGTACCCGTGTCTCGTAGATTTCCTTCATCACCCTCAAGGTTTTCTTCTTTCTGCCAGGGTGCATACAACCCGTAGCTCACTGAACGCTTTGTTGTTACCATTTTCTTTCTTGCCAAAAAGAGCAGAGTGTTGGATCCAAAACCACTTTCTTTGCCCCGCACACTCATATACTGCCGGTGCTCACCTAAAGACGAATCACTTTAGATTCCAGGTGACAACTCACTCACTCTCGTCATTCTACCATCTCCGCCTCCAATAATTTTTTCCTTCTTTCACGCTTGGAACAACTTCCACATTCTCTCAATCTCATTCTTACCACAGTTCTTCAAGACAGCTGTTACCACCATCTCAGATCATCCCAATCCAAAACCATGATCATTTCTATCCTTGCTAACCACTGCCACCCACCCCACTGCTCTCCCTCCCAAATCTCAGTTTTTCGCTCCTGAGTTTCCTCTGTATCCATCTTGTCCACCCCTGTGTCCTTCCCAACCTGTTGTTTGTCCAAGTCTCCTTCTATTTTGTTCTTCAACTCATTCTTAGAGCATGACTGCTTGAAGTGTCCTGTCAGGATGCTGCAGAGGTAGGGCATTTACCTTTGAGCGGTCTCATTGAGGTTTGATTCTCGTTGATGAAACTCTGTGATTTGTTCTTTGCAGGTGGGGCATTGCAATCCGAAGTGTACCATCTTT
>CM068953.1:163413777-163425557 GCA_035128595.1 Eptatretus atami | reverse complement strand
TTTCATGTTAGTAGTGTTGAGGATTTTCTGCAGCGCGAAGAGCAGTCGCACATTGTATATAACGGGAGACATACTGAAAGCATGAGACAGACAATATGGTTTATAATACTATCATGTGATTCCCTTCCAGGGAACCTCACCCACGAGGCATTCGGCACCCCAATGATAGTCTCTCAGATGGTCTGGACCAACCGATTGACCTTTTTTGTATGCCAGAGTCTAGGCTTGTGTAAGAGCTAGAACACGAAACCCAGATTCAGGACACAATGGGAACAAAAGGAACAAATAGCAAGTGTAAGGGCCCCCTGTCACACCTTGACGTTTATGCACAGCGGTAGTGGGCAAGGTATCAATAATATATGTAAAACGCTGGCGTACGCTGAACTATTGATGTTTTTTATCCAGTTTTGAACGTTTCCTATCGTTGGACGTATGCATAAACTTATTAGTAAACGTAACAGATACAGAACGTTTCGATAACATATAGATAACTTATATCAATGAATGCTGAGCGTGTTGTCGGCCGTTCACAACCCTATGCCCAACGATAGTCTAACTTATGCATAGCGTGCCGGGCAGCGTATCGCGCGACGATGCACGGTGGCGTAGGCTATTAATAGGGCTGCGGCTCGACCGATGTCAATCATAAACCGCAATAGACCATCGCAAGTGTCAAGCCGCTTGTCACACCTTGACGTTTTAGCCAGCCGTAATGCCGACGTAAATTGAAAATTTGCCGAATTACGCTGGCAACAGACGTTGAATACGTTTATGGGTAAGTTTTGTATACGTTAAGAGCACGCTGGCATACGTCGTAGTAGCGCCAAAGTACGTTGACAAAATTTTCAGGCATGGTTGAAAATTTTTCGACGTATGCCAGCGTATGACACAACGTTCCTCATACAGCTGGCGCATAAGTTGTAGGCACATGTACGAGATCGTTGACACACGTCGACACACGTTACTTGTAAGTTACTCATGAAGTCGAAACCACGTTGCGAGGTAATGGTTAGCCGTCAGTGTTCCAAGGCCCCTGGTTTTTTTTTTGTCTTGTTTGTTTTTTCTCGGTATGATGGTGATGTTTGACACTTTCTATTTCTAGTGCGGTTATGATTTAAATCGTTGAGCGGCAGCCTATTAATTATATTATATTATAAAAACCCGCATAGAATTCGAAGTGTCAACATGCACCCGTCATACCGAAGAAAAACAAAACAAAAAAAAAACCAGGTAGTCTGGAACACTGACTGCTAACATTACCTCGACGTATTTTGACTTATGAGTAACTTACAAGTAACGGTGTGTCGACGTGTGTAAACGATCGCGGTAACCGTGCCTACAACCCACGATTACTCCATAGGTTAGAAGTTAAGTGTTCGGTGTTACTCCTAAACATTACCGCAGACGTGATCCGACGTGTTTCGACCCTTATGAGTGACCTTAACAAGTAACGGTGTGGTCGACGTGTGTCAACGATCGCAATGTGCCTAACAACTTCTGTGGCCACCCGCGTATGGGTTCGGACGTGTGAGTAATACGCTGAGCATAAGCGTGCGAAAAATTTCAAGCATGGAAAATTTGTCTAAAACAGTGCGTACTACGACGTAATGGCCAGCGTGCTCTTAACGTAATACTAAAAACTCTACCCATACGTTTCGACGTGTGCCAGCGTTTTAAGACAAATTTTTCATACGTCGGCATAGGCGCTGGCTTAAATGGTCGTAGCCGTCGCTGACAGGGCCTTGGGGGGTGGGGGGAGGACACGCAAATTAGTGGACGTTGAAAGACAAATAGAAGGGAGGAATTGGAAACAAATCAACGGGTTTGGGGAGGAATGGGGTGGACACGATGAATATACAGAAAGGAAACTTCTTCCTATCCCCGCTACTGTCTTCCTCCCTCCTCCAATGTCCCTCCCACCCCTCTCTATCGCGCTATGCTTCACTCTTTCCTCTCCCTCCTTCTCCATGCTCTTCCACTCCCTATCTTTTACCGCTCATTACATTCTCCCTGTATCTCCCCCACTCCTAATCGCTCTCTCGCCCCCCTCCTTCTGCTCTCTCTGCCCTGTCTCCGCCCCCCATCTTTCGCTCCCCATAGTCCGTATATCGCTTTTTAAACTTGAACTTTAATTTCCTGTTCACGTTTTTTTTTTCGCACACATTCGCTAATTCAGTTGTGACTTTTATTTGAATATTTGATGTACCAATCTTCGCCTTACTGAGGCGTGCTGTGCCCGCAGAAGCCAGCTTCCTGAACTTGCTTGCCCCATTGCCCTCCCAGCAGTAGTTCAGCAGATCCAGGAAGTTTGTAAATTTGGCCACGGTGTCGGCAATAACTGCCCACTCTTTTCAACGAAGGACACCGTGGGGATCTTTAACGTCCATCACTAATGTCTCAAACGGAGCACAAAAGACAGAACGCCTCAGTTTCAACGTCCATCGGAGGGACGAACACCAACATTGATGATTTTGCACCCAAGGCTGTGAAACAGCCAGATTGACCATTTTGTAGGCTTGGCCGAGATTCAAGACCCCGCAGAGCGAGACAGCTCGAGTCGCCAGGCGTGGGTACCTTCGAGGTCATCCCGTCAGCGGCCGTACCCATGCAATATAACTTGAAACAATGTGGAAGAACATCGCCACTGTTGAGCACTTGATTTGAAAAACCTCTCGCAGGTATAAGCATTATTGGGACCGAAATATTAAGACTCTCTTTCAATGCCATCCTCGGACGAATCAAATTTGACCGCACTCAGCATTTTGGGAAATGTGGATATTCAGGAAAAGAAATCGCGGCTGCGTAGAAATATATGAACGTGCTCAAGAAACGCAACGAGCTAATAGTATAAAAACACTTTTGCCTTTTCTCCTTTCCCTCAAGACTACATGGGGTAAGGTGTTCTATGAACTGGACGGCAGTTTATTTGACTATTTCAGGGGAAGAAAACAAAATCTGGGTGATCCGGGCGGTCGGACAACATATTTCAGCGAGGCTAGTAAGCCAAATTTCTTAATAACCTGCACCCCCCCGCTCCTCAAGGGAAACTTGGATATGGCAGTAAAATACAACTAATTAAAAGGTAAATTCAACCCAAAATGCCACCTGAATTCTCACACAAAAGGATATTTTGCTTTCGTCTGATGTTTCTGTTTCATCAATCACGATCGAGTGGTTAGTATTCCTTTTATTTTTTTAGTTCTTTCAAGCCCTCAAACAACACAAAAAACAACTAGAGTGAGTAATGAAGTTACAGAGCTGTGTTGTTGATTTCTACAGGAAAAAAAATTGAGTTGCAAAAAATTGGAGTACTTTTTGCATTATCGAAAAGCTTTTGATGACTTGCTAGGAGGCTACAGGTTAACCTTTGAGGATTCTACAAATGCGAGTTCACGTTTAAAAGCAGGTTGCGGGTCACCAAACATGTTCTGAAAATTTATCAATATATGATTATGTGCATTAAATAGTTCGATGCAAACTATTGTGGTTGCCTAACTATTGGGAAAATTAATGAAATTTAACTCCGAAGTTGTTATTTCTCGAGGCTGTTGAAAAAAAACAGCCGCGGCCATATATGGATGGTGACGTCACGTTCTCCAAAACAAAGCGGAAGCTCCATTCTCATTGAAGAAGTGTCCAGTTGAGCGGCCGTTCTTTCGCTTTTTTTGAGCTTGCAACTGTCTATTATCCTTTTTTATTTTTTTTTGAATTATTGTAGAACAAAGTTATTTGGATATTTGTACATCATGCCTCGTGACGTGGTGTCGTCATGTTTTGCGAAAATGGCTGGAAAACGGGTAATCGCTCCCACCGATTCCCGAAGGAATCAAACATTCGCCGGCAGTGGATAAGATTTGTACAAACAAAACGGGCGAATTTTCCCTGCTTAAACTTTTAAACAATATCTTTGTGGAAAAAGCGCTGCGGCCTAACATCTAGTCAAGGCGCCCTAGGCCCTGCGCCCATCGAAACATAAACCTTATAAAATATCGGAATTTTACAAACTTCACAACTACCGAGTGTTAAGCATCCTAAGCGACTGCAAAAACCGAAAACAGAATTTGAATTGACTTTAAAACGAACCCGCAACGTCGATCGAAGCAAAAATAAAAATCTCAATTCACCACAGGAATTCACGGCATTATTTAAAATTATTTTGTCAAAGTCATAAAACCGTTAATATTCAGCCATCCACGAACAATCTTTACACAATCCGACAGCTAAACAAGTCAGGCACGTGATGATAACCTTTATTGGGATGAAAAAGGATTTTTAAACCTCATCTTTGTGGAAAAAGCGCCGCGGCCTAGATCTAGCCAAGGCGCCCGCGGCCATACCCACATACGCCGCCAGGCGCCATCAAACTTGAAACATTCCATAACTCGAACTGAATAAGCTCAAATTGCACCAAAGTACCTTATTCTCGCGAGCTCACGTCCCTTGTTAGTGGGTAAACAATCCAAACGCTTGGCGAATTCTTGCTTCGCAAATGATAGAAGAGCCGACATCGAAGGATCAAAAAGCGACGTCGCTATTGACCCTCTGCCTAAGCGAGTGACGTTCACAGCTTTTTGAAGGAAGGCTCCGCCATATGAGTGGCAAAAGTATCAGGCGACCACGCACGTGTCACGCGAACTTCTGTGGCTATCTTCCAACGGATTAGATGAATTTCTAAGAAGAGGTACCCGCGAAAAACTGAAGCTGTGTGGGTCTAGTGAACATCCTTATATTATTTCAAAGGATAAAGGACAACAGAAAGGAAATTTGGCCTTCAAATCGTTTTTCCTGAGATCTTGTTTACCTGTTGAAACGCGAGTCTCACACTCAAGCCAGCCTGAAAGCCTTCAAGAGTATGGACGCTTACTCTATTATGTCGCCGGGTTGTTAGTGGACCATAATCTCGAACGAAAGCTGACAAGAACTGTATTATCGTGAGGGTAAAGGTAAGCCTGTTTTTCTTTCATTTCAACTATTATTGGTACATTCGTGTTCTTGTTTGTTCGCAACGAGCGTCAACTTTGTTAACCTGACTGCTGCCACAAGTTAAATTTCAAGTGAATCTTCTTGTCTAAGTGCTGAGTTTGTAGAAAATCTTCGTTCGCCACGTTTTGCTCACAGCACATAATTTTTTTCCAATGACAACATCCGGTGTAATGCCACGCTGCTGTGGCATGTTCAAGTGCTAGTTTTTTTATGTATTATACATATCGATGTGACTTCTGTAGTGAAAATGTTACAGCTGTTTTTTTTTTCCAAAATTTCTGAAATGCTATTTAAAAAACTATTTAATTTTAATCTGCGATGTAATAGCTAATAGACAAGTTTCGAGGCAACAACTCAGAACTGTCGCGTAGACGGCAGTTAAGAAAGGCGATCATAGCCTATCTCATCTGTCAATAAAACAAGGGATATAATGCATTTTTAATGATACAAATCAGACATATTTTTGTAACCACCAGCTTTTTATACCAATACTGAAATAACGTAAGCAATTAAGTTACATCCGGAGACAAAATGAAGGCTACACAACCAGTCATGTTTCGCCAGGCCCGCCATTTTTTCTTCTTTAGACCGATATCCAAGATTCATCGGTCTACTTCGGCGGAAGCGGGTAAAACTGCACTCCAGAGCCTTCAGTTATGCTGAGTAATCCCGGGGCACAACAACTCTTACCCTTTGCTGAAAAAAAATGCTTTGCTTGGAATAAGGGTGGTAGTTGGAAGTGGAGACTATCCGGTTGTTTATGGGACACAGGTTAATACTTTCTTGCCACTCAATATGGCGGAGCTGCCACAGTCACGTGAACCGGTGGACATCATCTGAATAAGGGGTTTGACGCTTGGCCCACAAGCCGCCCTGTGGTAACTTTTCGACACCTCTTGCTTAAAACCCAAAAAGTCAAAAGGCACGAGGCCAAGGCTTATCACGGTTTGTATTCGTATGAAAGTCAAAGATCAAGCGGAGCTTTTCGCCTTCTGCTCCACGGGAGGTTCGTCCCTCCCTGAGCTGGCAGTCAGTCTGGCCACTTGTACACGAAATAGGCCGTTTTTCTGGCACTTGCAAGTGGCTCAAATTTATATGGATCCAGGGCCAAAACTCCTAGTAATAAATTCCCATCATCTCGACTCGTCCTCGCAATATCGGAATGAAACAGCTCAATTTCATCGCGCTGAAATCACTCTCTGATTGCATCTTCGCATTGTTCACCACGCTGTTTCGAATGTTCAAAAAGTTTTCGGAGAACGTGACGTCATAGTATCTTCGGTAACTTCCGGAACTGTTTTTCGATCACGGACAAAAGTTTTGACTTAAAAGTTAATTTTAGCATATTTGAGTTTTCAAATGGTAAGAAATATAATTGGCCCAACGATATTAATGTTCTTACACCTTCGAGATCACGCGAAGTCATCAGCGACCAAAACCTGCTCTTTACACAAAGGACAAGTGGCGCAATATCTGGACAGACCAAACATTGCTAACGAAAGACTGAATGAGTGATCCGACAGAAAGAGCTCCCAGTTTCGACTCCCCAGAAACAGTGATCTGCGCTCAACATGATCCATAACTCAACAGTCCAAGGACATCACAACCACCTCCACAATGGAATTTCAAAGTAGCCGCATGTGATGTGATTCCCCAGATCAGAACAATTAATCCAATTATGCTATGAGTGTCACCCTACGGAAATTTGATGAGGACTTAGGGCAATCACATAACAACCAGTAGTGCTGTGACTTGCCAAAGACTTAGACTTAGATGTCATACACAAGAAAAAAATACGAGAGATAAAGACTCATCGAACACAGCAGAATATTTTAATGCCTTCCCTCCCCTATCATGCCTATTCACCAATTCAAGAAACCGGGAACAAAACAACTACTTTCAATGGCACATCACAGTCAACTGTCCAACTCAACAATCCACGAGATATGCGGAACTCCCGTGGATTGCCGCCTCAAGTGACCAATGAGCGCCTAATTGTGCCAATATACCTGAAAACCAATGATTTTCTTCCTGAAATGCATATATCCACTCGTTAAAAGTAAAGTAATGAAGGTGTTTCTCTTTCACATCTTGCGAGATTCCGGAAGTCCTCGGAAAAGACCTTTTATAATGAATGGGTTTTATTTGTCCCTGGTCGAGTGTTACAGAGAAAATAGCCTGGAATAATAGTCTCAATGTTATCTGGAGCCGTCGAGATGGACCTGCTTGCAGCTTCTGGATAACAGCTGCTTGAGAGAAAGCACATCGTTATTTTTGGTGGTGTTGGACAACAGACCGCTTCCTCGATCACTGAGGCCTATACGTACGTGACTTCGGAAGTGGTGCTGAGGTGTCATCACCAGACGGCGGTCCTCCTTGGGTTAACTGAGGCGGTCCTTTGGGTGGGTGCCTGGAATGTCCTATCCCGAAGAGGCATGGTCACCTGTCTCTCTTATAATCTAAGATCAAGCGTTTTTGGTTCCATCGGTATTGCAGCAACTCTCATGATGTTCGGAGACGGATTGCGGCGAGATATGGCAGGTGGTTAACCTTAAACTATTGGTCTGGTCGCTTTGATGGTTACATGCCCAAAGGAGTTTGCTGGTAGCTGTGTCAATAAGCTGACTCCCAATGATAATTGAGGTAACCGGTCAACCGAGTGTATTAATGAGACGGAAAGACTTCGTCACTCCTTCGGTGTATTTCCGGTCCTGTTTATGCTCCGACTGAGGCAGTGATCTCACCGGGGAAGATGCATTCTACACCACGCTCGAGTCTGTGGTTTGATCAGCTGCCAGACGGAGATACACTTTAGTCTTGGGGGATTTCATGCATCGACTGGAACTGATAGGTGATGGTTTATGAGACGTGGGTTGGTTCCCATGGGTCAGGAATGTGAACCTGAATAGCACTAAGTTCTTGACTTTGCAAGAAGTCCATGGACCTAGGGTGCTGTTCATGGTTTCAGCACCCATCAAAACTCATCGCTGCGACTTGATATTCCACACGCTGGCGTGAGAAAGGAGATTGAGCAATGTCCTCGTTGATGGTCAGCTGAGGATGATCAGACTGCAGGGTCTACCGGAGTGGCCTCAGTTCTTAATACTGACGCACCGGCTTGTTGTACGCAAACTTCTGAAGTTGTAAAGCTTAAATCCAGGAGAATGGTACCATCCAGCCTAGGGCTGGATTTGGCAAGCCTGAGGTGAGAGGTAGCTGAGGAGTTTTGCGAACAAGCTGAGTGGAGATTTGGGGGTGTTTGGGTTGCTTTGAGAGGTCCTAACGAGTTGTGGAGTCCCTTCAAGACCACCTTCCTTGATGTTGCCGGTGATGTTTCTTGATCACCGTAGGCATAGAAGAATCTTTGACTCTCAAGACACTGGATACATTGGCCAGAGTCGCAGGGCCAGGCTGAATGGCAAGAGCTGAGCTGTTCAGGGAGCTGAGGCGTAGAAACTGTACGTGCGCTAAGGGTGGACAAGGAGGCCGATTGCGAGGCAATCTGTGAGGGGGTAGAAGCATCACTGTGGTCAAGTGATTCTCATCCTGCTTTCAGGGGAATTAGGCATTGCGTTCCTCCAAGCCATCCTTGGTGACTGCAGTTAGACGCAGAGGGTGTAGGCTCTTGACAGAGGAGTCCGATGGTGAAGGCCGCTGGGCCAGTTACTTTGAGCGGTTGTTCAAGGCTGAAATCCACCAGCTGTCTGAGTTTGGATTCCGGGTGTATAATATGTTGCTGACTCCAATCAACTGTGGTCCCCTTCGCTTGTGGAAACACAGGGAGGTGAACGTCTGAAAGGGGTAAAGCTCCCAGGGATCTGTGGCATCCATGTTTGAACTTCTCAAGGCTGGTGGAAATGCTGGCGCTGTGTCATTGCATGGCAGTTCGTGCTCCTGCCTGGACACAGGCATCATCCCAACAACTGGAGAAGAGCCTTGTTGTCCTCTCCTGGAAATGGAAGAGTGTTGCCAAGACTGCAACAACTTTCTGAGGGGTGACCGCTGCTCTCGAATGCCGGCAAGGTTCCTTTGCTCAGATAATTCTAATGGGGTCGCCACGCGATCTGCTTGAGCAGTCAGACGTTACACAAGAGGTCAAATTGACCGTATCCTTGCTCTTCAGGTCCTCATGGAACACAGACGAGAGTTTTTGGCAGGGGCTGCAATGCAGCTTATGTTGATCTCTGTAAAGCGTTTGATTCAGTGAATCGGGATGCCTCTCTGGAGGAATTTTGGTCTTCGTGGGGTGCCACAAAAACGTGAATCGATTGTGTTCTGAAGTCTACTCTGGTATTGAAGTCTTGTGAGATGGGGTGGGTACCATCTCGACTTATTTCGCAGTTGTTACGGAGTTCTTTTCAGGGGTGTGTACTGGCCCCCTCACTTTTCAGCACTTGTATGGACTGGATTTTCTAGGAGGATGGTCCGGAGAGATTCAAGCTGCAGTGCATCATTTGGGAATGTCGATCTGTGACCCTTGATTTCGCAGACTGATGCAGTCATCTTGGCGGAGACTTTAGATATCCTTTTGAGGGCCCTCGGAGGTGCTGAATGAGGAGTCGGAGCCGCTGGGATGTGACGGGTTTCTTGGGTCAAGACTAAATCCAGGCTTTCAAGACATCTTGATGCTGCTGTCCTGTTGGGTGCCTGTTTTGTTGGGTGAGAGTTGAGGTCGTGGAGAAGATTCACTTACCTTGGCAGTGAATATTCATGGTTCTGCTGGTGTGATCAAAAAAGGTCAATAGACGTCTTGAGTCTGGCTGGGATCATGGATCACTGGATAATGGGGTGTCGCACTGGCGATACCGTGCCGGGAGGACAAAAGTCGAGTCTTCAAGTCCTTGGTGCTCCAGTCTGGCTCTATGGAGTGGTGAGACTTGGACTCTGACCAATGATCTGAGATGTGAGACTTAATTCCTTTGGTAACGCAAGTCTCTTTGGATAATCCTTGGCTATCGCTGTCGGACTTTGGTGTCCAATGAGCAGTTGCTGAGAGGACTCAAATGAGATTTGTTTACCTCATAGTACATGAGCGTCAGCTGCCGGTTGTATGGAACATGTGGCTCGTTTTCCCGACGCTTGATCCTGCTCACCAGATTCCCTCTCAGCGAGGGAGTCTCGGTGAGGGAGGAGACTAAATGGCTGACCAACGTGGCCTCGTGGTTGCAGCAGGTTGATCAGGCAAATCTCAGGGAATGGGGATGGCCAGCGCATTGCCTGGGGGGAGGCCGACACGAGGCCCTGGAGTACCAGACGGAAAGTGGGACGCAGCGGACGTGCTGCTCTGCGCATGCTCCCATACCTGACCTGACCTGACAAAAATTGAGGATTTTAGAACATTTCCACCCCAAGTTTGTTGACCTTTGCCAATGTTGACCAAATAGTTTGGTGGTTTGAATTCAGTGACCTGATCTGCAACATTCCTGTTCAAATTTCAATTCAAGCAGAATGGAAATTAACAAATTTTTAGAAATTTAGCCATGTTGCCTTTTGGCCTGTATTCACCTTTTGGCCTATGTTGAAGTTTTGGACTACCGTTGACTCAAAAATAATAGGTGTTTAATCACTGACCTGATCTGTAAATCCTCTTCAATTTCAGGATGAATCAGATGAAAATTGACAATTTTAGAAATTTAGCCCATGTTGACCTGTTTGGGCCGTATTGGACCTTTTGGTCTATGTGACCTTAAAAAATGGTATGTGGTTGAATTCAGTAGCATGATCTGTAAAATCCTCTTCACATTTCAAGTTAATCGGAGAAATTGTAAAATTTTAGAAACTTGGCTATGTGACCTTTTAGCCTATGTTGACCTCAAAAATAATAGTGGTAGAATTCATTGACGTGAAATTTGAAAATGCTCTTCATTTTTCAGGTCAATCAGAATTGGTAAATTGAGATTTTAGAATGCAAAACCTATTTTGCCTTTTGGCCTATGTTGACTCAACATAGTTTCGGTGGTTGAACATATGTGAACCTCTTATGCAAATCGGTCTTCAAATTTGAAGTCAATAGGATGAAAATTGAGGATTTAGAAATTTTGAAAATGTTATGAACTTTGATCTATGATGAAACCTTTTGACCTTTTGACCTCAAAAATAAATAGATTCTGTCGACCGCAACTCCACCATTTGTTGAAGTTTGTGAAGAATCGGTTTTAAAATTGTGAACCTGTAAGCCGTTAAAGGTGAGCGGACGAACAAACAATCAGAATGTGATCAAACATATACTTGTCAAATTTTTTTTTTTCCAGTAACGACAGACAGACAAATAGACCAAATGCAATACCTTCTCCTCTGGCGAGGGTAATAAATTTGAAATAGGTTTCTGCAGGCCTCACATGGTCCAACATCAACCCCTTCGGTGAAAGACCTAAAATCCAGGATCACTACTCCAGCTCAAACTCATTCCGTTGCTCTTTTTTCCCACCTGTGGAGCCAAACTTCTACATTCTCTGGATCTCATTCTGTTTCCAGGTTTCAATACAGCTGTTCACACCATCTCAAGTTGTCCCCCATCTAAACCAATGATCCTTATTCTATCCTCCTTAAACCACCTCCCACCCCAATACTTGCAAAGTTTGCTTCTGTACCATTTTCCACCCCCTGCGTTCTTCCTGCCATTCAATCGTCACCACCACATCAACTATTGTCCATCTCGTCTATTTTGTGTCCTCGCCCTGTTGGCGTTCCTCCATATCTCTACTGTCTCCTTTTGTTTGTGCGTCACTCAATCCATTCTGTGTTCTCGCTCTTCTGGAGCCTTGTTAAGTCGTCCGTTCGTTCCTTCCTGTCCATCT
>CM068953.1:163378324-163404413 GCA_035128595.1 Eptatretus atami | reverse complement strand
TAATGGGCTGACCACGTGCCTCGTGGTTGCAGCAGGTTGATCAGCATCTCAAGGGAATGGGGATGGCCAGGCATCTGCCTGGGGGGATGGCCAGACAGAGGCCCCTGGAGTACCAGCGGAAAGTGGACGCAGCGACGTGCTGCTCTGGCGCATGCTCCCATACCTGACCTGACCTGACAAAAATTGAGGATTTTAGAAATTCCACCAAAGTTGTTGACCTTTGGCCAATGTTGACCTCAAAAATAGTTGGTGGTTGAATTCAGTGACCTGATCTGCACATCCTGTTCAAATTTCAATTCAATCAGATGGAAATTAACAAATTTAGAAATTTAGCCCATGTTGACCTTTTGGCCTGTATTCACCTTTTGGCCTATGTTGACGTTTTGGACTACGTTGACCTCAAAAATAATAGGTCGTTAAATTCACTGACCTGATCTGTAAATCCTCTTCAAATTTCAGGATGATCAGATGAAAATTGACAATTTTAGAAATTTAGCCCATGTTGACCTTTTGGCCGATATTGACCTTTTGGTCTATGTTGACCTAAAAATGGTATGTGGTTGAATTCAGTAGCCTGATCTGTAAATCCTCTTCACATTTCAAGTTAATCGGAAGAAAATTGTAAATTTTAGAAACTTGGCCTATGTTGACCTTTTAGCCTATGTTGACCTCAAAAATAATAGGTGGTAGAATTCATTGACGTGATTTGAAAATGCTCTTCAATTTTCAGGTCAATCAGATGTAAATTGAGGATTTTAGAAATGCAACCTATTTTGACCTTTTGGCCTATGTTGACCTCAAACATAGTTGGTGGTTGAAAATATGTGACCTCTTATGCAAATCGTCTTCAAATTTGAAGTCAATAGGATGAAAATTGAGGATATTAGAAATTTGAAAATGTTATGAACTTTTGATCTATGATGACCTTTTGACCTTTTGACCTCAAAAATAAATAGGATTCTGTCGGACCGCCAACTCCACCATTTGTTGAAGTTTTGTGAAGATCGGTTTAAAATTGTGACCTGTAAGCGATTAAAGGTGAGCGGACAGACAAACAATCAGATGTGATCAACATATACTTGTCAAATTTTTTTTTTACCAAGTAACAGACAGACAGACAAATAGACCCAAATGCAATACCTTCTCCTCTGGCGAGGGTAATAAATTTGGAAATAGGTTTCTGCAGGCCTCACATGGTCCACCATCAACCCCCTTCTGGTGAAACGACCTAAATCCAGGATCACTACTCACCTCCACTCATTCGTTGCTCTTTTTTCCCACCTGTGGAGCCAACTTCTACATTCTCTGGAATCTCATTCTTTCTTCCAGGTTTTCAATACAGCTGTTCACCACCATCTCAAGTTGTCCCCCATCTAAAACCATGATCCTTTTCTATCCTCCTTAAACCACCCTCCCCCCACCCCAATACTTGAAAGTTTGCTTCTGTATCCATCTTATCCACCCCCTGCGTTCTTCCCTGCCTCTCATCGTCACCCACATCACTAGTTGTCCATCTCCGTCTATTTTGTCCCTCGGCCCTGTTGGCGTTTCCTCCATATCTCTACTGTTCCTTTTGTTCTGTTGCGTCCTCATCCATTCTGTGTTCTCGCTCTTCCTGGAGCCTTGTTAAGTCGTCCGTTCGTTCCTCCTGTCCCCGTTTGGGGACATCAGTCAGCCACGAGCTTTGACTGTGTAGTTAAAAAAAGTTATTTTGAACCAGAATCTTGAATATATTTCAACCTCATGATACTCATGGATCCATTCCATCAGCATATTGTCAGTAATGCCAGTGACAGTGGTCTTGTGTCTGGCAACTGTGGAATCTCTTAAATCTCTTCATGCTGAGCATGCTTGCCCACTTTATAGAGTTTCTCATTCATCACGAATTGGTGAACTCGAAATCATCATCAAATATGAAGGATCCTACCAGTGGAACATAATATCCAGAGACAATGTACACCATCGAGGTATATTTTGCGAAATCAGAAAATCTCCTTCTCTGGAAGCCATCGAGACATATTAAGCTTAACTATGTTAATGAAACATGTAATAAAATATAAATGACCTACACTAGATCTTTGTCTGCTTACAACGAGTTCCATAAGGTTTTGGCAACACTGATATCTTGCAGAATATTTAATATTTGATATTTTAATTTGCAATGATACAAAATTAAATTGGAGTCGCACGGAACCTATATCAGAACGTTTTTCAACTGGAGGGTTCCACAGTACATTGTATACAGACAATAAGAAGCAGAAGTTAGTGAAATTGAACCATCGATAATGTGTCAGCTCTAGTAATGATCAGATTTTGGTATTTAATGTGAAGAAGATGTTGAAAATACAGTGGTTCAGTGTTCCAGCAAGCTCGTCAAGTCAATACAATCTCGTTGCTGGTATACTATCAACAGCTTCACATGGATTGTTGAGAAAGGTGAAAACTTATGGTTCATCCATGGTGGGTGAACATGGTTGACCGTCTGCCAAACCCACTTCAAACTCCTTGGACAATGAGAATAATGGAGAAATTTGTAAATGTTCTAAAAACATAGTACAATTAGAATGTATGGTCGGATAAAGAAAACGGAAATGAAAGAATAAAAAAATAAAATAAAAGAAAGAGAAAATAAAGCTAAGGTTCCACAAAGCACGTAGTGCCAAAATATCCCTGAGGCCCAAAATGGCTTGGTTTGGCATTGCCATTAGCCACATGTGGATTGAGTGATGCAAATGCCATGCTATAAAAGAGCCAAAACGCTGCCTCAAATGGCTCAAAGACTTGACTTTGATCTTGTTTATAACGTAATCATGTTTACATCCACTCGTTACCCAGATTATGCAGAGACTTCACTTCTGGAAGCATCTTATGCAAGATTTCTTTCCATGATAACTTGTTCGAAGGGAGAAGTTCAATGTTGAATCACAAAGTGTGCTGTACGCGGCTGTACCCGTTCGGAATTGGACGTTAAGCTGGGTCTCCAATCTGCCAGCATTAGTCCCTGGACGCTGAAGATCCCACAGTGTCTTTCACGAGTAGTTGACGAGAACAAAGTACGAATTCCTGCCACCTTCAGTCGAACGTCATGACTGGCCAACTGGTTCGTGAAAGACTTGCACCAAAGGTATATTTTTCCCGAATGACTGCACAAAACGGTGGGAAGCACTGGGGCCATTTAAATAGTAGTGGTGGTAGTAGTAGTAGTAGTAGTATTTCACAGGAAGGAAAATTCTGTTAATATGCACGAGGTTCATTTTCCAGCTTTAACCATGATATATAGGTTGGGCAGAGGAAAAAAACGCAATGGATTAGGAAAATTTAAAAGCTAAGAGAAGAATTTAATAAATCTCGAGGATTTAATACCGAGGATTTAAATGGAAATATAGGAATACTGTTGCAATAGGTTTATTGGGGATTCAAAATATGCTCCTAGTGCATTGATCTCAGTGCTCTGTCTGCATTTTGAGGATGTTCACATGATGTTAAAACACCACGGGAAGGTGTCACAAGATGTGAATTTCATCATCAATGTGTTCAACTTCTGATAACGCTCGACACATCATAAAATAACACATTCAATCAAGAAATAAACAAGCAGTCATAGACTGGTACTTAAGAAATCGTCAACTTGACCTCTGACCTTGTCTAATAAAAAGCTGTCTTAGAGAAGGTAGCGACGCAAACCAGAAGTTTCTACGATATTCTGTACCAACCATCAAAAATCGAATGTTTGACCTCACTGTGACCTTGAGCGATTTTGACCAAAATCTAATCAGCACTAGCCATCACCCTCCTGAATCACGTGGTGTAATTTGACATTGGTAGCTTCTTCCGTTCTCGAGTTATTGTGCCTACAAACAAACACACACACACACACACACAAACAAACAAACACACAAACAGAGGACGGAAGTCATCAATATACTTACGAATAAAATTCGTATATAAATTAAGTTTGCGTGCAATTGAATTTATCTACATCTACACTAATAAATGTGTGGTGTGTGTGTGTGTGTGTGTGTGTGTGTGTGTGTGTGTGTGTGTCTCCTCCATAACTCCAAAACCATGAACCTAGCAGCCTGAAACTTTGCATGCATACCAAGAAAATTCGAAGGAAGTGCAAGAGTGAAAATTGGGTGTTTGGGTTCATTAAAACACCCCTTTTGAAGATAACTAACGGCAATATTTAATTGTATCCTTCATCAGGCGATCCTCGGCCACCTCCATCTGTTGGGTCTTAAGGCGTTTCCTGGGTAACCTCGCTGGGGGTCTGAAGCCGCCATGTTTTTGGCCTGCTCAACCATGCCTTGACTTGGAACAGGCTGCAACGATTTTTTAACGATAAAGATATATTTTTTTTCCACTTTCCTCACTCACATTGAATGCCTGTTCACCATCTTCACTGTTATCGTTGTATACATCGATTTTATAAGTACTATAGTTTTCAAATTAGGAGCTTGGAGCGATTTCATGCATTATATGATTCGATTTCCCACTATCTACTCTCACGGACTAATTAAAGTATATCATCGGAATATTATTTCGTTTTTGAGGATCGGATATCGTCCGGACTAAATAAGTGTCGAAATCTTTGTGAAATCTGATAATTTAAAGAAATAACGAGTCTTGTAACTAAGCCAATATTCCTATTTACTTTAAGCAAGCAAGGATATGTCCTTCCTCCACACATACACAAGAGCATGTGAAATTTCCACCAAAGCATTAAACTTATCTTTTCCTACTGTTTGGAGAATTATATTGAGTGAACAAATTTTTAAGAACGTGCCAAAATTAACCAGCTTCTTTGAGCTATATGATTTAATGCATTCACTTGGAGACCTCACGCTCTATCCCCGAGAGGGACTGCCTATCCATAGCGGCTGTCAGATCTATGTCTATATTTTTGGAGGTTTCGCGAGGTGCTCTACAGGGAATCAAAGCAAATTTGGTTTAAAAAAAAAAAATCAAAAAAATCGGACCTTTAAAAAAAGTTATGATGTTTGCACGGACTCCAACCGATGTACCATGTGACACGTGCACAAACGAGTAGGCAAAATGGCGAATTTATAGATTCGTTTTATTTCATTAACTGCTGCGTGCACGGTGAAGACCGGCTTTAAAGTTAAAGGGATCCTTTATGGCATGCAGCGACAGCCTCGCCAACAGTTCCTTCTCAACCATTGAATTGGAGTGCTTAAGCCACTTGCCGAGTGCCCATTGTCAATAGCAGTACCACGTCATTCTGAGCGAATCATTCACACACTGCGGATGCTTTTGCTGTGCCATGTCATTCAAAGCGAGTCGTCCGTGCTCCGTCACCCTGAGCGAGTGGTTCATGCACCATCACACTGGGTGAGTGGTTCATGCTCCGTCACCCTGAGCAAGTGGTTCGTGCCCTGTCACCCTGAGTGAGTGGTTCATGCTCCGTCACCATGAGTAAGTGATTCGTGCTCCGTCATTGTGAGTGAGTTGTGAAATAACACCCGATATCCAAGCCGTTTGCCGTATTAACGTGTTTGTAAATTAACGAGCCAATTTTTTTTTCGACCAGTCACACGCAGCTGTTTATAAAGAATAATGTTTGTGAACATATCCCTGAAACGTCTATATCAATAGAACATTGTTTTTCGGTGAAAAAGCTACTAAGGTTCTGGTGTATCCAGTAAGTACTATAGTTGGTAATCACACTGACTCCAATCTGCCGATTCCCAAAAATTGCCGATGTCGGCCAAGCACTGTGTGTGTGTGTGTGTGTGTGTGTGTTGTGGTGTGTGTGTGTGTGTGTGTGTGTGTGTGTGTGTTGTGTTTCATAAAGAATAACGAATTCTCTCTGCTAACTCCCGACCGCCATATCTCTCTTCTCTCTCTCTCTCTCCTCTCTCTCTCTCTTCTCTCTCTCTCTCTCTCTGTCTCTCTCTCTTCCCTTCCTGCTCTGTCTCTGGACATATCCGGATGTGATTATGTATTGACGGTGTTGTGTCCGGACGGGAGTTTGTCTCTGAGGCGGTGTTTGTCTCCGGCCAGCTTGGCTCCGGACGCATCCGGGTGGTGTTTGTCTCTGGACACGTCTGGGTGGGATTTGTCTCCGGATGCGTCCGGGCGGTGTTTGTCTCCAGATAGCTTGGCTCCAGACACGTCCGGGCAGTATTTATGTCTAGGCGGGAGTTTGTCTCCGGATGGGAGTTTGTCTCTGCACCATCTTCATAGTATGAGCGGTAGAAAATGGATTTCAGACATTATTTGGATTCCATCTTCACTGTTATTCTATGCAGAATTATTTTGATGAAACAGTATGAATCGTAATTAACACTCCACTGCACGTCTGCCTTCTCTTCCTCTCACCACACACTGTCTTCCCTTCCCCAACCCCTCCTCGCTCCCCTTCCCTCCTCTCTCCTTTCCCCTCCACCTCTTCACTCTCCCCACTCTCTCTCTCCCCCACCTCTTTCTCCCTCTTCCCCCTCTTTTTCTCTCTCCCCCCATTAGTAGTACCGTCAGTGAAGTAACGGGTGGTATTTTCTCGGCTTAAATAAAGAGGTCCCTTCAACCTGGAGTGTCCGCTCTGAGTCGTTCCTCTGAAAAGGAACGACGATTCGGACTCTGGCCGAGTCGTACCAAAGAATTTCAAAAACGCACGTGCTGCTTCCTTGCTTGGCGCTCAGCATTTAAAAAGGATAGAGCACGGACAAACAACCATCGGTTGGCAACCATTGCACAGGCTTGTGGTCCTTTCCTGTGCTGAAGTTCCTTGTATGGGAACTATTATTTTTATTATTGTTATTATTATTACTTCTCAAGTCAATCCAATAACCATCACGATTACAGAAAATCTTCGCAGGACATTCAACAAATCTCACACTCAGAGTGTTGCTGTGTGTCACCATATGAACTTTGTTTTCATGAATCTGTTACCCCAAACTAAAATCCAATTTTGTAGTGGTTTCTCCATTGAAGGTCTTGCAATTACATGTTAAAACCTGAAGATGCCTTGCAATGTCCATTCCCTGCGTATGATATGTGCTTTTTACCAAATGTAATGGGACAGTAAAAAAAAATTGTAGGGTTATTAATTCATAACCATTATTAATTTATTTGACTTCTCCATGTCAGATGTCAGTTTCAAAATCATTTTCTACTAGATTTAATTAATATTGGTTGTAATTTTGCACCTCCTTCAGAGCAAGTGCAAGTTCTGTGATGATTGTCGTCCCTTGCCTCTGGGCCTCAAGCAGCAAGCATTACAAGCTGTCTGTCCCTCAGTGATTCGGTTCAGTTTATGTTGGGGCTCTGGACTGCCTGCTGCAAGTTTTCATCATTGTTAATTGTTATGGACCTCAAAACAATTTCCTCATGCATTCAGTAATATGGAAAGGTGCGCATTTACATGCAGATGGATCGGTCTAAGGGCCTCCCTTACTGTAGTACTGCATCAAAGTCTGTGTTGTGCGATTCTTCATAATGTCATAAGACATATAAAGCACCTTGTGATTTAAAAAGCGGGGAAAATGTATACTTGAGTTTCAAATTTTTTTAACCTATTTTTCACTTGCCTTTCAAGTTTTTTTAAAACCTATTTTTTCACTTGCATTTCAAGTTTTTTTTTTAAAACCTATTTTTTCACTTGCATTTCAAGTTTTTTTTTTTTAATCTATTTTTTCACTTGTATATCAAGTTTTTTTTAAACCTATTTTTTCACTTGCATTTCAAGTTTTTTTTAACCTATTTTTTCACTTGTATTTCAAATTGTTTTTTTAAACCTATTGTTTCATTTTCATTTCAAGTTTTTTTTAAACCTATTTTTTTACTTGTATTTCAAGTTTTTTTTAACCTATTTTTTCACTTGTATTTCAAATTGTGTTTTTTTTAAACCTATTTTTTCACTTGCATTTGCAGTTTTTTTAAACCTATTTTTTCACTTGCATTTCAAGTTTTTTTTAAACTATTTTTTCACTTGTATTTCAAATTGTTTTTTTAACCTATTATTTCATTTTCATTTCAAGTTTTTTTGAAACCTATTTTTTCACTTGTATTTCAAATTGTGTTTTTTTTAAACCTATTGTTTCATTTTCATTTCAAGTTTTTTTAAACCTATTTTTTCACTTGTATTTCAATTTTTTTTAACCTATTTTTTCACTTGTATTTCAATTGTTTTTTTTTAAACCTATTTTTTCACTTGCATTTAAAGTTTTTTTAAACCTAATTTTTTCACTTGCATTTCAAGTTTTTTTTTACCTATTTTTTACCTTGTATTTCAAATTGTGTTTTTTTTTTTAAACCTATTTTTTCACTTGCATTTCAAGTTTTTTTTAAAACCTATTTTTTCACTTCTATTTCAAATTGTGTTTTTTTTAAACCTATTGCTTCATTTTCATTTCAAGTTTTTTTTAAACCTATTTTTTTCACTTGTATTTCAAATTGTGTTTTTTTTAAACCTATTTTTTCGCTTGCATTTCAAGTTTTTTTTTAAACCTATTTTTTTCACAAAGTCAATGCCCCTGTATTGTCAGGTCAGGCCAGATCAGATCTGTGACTTGCTACAGGTACCATGTAAACCTGTCCTAACCTTTTTCATGGTCATCCATCCATCCATCGATTAGGACCATACTCTGTGCAGAGCGTTGGTGCTGCCGAAGCAGTCTCCTTGGCTATTGGGTACAATCCTGGACAGGACGCCACTCTGACACAGGATACCGGCAAACTGGCACTCATTTTGCCGACCTCAGAAGGATGACAGGCAGAGTTAACCCCACCTTGTATTAATTCAACAGCCGAGGGGAATTTGAACTTAGAATCCTAGGATCCCAAGCCCACCACCCTAACCATTAAGACAACACCAGGCATGTTTCATGGTCGGGTTGTCAGCAACTAAACCATCTCCCCTACAGGGCTCCTGGTGAGGGGGGTGTATGGCTATGGACACCCAGAAAGATTAAAAATAAAACCAGTCAAAGGGCAGAGGAGCTCCTTTTGAGTCAACAGCCATCCATTTCTGGTGCCCAACTATGTCTGCAGCTATCCTCCTTCAGTTGGGAACCTCTTTCTATGAGGTTGGTGGCAAGATTTGCTCTCCAGCCACCATAAACACTTCATTCTGCAAAACACATAAAAAACACAAAAAACACTGAGAACCAACTCCACGGGAGTACCTCCTGTGCAGCTGCCCTTTGCAAGGCAGCTCACCGGATGACGGGATTGGGGCAAAGCCATCAGGACCCTGTTCTTTGATGATAGGAGGAAAAGCATGGGGTAACATTCCTGGGTTGCATTGCGGTGGTGTGTGTCACGGTGGTGCTGAGGTGTTGTCCACTAAACGGCAGTCTCTTCGGGTTAACCTGAGGCAGTCCCTTTGGGTGGGTGCCCGCAGTGTCCGATACCGAAGATAGGATAATAACCTCTTTCTCCTCTCTCTCTCTCTTCTCTCTCTCTCTCTCTCTCTCTCTCTCTCTCTATCAGGCAGGTCATTGGTCTTTCTGTCTTACCGTCTCCTCTCCGGCCTTGCCACCCCCCCCCACCCCACATATTTCTGCAGGGCTCAAGTCCACCATCAACTTCCTTCTGGTGAAACTGCAAAATCAAGAATTGCTGCTCACCTTCACTCTTTCATTCCTGTTTTTTTCCTGCCCCGGAAAAAACTCCCACACTCTCTTTAATCGCTCTTCCCACTCTTCAAAACAGCTGTTTACCACCATCTCATATCTTTCCCCATCCAAAACCATGATCTTTTCTACCCCCGTTAATACACCCCATACCCACCTCCTTCAAATGCCCTGCTTTCCTTTCTGAAAGTCTCTGGAGTGTCCATCTTGGTTACCCTGTGTACCCCGCCCCATCCCTCTCACTTCCACAGATCTCCTAATGTCTCTGTTTCCTACTGTTATGTGCTTCCCTCTCCTACCCGTCGTCTCCTGCTCCGTTTATTATGTTCTGTGTGTTAGCTCTTATACGAGCCTCGACAATGTATAAAATTTTTTTAAACTTATCTCTGCTGTCATCTGAGCTCCAGCGTTTGGACATCGATATTGCAGCAATCTCTGAGTTTCGGATACCAAATAGTGGTGCGATCATGGCGGGTGGTTGCAACTACAACTGGTGTGATTGCTCTGATAGTTACCATATCTCAGGGGTTGTTGCTGTGGCTGTGTCCAATAAGCTGACTCCAATGATAATTGAGGTAACATTGGTCAACAAGCGTATTATGAGACTGGGGATTCGTCACTCCTTGAGTGTCATTTCCCTGCTCTCTGCATTTTATATACTCTGACTGAGGCAAGTGACCTCACCGTGAAGGACGCATTCCATGCCACGCTTGAGTCTGTGGTTGATCGGTGCCCCAGGCGAGATACTCTTCTCATCTTAGGGGGATTTCAATGGATCGACTGGTACTGATAGGGATGGTTATGAGGCATGTGATGGTCCCCATGGGTCTGGAACTGTGAACCAGAAGAGCAGTAAGTTCCTTGACTGCAAGAAGTCGTGGACTTACGGTGGCTAGTTCATGGTTTCAGCGCCCACAGGCTCATCGCTGAACTTGGTATTCCAACACTGGCGGTGTGGCAAAGGAGACTGACCATGTGCTCGTTTATGGGCATTGGAGGATGATTCAGAACTGCAGGGTCTACCGGAGTACTCAATTACACAATACCGACCACTTGTTGTAGCAACTTTGAAGTTGCAGCTTAAATCCGGGAGAATGGTACCATCCCAGCCTAGGCTGGATGTTGGCAAGCTCAAGGATGAGAGGGTAGCCGAGGAGTTTGGAAACAGGTTGAGTGAGGATTCAGGTGGTCTTCGACTTCAGGCCTCTGGTGTGAGCCTCTGGGACAGTGCAATTGTAATTATCCGAGCTATGTAACCACGATATAACCATGCTACATATATGCACATAAGCAGCAGGCATGTTTTTACTTCATGTGCATAACCCGGGTTATTTTTTATTTTAGGGAGCGATCAAGGCAGTGGTCTCTTGCCTATACACAACCGAAATAAAGGGATGTGTCAGAAGAACATGTTGTAGTATGCTTCAAACAAGATCGCCCGCAGGGTGGGTACTCTGCCAGTAATAATAATAATTATAATATTATAGTAATGGAGTTCCATTACAAGGAACTTCGATGCAGGAAGAGGCTATAGGCCCATCAAAGCCTGTGCTATGATTATTTGTCCATACTCTATCCTCCAAATGTTGAGCATTATGCAGGGAAAGCAGCATGTACCATTTCTACAGTTTTTGGTATAACTCAGCCAGGATTACAAGCCACAGATCTCCAAGGCTGAGAGCGGATGCTCTCACCATTATGCAACCAAGATATCAGTAAGTCCTAAGATTTTTAGAATCAATTTTCACTTTTTAATTGAATGATCTCTCATTATATGTTCAACTTCTCTATTACCTGACAGACTTCCTGATCAACCTTCACACAAATGGCTTGCTACATGGGACTAGCTGTCTAGCTCAGTCAAGTATGAACATGAGAAACTATGAAGGGTTGAAGGATTTGTTTAGGGATGTCATTGGGTCAACCCTTTGAAAGCATAAACAAAAGAGCAGATATAATGAGTTACGATGAAGTTCACTCAAAGCGTTATGAAGGAGTGGAGATGTTTATAGTTCAAGGCCATCAAGGTTACTTTGTCAGTGATCAAGTTCAATCTGGTTGGGCTTCTGAGAGCTAAATAGCCTGGCAAAGTACGAGGCAGATTGGGAGTTGAGAAGACTGATGAAGACAGGCAACAAACTTAACAGGAATAAGTAATAATGTAATTAATTTGCATCATCATAAGAGACACTGATAACGCCGATAGTACCACAAATCTGTTTATGGTCTATAATAGCAATAGATGCTTCATGTTGCTGCTTGTGAAGGGTGTTTGTACATCCTGCGTACCTGGGAGATATTGACGAAGGGCGACGCACAAAGAAGACCATCGAGTGTCTTGCTTTGAGAGTTAGTTAATATATGTGTGGTCAACCAGAACAAGGCTGATCTTGCCAAAGGTTAATCACAAAATTTGTGTCAATTCTGTAATCTCGTATTCTTGGCTTTAATTTATATCTGGCATGCTCCTTGTTTGCAATGTCCTCCATCGGACGCTTGATATCACGATGCTGCATTTGCCCTCAGTTGGAGCAGCATCGTGGATAACATTACAAATCTTGCTGCAGGAGATGGTAATTCACCAGTAGAATCATTTTTGCAGAATATTTTTGTTTTGGAAGAATGTCTGCCCTGGAGAAACACTGACCACAAGGTGATTTTTCCTAATGATGCATTAAATTCGAGATGTGGATGTGCTCAACGATCAAATCTAAACATTTAGACTCCTCGTGCATCTGGTGAACAGACTTAGACATTAACTTACAACTCACTTTATCCTGTAACTGTGCTTATCTTGTGTTTCTTGTCATCGTGTTTGATTTCGATTTTCCACTTATGAGACTTGCAGAATTCCTGCAATGCAAAATATTAATTTTGTTGTTGCAGTAGTAGATTCTATATTTGAATAGTGATCATTTTCACGCTCTCTGCAAGATCAAGGCAGAGCGCAGGCTTTCGCCTATTAAAACGAACGAGGTGATGCAAAGAAAGAAGACCTGATCGATTACCGCGGAGAAATGCACTTGGCCTTTTGGGCCGCACTGGCCGATCCAACCATTCTAGGGGCGGCCTCTCTACCATGTGCTCCTGCTTAGCATTCCAGCATAATTGCTGGGCCTGATTAAGGCCAATGCCCGCCATGTGTTTTTGATGGACTTTCTTTCTCTTTTTTTTAGTGGGGAAATGAAAGTGCGGCTTTGTTTCGGTGTGTCGCGAGGGGCCGCGTTGTGGTGGAGACACAGGGAGCGCGACCACCCCCACTCCCCCGCTCGGGTCACGCACCATCGCGGCAAACACTTTCCGCAAGGTCCGTGAGCTAGCCCCAGCCAAACTGACGCCATCCACAAGGTAAATGTTTGACGTGGTGTGTCGGCTGTTTCACTCACAGCCCCCTTTGAGACACTACAGGAAGAGGAGGTCTTGCCAAGTGGTGGGCCTTTGCTTTGTGACGTATGTGCCCCCATGTTTAATTCACTTGCATATGCTTTTCAATGTGCACTTTTGCCTTTGTGGAAGATCTGCAGAGCAACACCATGCTCCTTTTTAATTTGGAACACTCCATAATGGTCCAGTCTTAGACCATCTACCAGCTTTTTACTTCTGCTGGGTCACTTCCAAATACAGCACGATTGCCACTGGCCGTTATGACCCGATAATTTACAGATAGCATTCACTAGATCTATCTTCAGCGTTTTCTTTACCGACACTCAAGATCTCAAATCTCAAGCTGGAGGCATTTGGAGTCACTTCAAGTGAGTCTTCAATCAACTCGAGTCAGGAAAATTTCCTGGAGGCTTCCAGTCTCAAGTCAATATATTTTTTCTTCCATCACACGGTATGTATATTATACGACCAAAATTACTCGGACAGCGCACCGCAATTCAAAATATACCTGCACGGTGCATATTCATCCACATTCAAAGAGCAGCTTGTCCATGTGCACATTCTCCCTCTCAAACTGCATGTGCAGTAGCATGGGATTTGTAAAGGTGTGCAACAGGTATTGAAGCTCTTTGGCCACGAGGTGAAGAGCTGACTGACCTTCAAAGTAAAAATGGTTATTGGAATCCAGGTGGTCGCAAAATTTCTTTCAGATTGGACTTTCCGAGGTCAAATTAACGTGGGTCATGATTTTGAGAGATGGAAGAAGACAGGTCACGAAAATATTGAAAATAGGACAAGCAAGCCAAAAATATTGGACAAATCAGAATTGAACGGCTTTCAAATGCAAAATGGCAAAAACATATCTTGCACAACCCTGAGAAAGGATGACGTCATTTCACAGCGGTGTTCTGAGATCAATACTATTTCTTGTTTCTCTGACCTCTCTCTCTCTCTCTGCTTCTCTGAAAAATTCTCTGTACTGTTTTTCAGAAGCATCAACATTGTGTTGAACTGTTCCTCACTCTGCAGACAAGCAAGTTGCAGCTGGATCCCTGTTTTCTTATCTGGAGAAGATAATGTGGAATGTGACATCAAGTGCTGCAAAATGACAAACCACTTGGTAAACTCTGCAATTCATTTTTGTGATCAACCTTCTGCCGAGATGCAGTCCTTGGAACCCTTTAGCTTAATGACTTGCCTAAACCTTGATTGTGCCACCATATATCTTCAAAATACACCCCAGGGCTTGGTGTATATCCTTGGCATACTCGGTGTAACCAAGTCTTTCCTTGACCACTTAAGGATGTCCAGAAAATTAATTCGCAGTACCATGGCATAAGGCTCTCCTCTGTCGGGTGGTGCTACAGAATTCCACCTTGCACCCTTATAGCCTGTGGATTCCAACATGCCTGATTGTTATTGGTGCATCTGGGCAGGAGGCTGAGGTACAACGTCTGATTCTCTCCCATCAAATGCAGAATGGTGGCCTGACTATCATCTACTAACTCATACATGGTCTCCTTGCCACCATCCTCCACTTCCTTATTGGTTCTTTGTCCTCCCAAGACCTTCTTGGGTCACAAGTGCTCCTCCAGCAACTCGTACCTCGTTTCCTTTCTGGGCTTACGACTCACCGGTGTTATTGACAGTATTTGTCCGAGTCACGTTTAATGCTTACAGTACACTAACATCATATTAGACATTGAATAAATGGCCTTACTGTCCCAATACAGTTGGGAATAAAGTGCTTAAATTATCATGAATGTTGAAGTACTTTGTGAGAGCAATTCGTACAATTTAAGATGGCAGACATTGGTGGTGCTTCATCTGGTTGTCATGGTGACCAGCAATGCAAATGTGTGTCATGATAATTGCACCTTGCCGTATTTAAGACCGTTCAAAAAAGTTGAGTCTCAAAGTTTGAGTTTCAGGTCATTTCTAGTCTCTGGCTAGAAAGTTTTGAACTAAACTGTGATAATGATGACTCGAGCCTCAGTGACTATAAATTTGAGTTTTATAGCCCAGATGTTTCATACGCTGCTTGCTTAATCTTCCTGGCTTTATTTTCACAATTCTCTACCGCAACTTTATGCCTCCTTGTTACTGAGACTGCTGTGAAGTTTCCAGGTGGTGCCCTGAAGTCCTAAAATGAAGACAGAAGGAAAGCATTTCCTTTGCTTGCCCTGCTCTATACCGAGTGTCCTTTTATCTCATTTCTCCCCCTCTGGCTCTCTCTTTCTTCGTCTACCCTTCTTCGTGCACTCTATATTCTCATCTTTGTGCCCAGACGTCAATTTTTAGGAATCGGTACCACCTGGGATACTGCAATTTAATGCTGCATTTTCATTATTTTGCTGAAATACATTGCATTTTGGAAAGAATAGACATTTGAAAATGGTGACATCTTAGGAAAATTACATCTCTTTAAGCCAACTTCAAATAAAAAAAAACTCGAGAAAAAAATAATTGCACATATCTAAATTGTCACATTATGGTGAAATATATGTCATGTTAGTTCAACTTGATTAACATTTTAATCACAATTCAAGAGTTGCAGTTTTAAAGTTTACCGTTTTCCAACTTCCAGGAAAAAGCAATCCTTTCTGACATTGACATGGAAACTTTTTGGGGGAAGGATTAAAGAGCAAATCTTCCCTTTATGAAACCTCCATGAAGAACAGAATACAAGTATTATTGCATTTCATGAGGTCTTTTCAGTGACGTGGAAATTGAACCGTCTTTCCCGTTCATCCCAACAAATTCGGAATAAAATTTATGCAAAAATTCACGTTGAAATACGTTCAGCAATGAGGTCCAGAGTGATGTGTAAGTTTGGTTGTGTGATGGACGAAGAGCACGCAGAAGTAGCAGATGGAATAACTAAAAACTTTCTCGAAGTCACATGCGATAGAAGACGATGCAATTTTAACATCGTTGTTTTAAAAACTTTTTGTTTTCCAAGAAATCTTTGCTATCCTTAACAAAACAGCATTTATCCCCATGGCGAGATGACCCGAGGAATTGGTGAATGGCCTTTGAGTGAATTCACAATGGGACCCGGAGTAATGATGAAAAGTTATTTCGAGGTTGAACATCATTTCAATTGCAAAAATAGTTGGAATTCGTAACACACTCGGTAGAACACATACATCCGCCAGTACGAACACTTTATGCTTTGTATCCTACTGATAGGCCAGATCCAGATCTTCACCAAAATTGAATTAATTCGTCCCTATCACCGACCCAACCTGTCCACCAAATTTCGTCTGAATCTGTTCATAACTATTTGGGATATCCTGCTTACACTCAAACAGACAGACAGATAGACAAACAGGGGTGAAACATAACCTCTGTCCACCTTTGATGGTGGAAGTAATTACATCCAATTTCATATTTCATTCTCCCCCACCCCCTACCACCCATAATGCTCTTGCTATTGACGTTGGCTTGTCCAAACGCCACAAGAGAGAAAACGATCACAAACAATATGCATCTAACTCAAAGAAAGCTTTGTCCACCCACAGTCTAACTTTACAGGTTTGTTCCTAAAAAAAGACATCCTCATAATAGTGGATAGAAGTGAACACAGATTTGTATCACAAAACGAATGCACAGCAGAACTCACAAAAAATGTCATTGCCGAGGAGGGTGAGCTCTGCAACAATCTACTTCCTTTGACATTTTTAGACGTACAGGTGCCAGGGCAGTAGCCAGCAGGTCAGTAGTTTGCTCACCTCTTATTTACCTTGTCCATGATTTGATTTTCAGCAGAACCATATCTGATTAAAAGTACCATCCGATGCAGTACTAATAAGGAGGTACTCTATGGTTGAGTATGCCATCCTTTGGAGGGTCTCGTGTCATATTTTTCAAACAATACCCTTTTTAGTGATAACATGGTGAAAATCCAATTTTACTGTTTGGATCGAATGAAGGGGTTGACCACCTTTCCTCATTAGAATCCTTCGTGGTTTTTTTTTTCTAACCCTTATGGCAGCCTTTGGGGGTTCCATTAATGGTGAGCTTCCAATGAGAGATCAGATGAGATCTTATGAGGTGTCAGAGCATTCGACATTGTGTGTAGATGCCACACACACAGCTACCACCATATTGCACAGGCAAAAACCTGCAAGGCAATGGCTCAGGGCATTGGATGCTCATGGTCTTACCCACGTTTTCTCAGCTCGAGTGCCAAGCCTCCCATACAGGGGCCGCGTGCTGGGCGCTTAGCTTCACACATCGCACAGCCGGGGGTCCAAGTCGCTCGTCATCATTGCACAAGGCTGGAGCATGGGGGGCCTCCGCTCAGTTCAGCCTTTGTCACTCTTTTCAAACATCAAGCTGAGAGGTTTTGGGCTGTGATCCCATACCCATGGCTTCATGGCTATCCTGTTGAAGTTGTCCTCGGTTCTGTTACTGTCTGTTTTCTTTCTCTTCCTTCAAACCTTTTTTAATATCTTTTCTGCCTTCGCTCATTCATCCGTTTCTGAACTGCGGAACGCTTTCAATTCTGCAAAGGATTATACAGACCAGACTCTGGGTACAATTTAAAATTCTTGTAAAATGCACGTGTAAACTATAAATACGCCTTCCAAGATGCAAACCATCCAGCACGTTCATCTAATGAGCCGCTTTTCTTTTAATGCCTCCACCCTCACTCTACCCTCAACCCATTACCACTCCATTCATCTTCATCCTTTCCTTTTCTCCTTACAATACCCACTCAACAATTCATATCCTTCCAGTGTTCTAAACTTTTACCTTGTTTACTTATATATTCTTCAAATAGTATTTATCATGTCTGAGTTTTGATATACCTTCTTCAAGATACTTTGCATTGTGAGCTTTTACCATGGCAAGCAGCAAGGCGAAATGGTTTGCGGTTTTCCAAGGCCCTGTCAACCCCACAAGCATGTTCCCAGGCCAGTCCCCGGACGCCCCTGCACACAGCTTGCCTTGATGTGCCGCCCCTTTCTTGTCTGCTGAGATCTCCCCCTCCCATATATACCCTTTACACACTCCCTCCTTTGCACAGCTCCACCACCTTTCCCCTTTGCACACCTCCTCACCAAGCCACCGCTTCCCACCCTCCACCACTCCATCGCCTCCACTGCCATTTCAGCCCACCCCCCACAAACAGTGCAAAACTCTCGGCCTCAATGGCCTAGAGATGAAGGACTAAACGAGGGAGTTGCGAAAGGTTCTCATTGGCTGCAGCTTTAGGATACCAGCCACTCACAATCATCTGTAGTGCACAGAGCAAGGCTGAACGTCTCTTAAGTGCATGAGCACCACATTTGCAGAGACATTGTAAAAGAGAGACATACTTTTTCAGGTTCTGTTTTCATATCTAAGCATCACCATTACCCTTTGATCCATGTTTCTCAGAGCACATCCTCACAACATGATTCTATGTCCCCATAACTGTTATACTTCCTTTTTAGAGTCACATTTTTCATGCTTTTTTTTTTAGAAATGTATGACAGCATTGTCAACAGCATACAAAAATCTTATCATTTAAAAACAGGTATACAAGTTGGTTGTAGGAAAAGGTTCAAGTGGCAATAATTGTATTTCTCGCTGAAGCAAAGCAGTGAGTGTGCGATTGGAAAAGAACGAGCAAACAATACGTTTCCATGGGCATAGGTGTTCCAGTCTGCACGGAGCTATCGGCTTCAGCAGGCCTTTAGACCGAGCCCGAAGCTTGCTTGGTCCAGCATCTGCTTCTGTGCCAGCGGCTGGCCTGCAGGCAAGCTTGCGTGGAATCTCTCTCGTGTTTGTGCAGAAGGTCAAGACCTGACCCCTTCACCCCTAACCGCCTCATTAACACACTCGCCTGCAGCCCCCAGCTTTGCTGCTTCCGCCTCCCGCTCACAGGAAATCCTTTCCCCTCCTGCAAACAATTACTCCATGAGTTATAAATACCCGCTGCTAGGGGCAAGTTCCCTGCCTCATCACGCCCTTCCCTGTCCTTTGCCTTACTGCCTCTGATTCATGACGTTCCTTAAACCCTCCTGTTGAAAGGTTTCTGCCTGTGAAATACCTCCATAGGCCACAATGGAATTACCAATAAAACAATGTCTTAAATTTTGTGGCAAAAACATGGAGCTTATTTGATTAGGTCACTGCAGCAGGAAGCTGGTCTTGAATTCCCTTTTGATGACTAAGTGCAAGCGCAGCGTTAGTGAATAACACAAGTAGTATGTTTTGAGACTCAAAGCCCCTCTGCTCACTGACCGCTCCAACTCGACAAGATAGTCAGTCGGGTCACCAAAAATAGATCATCAGGAAAGTGCAGCCTTTATTTACCAATTAATCTTGGATATCCAGCACTGCCTTGTTAGTATACTTGAAAATGTATTCTAAAGAGTTCTTGTCATTCATTGCATTTAATCTGTGTAGCCATTGTCATTGAAGCTTCTCTGAAATCTGCAGTGGGATGTTCACAAAACTTGGAAGAAAACTTCCTTGTAGTGCTCAATTTTATTTGTCAGGGGGTCAAAGTTGGGGTTAGCAGGGGGGAGATTAATTATAACTAGTAATAGGCATCCATAACCATTCTTGACCGTGTTGTGGAACGTCGGCCAAAGCTTTCACTTTATTTTCACTTTTCTGCGCTTTTAAATTCGTTTTCTCCGCAACTGCTTGAGCAATTGACACGAAACATTCAACATAGGAGAGCCTACGCATGGAGGTTTTGGTGTTTTTTTAAGTTACATGATAGTCGGATGGGAAATGTGGCCGCCGTTCCAAAAAGCCAGTTTTCTGCAGGCATCGGTTGCATGGTGTTTCATGTATCAGGAATAAAGAGCTACGACCTCGATTCACTCGGCATTGGCCCAGTAAAAAGGTAATAAATGATTCCTGGCTATTCCTCAAAAATAATTTCAACAAAACTTGGTGGTTAACGTTACCTCCTCAACCACACAAAACATATCTCAGCAAGAAAACGAGCAATCAGAGATTGCAAACCCTCACCAGGACTTCTTTTATGTGGTGTGTTGTGTTGTGTTTCTGTAGTTTTGTGTACTGGTGTGTTCCGTAATTAATGAGACATAATTGGAACTGTCACTTTATAACTGCTGGCAGTGATGACCGGGTACCAAGACGTCCAGCTTTGATGCAACCCCACTTTGATCGGACACCTGACCCTGGCCCATGACGTTTTTTAAATTATTATTCAATTGAATTCAGAATGGGATTAAAATAAATTCAATTCAAATCAAATAGAAGACCAAATAGGTCCAGTCCTGCATTGGAGTCATCAGAAGAAACCCAAACAAGCAAAAATAAAAGATGGTCATCAAGAAGAACATGGATAGAATTCGCATTTCAGCTGCTCATACTCTACCCTCAAACCCATCCAGGCACAGCCAAGTGAGCCTTATTCCAAAAAAATAAAAAATGAAAAAAAAAGGTCAGATTAATCGGATGAAAATTGATTATTTTTCAGATTGAAATTGATGATTTTGGAGTTTGACCTTGAGTTGACCTTTGACCTTTTGACCTCAAAAACAGTTGCTTTCCCAATTCAGTGATTAACTCTGCAAACCCTGTTCAACTTTCAAGTTAATAGGATGTAAATTGACGATTTTTCAGTTTAAAATTGATGATTTTAGAAGTTTGACCTTGAATTCACCTTTGACGTTTTGATCTGAGAAATAGTTGGTTTCTCAATTCAGTGACGGAATAAGCAAATCTTGTAAAAATTTTCAAGTCCATCGGATGAAAAATGACAATTTGTGAAAGTTGACCTCAAGGTGACCTTTAACCCTTGACCTCAAAATCAATAGGCTTCTCACTTGAGACTACCTCTACAACTTGGTAAAGTTTCATGACGATCGATTTAGAATTGTGACCTGTAGGCGATAAACAGACAGACAAACAAACAAACAAGAAGACATCGTGCAGAGCACGATACTTGCAAAATCCATTAAACAAATTTGACCTCAAAAATAATTGGTGGTTGAATTAAATGACCAAATATGCAACTCCTCTTCAAATTTCAAGTCAATTGGATGAAAATTGACCATTTTAGAAATTCAGCCCATGTTGACCTTTTGGCCTATGTTGACCTCAAAAATAATTGGTGGTTGAATTCAGTGACCTGAAATATAAAATCTCTTCAAATGTCAATCGGATGAAAATTGAGGATTTTAGAAATACCACCTTAGTTGTTGACCTTGGGCCTATGTTTACCTTTTGGTCGATGTTGACCTCAAAAATAATTGGCTGGTTAAATTCAGTCACCTGAAATATAAATCCTCCTCAAATTTCAAGTCAATCGGATGAAAATTGAGGATTTTAGAAATACCACCTTAGTTGTTCACCTTGGGATTATGTTGACCTTTTGGTCGATGTTGACCACAAAAATAATTGGGTGTTTGAATTCATTGACATGAAATATAAATCCTCATCAAATTTCAAGTCAATCTGATGAAAATTAAGGAATTTAGAAATCTCACCGAAGTTGTTGACCTTTGGCTTATGTTGATTTTTTCGGCCATGTTGACCTCAAAAAATAATAAATCGGCTGGTTGAATTCAGTGACATGAAATATAAATCCTCTTAAAACTTCAAGTCAATTGGATGAAAATTGACAATTTTAGAAATTCAGCCCATGTTGACCTTTTGGCCTATGTTGACCTCAAAAATAATTGGTGGTTGAATTCAGTGACCTGAAATATAAAATCTCTTCAAATGTCAATCGGATGAAAATTGAGGATTTTAGAAATACCACCTTAGTTGTTGACCTTGGGCCTATGTTGACCTTTTGGTCGATGTTGACCTCAAAAACAATTGGGTGTTTGAATTAATTGACATGAAATATAAATCCTCATCAAATTTCAAGTCAATCTGATGAAAATTGAGGAATTTAGAAATCTCACTGAAGTTGTTGACCTTTGGCTTATGTTGACCTTTTTGACCTTTTGACCTCAAAAACAATAGGCTTCTTCCTTATGACAAGCTCTACCAATGTGCTGAAGTTTCCTGAAGATCAGTTTGAAATTGTGACCTGTCGGCAACAAACAGACAAACAGACAGACAGGCAAACAGGCGGTATAACAAAAATGGACTAACCAATATACTCGAAAAATTTTTTTCCATTTTGCAAGTCACAAACGGATCCAAATGCAACACTCTCTTCTTCGACGAAGGTAATAACGGCCTTGGTGAAGTGCAGGCCCATTAGAGGCCTATTTTCTACACGAGATACAACTGAAATCGATGATGCAATCAGCAGCAGATCAGGATTTCTTCAATCAATGATGTTGCATCCACATAAGAGTTGCAGCAAACCACACACTCAAATCTGAAGGAGCTGTCTGTCGATAGGTGTGCAACAATAAAACTGTGCTAATTCAACGTATGGCTATTCGGTTTGTAATTTTAATTAGTAAGATTAGTAAAAGTCTTCCAAACTTTACTTAGAGTGTTTGTGTTTATTTATTTTTATTGTTAAGGCAGCACCCAGATTCGATGAAAACATCCACTATCGTTTGGAGACATTAATGTCGAGGATAATGACGACATTCAAGAAGATTTTATAAATGGAATCGGTTAAAGAAGAGGCTTCGTAATTTAAGTGCATGAAGTAAGCAACAATTAGCACTAATTATAATTTATCACAGACACAAAAGAAGGATAAGGTGGTAAATCCTCTGCTTAATCCCATAGAGGCCTAACAGTAAACGCATTACAGTAGTTACAATGCACGATTAACAGGCTGCCTGATGTTATGCTTAAGAATGAAGTAGCAAGGATCAGCCAGATAAGGCTTGTGATAAGCTCATCAAAATGTTTCATTACTGCTCTTGGCTAATCCAGCTGATTAGCAACACGACAGGCCAATCCCCACAATATAGTGGAGCCTGGTGCTCCCGCTGTGTGGGCAACAGCAAGAAATGCACAAGAAACCAGCTGTTACTCAAGCCCATCTGGAGCTTGCTCAACCGAGTGCCATTCCTCTTTGCAATGTCGGCCCGACAGGCCAATGTCGACCGCAGAACCCTGGTACAGAGTGGCAGAGAAAGCCAGTGTCTCAGCCCTTTACTAAGGCCACAGGCATTCTGCCTGGCAAGCTCCGGTAGCCCTTTCCCAAGCGTCCTCGCCCCCCTCGCAGGAGTTTGGGCCTCATAGCTAAGGGGCACGTACGCCAGCCACGTGGGAAGGCCGAAGCTTTGCGGCACTCAGAATGACTCAATTGTGTTTCTGGATGAAAGTGGAGAGGGGCAGAGGAGGGGAGGGGAAGTGAATTGGGAGAGAAGGGTGAGCGTGTGGAGGGGGTAGGAGGTACAGGAAATGGCTTGATTGAGGAAAGCGGGCAGGGAAAACTGCTGTTTGAAGTTAATGTGCTTTAACTGTATCCAGCAATGCCCGACTCAAGCAGTAGCATGAGGCTTCGCTGTGGCAAACAGGACCACTTGACCAGTCTCACCATCTCGGTTTGCAAGAGCTTGAGAACTCGAGGTTCATGCGTGCAAAATATGTCAATGAACCTATCGAGATATTCGTTTTTATGCATTGGCTCTTATTTTTTAACAACTCACTTTGAAGGTACAGTGACTACATTATTAGACCGATCAGAACACCAAAGAATGTGTTTATATGCTCAACATTAACTATTGCAGCACCACACACTATAAGAGTGTTGCAAAAGTGCCTTTTCATACGTATATTATTTCATGGACTTTGAACAGGTCAATTGTGTCACACTCTTGGTTTCACTCAGAGACAAAGCTCTTAGATACTTGCACCGCCCATCGCGAAATGGTGGTGCAACATCGGGTGGTGGAGGTTGGATTTGTCGGAAAAAGAGCGTAGAATATCCTGCTTGTGAAATAAAATTTGACATCAACATTATTCAACCCTGTTCTCCCTTCATTTCAAAAGTGAATGTTGAGCTTTTCAAATGCAGCGTGGGAAGCGGCTGCTGTAAATGGGAGACAGACGAACGCACGGACAGACACCACGGTTCACAATACACATTGTAATAGATGACTTCCTTTCCAAGGAATTTAACAAAGAAAGAGACCATTCAGCCAATCAAGCCTGCACAATGGTTGCTGCCCTATAACAGGTTTTTTTTTTTGGTATACAGTCAAGGCTCTTGGAAGAGCTCGAACACTGAACGGATCAGGATGCATTAGAACAAAAGGAACAGTAAAGAGGGGGGAGGACACCAACAATGGAGTTGAAGGATAAAATAGAGGGAGACTTGGACCATCAATGCATGTGGGGAGGAATGGGGTGGATAGGACTAATACAGAAGAAAACTTATCCCACCCACCCCACCTCTCCCTCCCCTCTTACTCTCTCTCTCTCTCTCTCTCTCTCTCTCTCTCTCTCTCTCTCTCTCTCTCTCTCTCTCTCTCCCCCTTTCCCTCTCTCCCTCCCCACCCTCTCTTTTTCCCGCTCTCTCTTTCTCCCTCATCGAGTTGACGGAGTATTAAATTTAATGCTAAATTTAATCGAATACTCCGTCAACTCTAAATTGAATGCTAAATTTAATACTCCGTCAACTCTAAATTTAATGCTAAATTTAATGCACAATGCTAAACAGAGGTTTTTCTTTAATTAAACGATCGCCTTGCACTGCAAGCTTTGTTCAAAGACTTTCAGTACAGGCTACTGTTATTAACAACGCTCACATGGTTTGTTCAACTTTGTGATAATCCTCAAGTCATATCTTAAACGCACTGTTAAACGAACCGATTCCGTGTTGTTTTTATATGCTTAAAATGTTTCTAGTTTGGTATCATATTCTTCTTCTGGTTGAATGTTGACCTTTGCCTGCGTGCGGAGCTTTTCAAGCACAGCTGGGGAAGTGGCCGTCGGAAACAGGAGACAGCTGAACGTGTGCACGCACAAACCCATGGACACACACCACAGTTTGCCTTATGTAATAGATGATATGCAATTTGGAGCTGTTACTGTACAACATTTTCGATGGATTGTAAACATTACAAGAAAATGGAAAGACTAACACAGTTTATGAGATTTGAACCAGATAACCGAGCAGCATCATAAGCTGTCTGCTCAGATGAGAAAACTCAAGGGGACCTTTAACGACGATGTATTTCATGACTATAATTTTATTATCAACTCCATGAGTCCAAAGTACTTCTCAGATAACATTTTTGTGGTACACAATGTGCAACCTCACAGTGTATTGGACTTCAATGAAGTTGGCCAAGTAAGTTCACAAGCACAGTGAATGGAAGTCGGCGAAAGTCCTAAAATCTTCATTCATGAGAGCGGCCTATAACAGTGTAAATATAACAGCCTATAACAGCCCTAGCTCATGATGCTGTGAACTCAGGTTGAAATCCCAAATACAATGATAATTTATCTATTGTCACTTAATGTCTTTGTAGTTAATGTAAAGAAATATTGTTTTCTAATAACCTTGTCCTTCACATCTCCCGTTGCTTCTTTCAAGGGCCAAATTATTCCCACTTTCTTGTGGAGTCAGCCCAATAACGTTTTTGGCCCAATTCTTTCACAAACCAGCTCGTCAGACCTGATGTTCAAGTGAAGGTGACAGGTATTTATAACTTAGTCAAGATAACTCACCTATTCTTGGTGAAGGACACTGTGGGATCTTTAATGTCCACCAACTAATGTTAGCATATGGGCCACCCAGTTTAACGTTCATTGATGTGTCACCTTCCCTGCGAGATACAAGAGTGACAGTTCATAGCTGGGACAAGATTCAAACCCAGGCTAGACAGTTCAAAGTAGTCTAATCTATAACCAGATACCTCAGAGGTTAGCAAATGACCAACTGAGCTATCCTGCTGTTGCTTTGCACAAAATACCCATCCTTTGATGGTGAATATACACATCCATGTGTATATGGAATAGTATGAGCAGAATAGACTACAACCTTTGCGACCTTAGTTCAGACTAACTCACAAAAGTCAATGTTTGAAATGCATTCGACAAACATCGGCGGAACTGACCTACCTGCTTCTCTCGGTGTGAACGACTTAACTCTTAGCTTAGAGAGTTCATCTCATTTGTACAGTTGAAGTTTTCTTTGTTATCCTTTGTCTTTGTGTTCTTTTATCACATGTTTCTTTTATTGTAGCAAATGTTGTTTAAAA
>CM068953.1:163361219-163378314 GCA_035128595.1 Eptatretus atami | reverse complement strand
AAAAAAAAAAAGCCTCAAGGTGCATCAAACATTCATTGAAGAAAAAAAGAGAAAAAAAACATCGTAAGTATGGGGGAAGAAGATAAGGAAACAACAAACAATATAGGAAATGTCAAAACGTTTCTTCCTTTTCAAAAACTTTCAGAATCAAAAACCTGACTTCTATTCTAATGGCAATAGCGAGCTCACCTAGCAGTGAAAAAAAGAGGGACAACAGCTAGAAACTGAAAGGGTTGAGCACATACATCCGCCATGTAATGCCTGATACACAAGAACATATCGAGTCAAATCCATTTTTGAAATGTCATGCTAGATATCGTTTTTGGCCCTATCTCTCAATGGTGAAGAATCACTTAAAAAATTAAAGTAGCCGGATCCAGATCTTCACCAAAATCTAATCAGTTCGTCCTTATCACGCACACAATCAGCCCACCAAATTTCATCCGGATCCGTCTACAACTTTTTGAGATATCCTGCACACACACAGACAGACAAACAAACAGACAAACAGACAGACAGAGAGGGGTGAAAACATAACCTCCTTCACCTTCGGTGGCGGAGGTAACTAAATGGTCTAATGAGTGTCCGCTCTAATCTGGGAGGTCGGTGGTTTGAACACCGATCGAGTCAAACCAAAGACTTTTAAAATGGTATGCACTACTTCCTTGCTTGACACTAAACGTTTGGAGGATAGAGTACAGATAAACAACCATAAGTTGGCAACTCTTGCGCAGGCTTTGATGGGCATAATGGCTTCCTCCTGAGTTTAAGTTCCACGTAAAGGGAAAATGTATTCTTATTAAAAGATATAGAAAAGGACTAATATATGTGCTGAGTTTCGTTGAAGCGGGACTGTTCCATCATTATTATGGGGAAAAGGATTTGAAGCAAACTTTCGGTGAACACACTGTCGGACTCACTACTTCGCGGGGGATACGTTTCTGAAAATTCTGCGAATGTCGAATCTGCAAATAGTGGGCATTGTTTCAATAGAAAAATGGGGGATAGGTTCCACGAAAAATATGCCCATGAAAAACTGAATATGTCCACGAATATGCTGCAACAAAAACCGTGAAAACACAACACAACCCCCCCCCCCCCGCCAAAATTCCGCAAAAACGTGAAAAAACCAGAATACGCGACAAAACCGCAAAAATGCGCAAAAATCCGCGAATAAGTGTAACATTTAAAAAAACATGAATACGTGAAGCATAAGGCCGAAAATGTTGAGGCAAGTCACATTTTTATAAACACGAATATGCGTCGTCCACGAATTGCGATTCCGCAAATAGTGGGGTCCGACAATATATATATATATATATATATATATATTATATATATATATATATATATATATATTATATATATATATATATATAATATAGGATAAATATATGAGCTGAGAGGTATGAGAGCCTGTGTTCAAATCACGACCCAGCTATAAACTGGCATCCTTGTGTTTCAGAGGCAGGGCGGTCGGTGCATTGACGTGTGTGCCATCCGTTTGCAGGACGTTAAACTGGGTGGCCCGTCTGTTAGAATTATTCGGTGGACGTCATAAAACCCACGGTGTCCTTTACAAAGAGTCGACGAGCCATCACCAGCACCCTGATCAAATTCCAAAATATTACCTCATGTCCTGACTGACTGCCGGGAAGGCAATGGCAAACACTTGCCCAGGAACTGCTTGAGATAAAAGTGTCTGACTATGTGTTATGTAGTGTGAGTGGGAGAATGGATGAAATCATGAAATCAACAGAACCTTGATTGAAGTATGCTAACCGCCGTGGGAAGCAAGGAGAAGCTGACGTTTCAAGAGTTCACACTTTGCTGGAGCAAAAGGCAACAAAGCAGAAGTTGTGGAATCTTTAACTGCATTAAAAAAATTCCAAAAGGAAAAAAAAAAATCTTATTTTCTCCAGACTAAGCGATTAACGGCTGAAACCTCAGCTTCTACTAACTTCCAACAGCGGTTATCATATCTCAATCAACGCTCCGTTGATTTCATCCATTATTATTGTATACCTGCCCCACTGATTGCAGATCGACACTGTAATCTTCACAAGCAAAACAAGTTCTTCATTCTTTCGATATGAGTCATTCTTCATTCCATGCTGGTCACAAATAGTCAAACTGCAACCTTGACGGCCTCAAATCCTGAAAGTGCAGGCAGCAATGTTTTGCCTATGTAGAGGCAATGTCTCCGTTATGTTTGCTTTAATCACTCTTAGGCATTGCCTCTGATATAAAGTCAAGTTAGGAACTCCAAGACCACTCATGGATATGATAAACTCGTCATACTTAGCAATAAGGTGCCTTTGATACCCGGCACAGATCTACCGATGGGGTTTTGGAAGCGATGTCCCTCGAATTTGTTTTTTAAAATATCAAAAATTAGCCCTCCTCATATTGCTATATTTCCCCACCCCATCCCACTTTCTTGAGAAAAGTGAAGAATCTACCCAGCTAAAGATTCCCTACAAAGCATCACCCCGGGCTAAGCTGTTGTGAAATTTTTTTAAAGTCCAACAGCAAATGCAAATAAATGTTATTCCGGTAACAAAACGGACAAAACAAGACCGTGTACTTACAGCGGCTTTCTTTTTCCAAAACTTTATTTCGTCTTCATTTTGCAGTTTAAGTAAGCTGTCTGTCAAATGGGATGTTAAGCTGGTCGTTTCGTCGACTAGCATATCACTTGTGGACAATAAAGATCTCACAGTCTTTCAAAAAAAGTAGAGCATTGTGCGCTAGCTGCCCACGTGAGATGAAAAGTTGCTGAACTAACCAGATAAGTGTCCACCAGAGGTGGCCAGCCCAGTGAGAAGCTGAGAAAGAAGAGAGAAAGTAGCTCCTGGGAGAGAAAATGCATCTTCCAGCAACCTGTGGGGAGGGTGGGGGCAGAGCACAAAAAAAGCAGAGGGTGCAAGACCAGAAATGAGGTGGTAGAAGAACGAAACACCACCGACCTGTCTGCAATATCAGTGATAGGCCCATAGACTCAGCTTCATTGGAATTTGGTTTCCATAATTTTGAAAGTCTTGTATTCTTTAAAGACAACTTTTAAATCAACCAAATCTTAGTAGAACGAATGGAATGCTGCAAGGTGGATGTAGCACTTTGGGTGGTACAAAGTGTCGTTGAAAGTGTGTGGGCATAACGTCAGCAACAGGATACTTCAACCAGAAACGTGTTCGATGAAAAGCAAAGTGAACTAGAAGACACTCGATTAGAGCGCGTACCTCCGCCACGCAATGCCTGATCCATGAGAACATATCGGGCCCAATACATTTTTGAAATATCATGCTACACAGTACTATATTGTTTTGGGGCCGATTCCTCAATGGTGAAGAATTACTTTAAAAATCAAATAATTCTCGTATCCACATTCGGATTCAGATCTTCACCAATATCGAATCAATTCTTCGTTGCCACACACCCAACGTGACCACCAAGTTTTATTCGAATCCGTCAAAACTTTTGAGATATCGTGTATATATTGGTTTCGCCTGATTTCTCAATGGTGAAGAATCACTTTAAAATTCTAGTCGTCCGATCTGGAACCAGATCTTCAACAAAATCTAATCAGTTCGTCCTTGTCACACACCGAACCTGTCCACAATTTCATCCAGATCCGTCGACAACTTTTTGAGATATCCTGTACACAAACAAAACAAACAGACAGAAAGGGGTGAAAACATAAACTCCTTCACCTTCGGTGGTGGAGGTAACAAGCATCAATTAAAGAGGTTACTATAATACAACCACATGGTTTGCATAACAAATTATATACTGTATGTGCCTAATCAACCAAACATTAATGAGTACAGATTTAAATTTTACTTCCTTTGTTAATTGTTCTATTGTCATACTGAATGTCTTTCAGACTTTTTTTTAGCTTAGGAAACAGGAAAAGGTCACACAGTGACAGGGCAGGCGATTACAGATGAGTAAAACCTATAACCTGATACTTTGCCAACAATTCATTCCGAACATCTGTAGAGGATGTGAAGGAGCATTGTTGAGCAAAATAAAGTCTCTTGGGCCAAACTTAATTGTGAGTCGTGTCTTGGAACAAGAGAATTGCGCTAAGAAAACAGGGATGCCAACTAGAATGACGTCATTTGACCCTTTCCCCTTTGCTAGAGGGTTAAGCCTCCCTGAGACATTTTTGAAATAATATTGTTGCATGGAAAGGGCGGGGGCGTGTGTGTCCATAGCTAGAATGTGGCAAGAATAGTTATGTGCCATGTGTTCGAGTAGCTTAGATTTACTCCTGCAACAGATATCTGTCGGAGGTAAGTCGATTGGTAAAATGTGCACTGAGGAGGTGGTGGTTTAAACCTCAGAGCAGAATAGAGTAAGATGTTATTGGTAAAACCTCTTGTACAGGGAAGGCCAGGTGGAGGACTTGTGGCACCTGGCACAGAAAGGCATTTCATGGACATTATCATGGGCTGTTTCCCCACAGGGCGGCATGGCCCAAAGGATGGTGCCACCCACAGATATCTGGCGGCCAATGACGGGGACTCGCCATGCAGGAAGCTCTGTATGATGTAAAGGCGGTGTCCCAGAAAGTCTGCCGTTGGGATATCGTTACACCAATCGGGCTAGCAAAAGAACGAGGCACGGTCAATTACCGATGGTGAGGGTCAGTCCAAATCTGTGCCGATTGCTGTTGCGTCTTGGCTTTTCATAGGCGTTGGGTAGGCAGGGCTTCAGGGGGGGACAAACATTGTAGCACCCCCAGACTTGCTTGCGTCGTGTCTCCATTGGCTCTCCTTTGCCGCCGTGTGACGTTACATCTTGGCGGCACCGCAGTACTTGCCATCAGGGACAGCTGCACCAATTACAGAAACACCATGGTACACCAGAAACACCATCAGGGATGGCATGCTAAAGTGACTTTGATTTGTGGTGTCGGTGTCACATAATGTGAATATGGTTTGCACTGTGAGAAGTTGCAGGGGAGGGAGGATGAGAAAAAGGATTTGAATGGATTGAGGGCGGGGGGGGGGGGGATTGAAATGGATTTAATGAAGAGGGGGTTTTCAAGAAAGTACAGGGTCTGAGAGTTTTGAGAGGGAAGGGTGAGGGATTGGGATGGATGGATGGTTGGTTGGATTGAGACAGTAGGAGTTCAAGAGGGTGGAAAATCACAAACGAGATCGAACCTGCGAAACACACACAACACATTTTTCCCATCCCTGTTTCGAGGGGGAGAGTAACCTGACTAAACACTTACGAATGAAATATTTAACTGGGGGTTCCTTATGTATTGAGTGTGTCACCCCGGGGTCTTTTCCATAACTGTAACATACATATATATATATATATATATATATATATATATATTATATATAATATATATATAGTTATGTTTGTGGATAAATGGAAGAACTTCATAGTAAAGGTAGGATTGTACAGAGTACATGGTCCGTGGAAGAGCAGGAGACATCTCGAGTAATTTAAGTAGGGAAATCTTCAGCTTAAGGTTGTTACATGTCACCGCACGGGGTGGGGGGGGAGGCGATGCTGTGTTAATTAGGCATGATTTAAGACTAATTTCTCCCAGTATGTGATTGCTCCCTGTGACCTCTTCCTATGTTTTTTGCGTTTACAAGACCGGCGATAAACAGGAATCACGTCTTCAAAACAACAACAACCGAGCCAAACGTTCCAAGCAGGCAAAAAAAACACGCTTCCAGGAATGACAACTCGCAAACCATGCCCCTGGGGTGGATGATGGATGGGCATGAGGTCAGAAGGTTTGGGGGAGAGGAGAGTTGTGCGAGGTACGCGATTGGAGACAAAAGGATCTAGCTCGCTGGCTTCCCTTCGACACGGTGAAGAAGGCTGCACGATTCTCATGTTCGTGCTGAGGCAAATTTGTTTTAGCGCTGGAGAAAAATGCTAGTCATTGACTGTTCGGCTGAGTTGTGAAGTGTGTACGTTTCTGAGGAGGGAAGAAGAGCGTTCCTCATGGTACAAGATAGATATACCACGGTACCTCAGAAATCATCTCGTCGTACGGTCGAGGAGGAAGGAGGGCGATGGTGGTGAATGGACTTGGTGCAAGAGAGGAACGGTCGGCATATTCGCTCGTGAAAAGAAGCTGCACGGCGGTTTCTGTGCCCTGGCGTTGAATACCGCCACACGAATACCTCATGTAACGCCGCTCGCCCGCTTGGCGGTTCCGACTGTGTAGCCGCCGGCGCCGATCATTACTACAATCTTTGCATCCTTCGGGAGCCCTCAGTTCCTGCTCCTGCGTCCACCCCAACAAGAGCGGCTTGGCGGACCCGTTGGATTTTGAGGGCAAGTGCCCTTTCCCCGTGCAGCACTGCGCAGCACAACCCATTTTTGAAGACGCCAGGTCCATAAGTAGGATCATCCTGGAACGAGGAGCTAAGTGACAGATCAAATCTCTCCCGGGGTGTAGAACAAAGCACCAGCGCCAGGAGGGGCGCGTAGCTGCGCCCAGGCAAGTGGTCCGGAGGGCCCCCGGGCCCCGCAGGTCGATGCCCGTGTGGGCGTGCACGGGACCACGTCCGCCGCCGCGAACGGCCTGGCGTGCGACAGCCGGCCCGGCAGCGGCAGACGGGAAAACGAAAAAGCGGGGCGACTTCCCTTTGGGCCCTGCAGTTCGGGGGGGGCCACTCCAAACAACAAATCGAGCCGTCTACAAACAACCAGACAGACTGGGTCGCAACCTAGGGCCCGCACCCATCACCAAAACAGAAAAAATATTATAGGCCCACAACAATGCCGGCAACCCTCACTGTCGTTTCTCCGAAAACAAAAGGAAGAAGATCACCAGAAACGCATACTTCCTCCCTCCGAACGATATATAAAAGCCCAGCTGTAGCGGCCTACCACTATGCGCACCAGAGGATACGTCCCGGACGAAAGCGAGGACCACTCAGCCGGCTTCATGACATAAGAGAGGTAGTTTTTCTTGCTGTTTATCTTCCCCCCTTGGCTCGTTTTTGGTAGACTGTGTGGTAGAGGGCGCGCTCCAACTATGGTTAGGCTGTAAATTGACCTCGGACGTGTCAGTTTACCTCTACGTGACTGTCAATTATCCACAACTTGACCGTTGCTGATCCCAATTCCTCTTATAATCCCTTGAATGTCATGTCCATTAAATCCCCGTATGTCCATGAGATTGCTGGTGTCTGTCTTATTTGTTTGTGGTTTGCAGTATAGACCCCTCTCGTCCCTCCATCCTGGTGGGCACTGTCTGGTACGTGCGCCTTGCCTGCCCCCCCCGTCGCCCACAGCGAGCTATGATCCTCACATCGAGCGAACTTGGCTATTTCCCTGCCTGCCCGGCAAGGGAAATCGTGGCCGTCGGCGGGGGCCGAGGAGCCACCGACAATCGCCTGGCAGACTAACCCTAGATACTCCACACCCCGCTAAGGTCCGTCGGCAGGCGCGCTCTCGATATCCAGCCGACATCATGGACATTAGACTAGAAACTATGCATAGGTAAGATAGCCCCATATATACGTACCTAAACTATGCATATGACTCCACTATAGTTCCCTTCCTACCGCTAAGTCAGCTGGTATATATTTACTAGGAATATAGTACGATATGAGCTCAATACTCACTGTATAATTAATTGATGAACACTAGGGTAAAAGGAGAACAGTCCCGCTCCCCATTTGCCGTCGACAATGCCACCGTCGCCCTCGTGTCCCTACTGCATCCCCCCAACTCAATATTGGCATAGCGACTGAATATATTTGACTGAAAATTGAACCCCTGAAACTCAAACTGTTCGTAACTTATAATAAAGCATACGACCAATTTTCACGTTAATATGTGCCCGTCGAAGGGCGTATGGGGTAAAACAGGCTGGAAAACCACAGGTGGAATTCGTCACACGCACGCCTAGCACGTTGAGCAAACCTAGAGTCCCTCAGAATGGTCAGGGGACTGATAACAGGCTTGATAGTAGGTCCTAGCAGGTACACCTGGGCAAGCCTGCCTGATTGATGGATGACCAGAGCATACCCAAACTTATACAAGATGGTACACCAGCTAATTCCCGCATGGCAGCGGTTCGGAAGTGAGGGTCCGGTTCGGTACCGTTGAATGTGGGATCAGCTTGGCAGGGGAGCGGGAGAGGGGTGGGGGGAGGGGTAGGTGGTGAGATTATATGCACCGAACCCCAAGGATGTGTTCAAGCAAATGTTGGGTGTCAGTGGACGGAGATCCAGAAGAAAGGAGACAGGTGAAGGAGGTCTAGGCAGAGGCGTATAAAGGCCAGCCGCGGTGACGGGAACCGGAAGGAAGTAAGTGCTGCCCGAGCACCCGAGGCGAATAGAAGTATTTTAGCAGAACGACGACTTCAGCCCAAGGCTTGCGGTTAGAGTGGACATAGGTGGGAGACCTAGGCACATGAAGTTTCCGGCACACGGGGTCGACCGCCACCAAGAGCAGCCGGTGCATGTTATCGTCTCAGTAATAGGGTCACAAAGCGAAGGCTTGGAGGGGCGAGAACAGGAATTAGCCGGACGGCACTGTAGAGGATGATTGAATGTTGAGCGGATTGATGCTGTGCATTGCGGAGACTTTAACCAGCACATGGTGGGAGTAGACGAACCAGGTGGAGAGTGGAATATTTTGGTAACCTTTGTTGGGTGCCAAACGAGCCCAACAAGAGACCCCCGCGTCAACCGACGCTGGCGGAGCTGTCGGCGAATGAAATGACGCATCAGACCAGATATCTGGTTCAGTTCTTCAAAAGTAGGGAAACACCACGAGCCACACACACAACCTAATCTATCAAGTAAGCCGACAACATTAGACCACATACTGGAATTTGGTGTGGGCAAGAACTAACACGTCTGTGGAGGGGTTAAGGCATTGTACATAAACGCAGTCGGCGGAAGAGTACGTTCCACTCGACCCCCTCCCCCGCCCCACCTCCCCTACAGCACCAGTCACACAAACCCGACACCCCTGAGTCGCATTGTGGTAGGATATCCCCGGTAGAAGGAGGAGGAAGGTTTACACAGGCTGAAGACCGGTCTCACAAAGATATTAGCAGTAATCGGCCAGTGTGGTGGTGGAGGCGGGGGCGGGGGATGTGAATAGGCAAAACATCATCGGAGAGTAACAAAGGAGAGATGAGGGCTAGGTATTACAACTTAGCAAGAAGCGGAAATTTTGGAGGAGTAGGAAGAGTACGTGAAAGAGGCCGTTTTAGTGGAAATGCGGAAGTGTTGTGCTGAGTAAGACAAGGAAAAGGTCGCATCATCCCCACAAGGGAAAGAGACCAGTATGGTGATTGTGGACGGAGGAGGGTAGCAGCAGGCAGTGGGTGGAAAAGAAGGAGGGTTTGGAATTAGAGAGTGGAGATATGATCAAGTGATAGTGAGCGTGAGAGCATCACATGGAGTGCGGGTTGCTTGCACACCTGCAGGGGGGGCGAAAAGCCCAAGAAGGATGCCAAGGCCAAAGGAGAGATGTGAGAAAGGCGAGTGAAGGAGGTCACGACGGGATAGGAAGGGGACCAGACACAAGCACGTGAAGAGAAACTGCCATGGGAAGCTATATATTAACTATAACCAAGTGGGCTCATCGCACAGGGATGAGATGGTAACGGACAAGGCCCGAAGGCGTGGGCGTGATTAAGGATGGTGGCGGGAGGCTAGTGACGGAGTGCGGGGGGCAGTATTAAGTGTGGGTAAAGGATATTTCAGGAGCTGTTGAAACTGGGAGGAAAACAACCAGTGAGGTCCCGGAAAGACCACCCCTGTTTAATATGAGGGAAAGTAGAGTTGGTGGAGATCGACGGAAAGGAATGTTTAAGCGGGACGAGCATACTAAGAGCATATAACGACAGCGGAAAAGCATCCAGCGCAGTTGATTGAAGGTGTGTATAAGATGATATTGCTAGCATCCCCCACGCAGATAATCCGTAGGGTTCAGCTGCTCTTTGGAGAACGCCCTGTTGAATCACTTGATTTCACTTGAGAGAGGGGTCATACTTCCGGCTAGGTATTCTTGAGAACCAGGACGAGAATCCCGAGCCAGGGCCGGGTCCTGCCGCGGGGCGGGTTGGTGGGGCGAAGTCGTCTTCCTGCAAGGGCTCCGTCCAACCGTTGAGACGGGCCCGAGACTCTCCTGTAAACTGTAATTTTAATACAAATGTAGAGAAGAAAGGGTGGGGGCCCCGGAGGTTGTTTTCCTCAGCCCGGCCAGTGCGGGGGGCCTCTCCCGAATGGTGCCTGCCAGAAATTGCGAGGAGCGGGTAGGCTTAATCCAAATGTTCGATATGCCGCAGTCCCTGAGTGAGTTCAAACGGTGATGTTCAGGATCTGGGGGAAGTAGCAGGGGCATCATCGATCTCTCCTGGTCATGTCATGAGGTGTCGGGCTCCCGCACCCCACGAGAGAGGACTCTGCCTGCGAGGATAAGGAAGAGTATGAGATGGAGAATTCAGAGAAGGGCAGCAGGGGGGATGTCGGACAAGAGTCGGGGGATGACGCGCTTATAGATTTCACCACTGAATAAGCTGTGAAGAAGAATGTTCGGAGCGTAAGGTGATAATGAAAACATGCGACTTTTGACGCTACCCGAAAGAAGGCACTACGTCGCCTGCGCCAGAGGATGCGAGGCAACACCGCGTGCAAAATGCATGGAGTGCCAAAGCAGCCCACGTTAGTTGGTTGGAAGGGAGTACAAGGAATTGAATGAAGCCAATCCTTGGTTGCCGTGCGGAATGACTGAAGAGTTCCCGAGCGTCGAACAGGTCCGTCTTGCCAAGATCAGGGAAGCGCTGTCTCGAGACCCACTCATCGCGTCTACGCATTATGTGATGGAAGCTGTGTAAGCGAGGAAAGGCTGGGGCTTGAGGGGTTAGTCGGAATGGGGAGGAGTGCTGGTATTAGTGACAGGCAATCTTGCTGTTGGACTTGTGGAGAGTGGCCCTGGGATGCAAGGACCGAAACGTACTGCAGGGAGTGAAGGAAGCATTTGGAAATCCCACCCTGGATGTGATTGATAGGAGACAGAGCTAGAGGGATGTGGGATCGGACAGCAGAGTGAAATAAATAGGAAGTTCAGGTTAAAGAGGGCGAAGGAGACCAGGCAGGGACCAGCGTTTTGAGTCATGCTAGGGGACAAGCACCAACTTGACTCCGAGGGAACTGATATAAGTCCGAGGCAGAAGCGTGTGGAGAAGGATTCGTAGGGTGCATGCAAGCATGAAGAGAGCGTGGAAGGGTATACAATTGGCAGACAGAAAGAAATCAAGGACAATTGGAAACGGGAAGGTTCGGAAGTGGGGGTGTGGTAAACCGGCGCTTGGCCGTCAGCTCGCTTTATCCCCCAAGCTGGAATCAGACGAGACTCCACTTGCCCGTGAACAGACCAACAGACACAAGCAGAGGCAAGCAAGTTTTCTGCAAGTCACACAACCTCGATCAGGAGCGATTGCTACGGCACGAAGTGGACCGCGAGGGATCGAAGGCCCGCATACCGGTGAACTGAGGCGGGGAGACGGAAGCACCATCGTGGCACAGCGAGAGCTTTCGACGGGGACGTTGTGAAAACAGCTTCGGCCTGTAAAGTATTGCGCGCTGGGCAACGTCGGTTAGTGCGGAAGGGGAAAAACAATGCGAACGAGAGTGGATTCGGTTGAGGGGAGCCCAAAGGACTTACCCTGAGAGGAACAACGAGGTAGAACCCTTGTGGAGATGGGGGAGGAATTGTGTGAGAGGATATCAGTACCAGTTAGCGGGTAGTTGGAGAGTTGGACGGGAGTTGGCTGAGGACAAAGGGAGGCTGGATGGAGTACCCTGGTGCGTCGCAAGGTGTGGTGGCCATCAACCTCACCCCTGGTATGGAAAAGAGAAGATATGTGATTAGTATATTATCATACGCTGATTACATAAGATTGTATAACTAGCCTTATAATCCAAAAACCAGAGACAGCCTCGAAAAATAGACTCCCATCAGTATCCACGGTTTAAAGTACAATTATGAGCCCCTAAAATTTTGTAAATTATTTCAGACCTACAAATGATCGCCATAGCTCTGACTAAAAATAACAGAATAGGCTGGCAGGGAGATAAGCCACCTGGCATGCCTCTTGCATAATATACCGAACAGACCTAAAAATTATTAACAACGATTGGTAAAGACTTTCGACAACCACCACCGCCGATTAAACAACAAACAAAAGAAAAACTTCGCTATTTCTCAGAATTAAGCAATTCATAGGGACGTTGTGGTTGTGCACGTCACATGCGCAAAAGCAGCAAGCTCAAGTCATTTTTGGTGTTATACGGGAAGATCAAGAAAAGGAACAATCAGAAGGAATGAAGGAAACGCAGGTTTTCTGGTTTGGGAAAGCGTCAGAGAGAAAGAGGTCATCTCCAGGGAACGATGGCAGCTCATATCTGACGTAACGAGCCCTACGTGAGCTATCTGCCTCCCGCGCTTTGCAAGGAGCGACGGATAAAAACGCGGCCGGTGGGCGGGATCCTTTACACTGACCGCAGATAACTAGGCCTCCACAGAGATCGCTGCGGACGCCCGCGGAACCAGTGAGCGCCTCGCCGTGTTCCAAGCTCCCCCCCCCACGCCGACAACAGCGCTCAAACCTGCAGAAGATTTTCATGTGGACTTCGGCGCCGGGTGAATGGAAGGCGCCAACGCAGGAGGAGGAGGAGAGGGGTGAGCGACGGAGGATGGAACCCCGCCATCTCCGTGCCGGCGACTACCGCCTTGCCACACACGACAGGGCGCGACCCAATGCCATGCCGCCTTACCCACCATCCATTCTTCCCCATCCTCCCTCCCGTTAAACTAGACCGGCCCCACCATGCCCCTCGCCATCTCGCCTGGGACCACCTCTCCGTCGCTTACCCCTCTCGCTTGCCCACAGCCCCACTAGCTAAAATACTCCCTCCCCCCCCAGAAGAGTGCCTCTCACTTCCAACGTGCTGAGAGACAATAAAGGGGCACACCCCGCCCAAACGACGTCCTTTGTCCGCAGCCCCTGTTAATTCACCCCCGCCAACTAGTTTGGGGCTTGCTGTGGATCACGAATTGTCTAACAGATAACCCGCCGCGCGTTATTCATCCACATCAGCATGGCGAACGCGAACAGTGTCCTCCGTGCGGCAGGTTAATCCATTCGCATGCTGGTAGCGTTGGGGGCCCGCGAACCAGCACCCCGCCGCAATGTGACTCGCGAAAGTCCAATATTTTTTTTAATATTAAAAATAAATAAATAAATCCCACCCGCCACCATTACCTATATTATCACTTGGGTGCCGTCGAAATACATTCTGGAATGAACGAAATGTTAAAAATGACGCCACGCGGCTTTAATTAGATTGCAACACGGCGAGGTTGGAGGTCCGGCTACAGTGTTCCGCAGTACTCGTGTTTTTTTCTCTTCGCCAGCCAAGTGTGCGCGCGCCCATCGATTGTGTCGGTTCTATCGCTCGAAACTGGCGTACGTCGCCAACGTCCAGCCAGGTCACGCACATCGATTACGCCCAGGCCCAACCGTTGACAAATGGTCAGGGTGAAGATATATATGTGTTTGTCATGGGATCCCACGGAGGCCCCGGTCGGCTCGGTGAGCGAGATCGCGGGATAGCTGAGACGAGAACAATAATTGAGCAAATGTTCCACTCGGGGCCTCCGTGCAAAAACAGACTCCCAAGGCCGTCCAGCCTGGCACGGAAGGCCGCACCGGCTGCCGCGCTTTAACCTGCACCGGCTTTTTCCTGGCACGAGTTGCGGCCCAAACCGTGCTCCAGAGGCCTCCGCCGGAGGACACCTACCGAAGGAGCACCGCACGTATACTCCTCATCCTCGATGGCGGCCCTCCGCACGTGCCCTGACCGGTTACCACCACCATCCCCTAGACCACCACAAAGACCCTCCCTCCCTTCGCGTGAGGGGGAGGCAAGGCCGCAGGGTCAGGAAGGCCAATTTGAGCCTAGTTCAATGTGCTCCCTCCCGTAATCCAGCACGCCCCATCCCGACATGCTCTCCCACCGGCCACGTTCCCCAGCCCGTAATGCTGTCAAGTGTTTCATCTCAGAAGAGTGGCCATGTGTTAATAAGCTACGGCCACCGGCTCGGCCTATCTCCTCACAGAACCACCAACTGACGATCTTGCAACGAACGGAATTCTGGGTCGTTTTACCATTGGTTACGCCAGGAAGTATAATTCTGGAAACCTGACTCGCCCCCTCGATCTGGAGTACTCCCGGGGTCTTGCCGCCAGGCTCCAGGTCAGGACGTTCGGTAGCCCGTAGGGCCCGCGGCGGCTCAAGTACATATTAACCATCAGCCGTCCGGACCCGTTTGCGGCGGCACTAGCGCCAGCCCACATTTAAGCCCATAGGTAGAGCCACAAAGGATAGGCCCCAATTGCCACCCTATGTCGTGCGACCATCTTTTCGAGACGGTTCCATGCCCCACGTTCATGGGCCCTGACCGCAAAGTTTCATCTGGCCGCCGCGGGATCGCTCGCCTGGTTGAATAGTCCCGCCTCATGTACAGTGAGCAGAGAAAACTCGGAAAATACCCGGCTCCTCCTCATGGGGGTGGCGTTTTAAGCCGTAGTATCTCCATTTACCCCACTAACAGGATAAGAATGTTATACCGCACAAACCGCCAAGTTGCCAACCGGTGATGTCATGCAAACGCCGCGAAATTTCTTGGTGGGAATTGAACTGATGCCCACACTCTAACGCGGGCATTTCGTTGTTTGATCAGCGGCTTCGGGAATTCCCATGCAGTTCGGCTCTCTACCCGCCTCCGCAGACCCCCATCACAACTGTGGGTTATCCCATCGAGTCGGTTATCCGTCATTGCTAAGACGGCCTTTGGGTGGAACACGGTTCGAATGTAAAACGTTCTACGGATTTGGCCCCTCCCGGGAGCATTCCAGAGTTAAACAGGGTACACACAAGTTGTCCTGGTCAGGCTGTCCTGCGATGGCGAAACAAGGGTGTCATAAAACTGGATGGGGAAATGAAAGGTCACCCCCCTACCCTGCAGAAGACTACACCACATCACTACGCCCCACCTCACGCACCCCTTCACACCACAAGCACCTATCACATGCACGGCCGGGACCCGTGTCAGATCCCGTGACCATTCCTCGCCACGTCTGCCATGGTATCACTACCGCAACCGGAACGCGGCCCGTTACTCTGTCTACCACCCTCGTGCACCTAGCGTCTAAAGTTTCGCAACTTCGCCCGTGGAGTAGCGCAGCCTCCTGCTACTTGGCACAATCCTTGGATGGGTCACCTCAGCACTCCCCCTCGAAAACTCAAGCAAACCAAGTGAACACCAGGCGCACAGCGCACTCATTTTTGCACCAGCCTCGGAAGCGAATCACACCACGGTTCGAGTCAAACCTCACTGCCCCGACCCTTGCGCAGTAATAATTCGACACAGCTGAGACGCACAGACTTCTGAACACCTCAGCGGACCAACCCTCCCCCCACCCCGAGGCGCTCGCCCATCCCGCCACCCGAAATTTCAAGCCTCCCGACGGACTCGAGCGCTACAGGACCATTGGAACTCTGCTTATGTTTACCAGGGCAACGTGACCATTCAAAATCTGCTTCCTTCCTGCCTCGGAGGGGGGCACTCAGTCCGACCAAATCATGGGAACCTGGGCATTTCCCCCATCTTTACTTTAGGACGACAGCGTGACCTCCATTGGACTACCTCGCTACTTTTCTGCCCCCGCAAGTTTAGGCCCCATGTGGCCGCTGCAGGGGAGGTGACTGCATGTGGCAAATTCATGCACTACACCGACTTTTACCGGTAGGTTTGGGGAGTCAGGGGAGATGATGGGTGGACGTGACCATTGACACCCGTTCCTTCAAATCTAACCCTCGCAGAGGAGCAACGTGCCTGGTGCAAGGCGCATGATCCTCAAACATGCCTGCTTTCCTTATTACACTGCATGCAAGAACGTAAGGAGGCGCTAGCGCTGGGTGAATCCCTTGCTGCTACTTCAGATTTACTACCCGCGACCAACCCAGACAGGCCAGCGTTGCATGCATGAGCCCTGCCTGCCCATTTACACACCTCACCGACCCCGCCGGGTGAGACGCGATCCTCCCGAGGGTGCGAGAGAGTGCTGCTCATTTGAGCTAGGGCACGTGACCCATCCTGGAACCTGCTCCCATTTACCAGGCATCGTGCATTGAGACCTGCTGCCATTTAACCTGGGTTATTGGGGCACGTACATTGGGAAACCTGCTCCATTTAACCAGGGCCCGGCATTGGGATGACCTGCTCATTTACCAGGGCACGTGGCGCATGGAACCATGCTCGATTTACCAGGGCACGTACCATCTAACTTCTGCCACTTTACCAGGGCACGTAACATTGGAGCACCTGCTGCGCATTTTCCAAGGCACGTGGAACCAATTTCTACTGCTCCTTCTTTCCAGGGCACGTGACCAGTTCTATACCTGCTCCTTTTCCAGGGCTTGTTGGAATATTTTCACAACGAGAAGTCACAACGCTCCGGGAAACGGGAGGTGTTGTAAAGTTATTTGTCGTAAATGTAAGCCTGTCACATAAATTTTGGCGGCTAATCTGGACGCGGTGCGCTCGTCTCGAGAACGATGTGACTGCCCCTTCATGGTCGGTCGGGTGACGTCTGTCCAAGGCTTGCAATCCCCACATCAACAGTCTTTCCTCTCCGGCGGTAAATGAATATCCACACCTAGTGAATTCAGGGATTTTGTAATTGAAAGTTAAATAAAAGACTTTTTGCCACGAAGAAAATCCATGTGTGTAGCAATACAAGTGCAAGTCAAGGGCGTGATGGACCAAAACGCCTTGGTTGTCGCCCGAGTCCATTGAATTATGCTCACCTCGTGCATCCATCGGGTCAGTCGCGGCACTTACCCAGCGCCTCTGCCACTTCACTGCTGCGGGACCGATAACACGCCTTTGCCCTTCGATCCCCCCAAGGCGGCAAGCTCCTTTTGCCCAGATAGCCCTGGGGGGCTTTCCGAGAAAGCAGTGTGGGCGTTTTCCTCGTGCCAAACGAAGCAAACCGCAGCCCCGACGTTCTGTG
>CM068953.1:163338321-163361194 GCA_035128595.1 Eptatretus atami | reverse complement strand
AAAAGAGAAGAGATACTACAACTGGTGTGATTCTCTGAATAGTTACCAATATCTCAGGGGTTGTTGCCTGTGGCTGTGTCCATACTGACTCCAATGGATAATTGAGGTAACATTGGTCAAACAAGCGTATTATGAGACTGGGATTCGTCAACTCCTTGAGTGTCATTGTCCCCGCTCTTCTGCATTTTATATACTCTGACTGAGGCAAGTGACCTCACCGTGAAGGACGTCATTCCATGCCAAGCTTGAGTCTGTGTTGATCGGTGCCCCAGGCGAGATACTCTTCTCATCTTCTTAGGGGGATTTCAATGGATCGACCTGGTACTGATAGGGAATGGGTTAATGAGGCATGTGATGGTCCCCATGGGTCTGGAACTGTGAACCAGAAGAGAAAGTAAGTTCCTTGAACTGCAAGAAGTCGGACTTACGGTGGCTAGTTCATGGTTTTCAGCGCCCACACTAAGGCTCATCGCTGAACTTGTATTCCAAACTGGCGGTGTGCAGAGGAGACTGACGCATGTGCCGGTGTTTTGGCATTGAGGATGATTCAGAACTGCAGGGTCTACCGGAGTACTCAATTACACAATAACCGACCACTTGTTGTAGCAACTTTGAAGTTGCAGCTTAAATCCGGGAGAATGTACCAATCCCAGCAGTCGGTCTGGATGTTGGCAAGCTCAAGGAGAGATGGTAGCTGAGGAGTTTGGAAACAGGTTGAGTGAGATTCAGGTGTCTTCGACTTCAGGCCTAATGGTGTGAGCCTCTGGACATGTGCAATTGTAATTATCGCGAGCTATGTAACCACGATATAACCATGCTACATATATGCACATTAAGCAGCAGGCATGTTTTTACCTTCATGTGCATAACCCGGGTTTTTTTTTTTATTTTAGGGAGCGATCAGGCAGTGGTCCTCTTGCCTAAAACACCGAAATAAAGGGATGTGTCAGAAGAACATGTTGTAGTATGCTTCAAACAAGATCGCCGCCGCAGGGTGGGTAACTTCTGCCAGGTAATAATAATAATTATAATATTATGTAATGGAGTTCCATTACAAGGAACTTCGATGCAGGAAGAGGCTATAGGCCCAATCAAAGCCTGTGCTATGATTATTTGTCCATAACTCTATCCTCCAACTGTTGAGCATTATGCAGGGAAAGCAGCATGTACCATTTCTACAGTTTTTGGTATAACTCAGCCAGGATTTACAAGCCACAGATCTCCAAGGGCTGAGAGCGGATGCTCTCACCATTATGCAACCAAGTATCAGTAAGTCCTAAGATTTTTAGAATCATTTTCACTTTAATTGAATGATCTCTCATATATATGTTCATAACTTCTCTATTACTGACAGACTTCCTGATCAACCCCCCTTTCACACAAATGGCTTGCTTTTACATTGGCACTTAGCTGTCTAGCTCAGTCAAGTATGACTGAGAACTATGAAGGGTTGAAGGATTTGTTTAGGGATGTCATTGGGTCAACACCTTAGAAAGCATAAACAAAAGAGCAGATATAATGAGTTACGATGAAGTTCACTCAAAGCGTTTGAAGGAGTGGAGATGTTTATAGTTCAAGGCCATCAAGGTTACTTTGTCGTGATCAAGTTCATCTGGTTGGGCTTCTGAGAGCTAAATAGCCTGGCAAAGTACGAGCAGAATTGGGAGTTGAGAAGACTGATGAAGACAGGCACAAAACTTTAACAGGAATAAGTAATAATGTAATTAATTTGCATCATCATAAGAGACACTGATAACGGCCGATAGTAACACAAATTGTTTTATTGGTCTATAATAGCAATAGATGCTTCATGTTGCGCTTTGTGAGGGTGGTTTGGTACATCCTGCGTACCTGGGAGATATTGACGAGGGCACGGCACAAGAAGACGCATCGAGTGCTTGCTTTGAGAAGTGTAGTTAATATATGTGTGGTCAACAGAACAAGCTGAATTTGCCAAGGTTAATCACAAAATTGTGTCATTCTGTAATCTCGTATTCTTCTTAGGCTTTAATTTATTCTGGCATGCTCCTTGTTTGCAATGTCCTCCATCGGAACGCTTGATAATCAACGAATGCTGCATTTGCCCTCAGTTGGAGGCAGCATCGTGGATAACATTACAAATGCTTGCTGCAGGAGATGGGTAATTCACCAGTAGAATCATTTTTGCAGAATAATTTTTGTTTTGGAAGAATGTCTGCCCTGGAGAAACACTGAACACACAAGGTGATTTTTCCTAATTGATTGCATTAAATTGCGAGATGTGGATGTGCTCAAACGATCAAAAATCTAAACAATTAGACTCCTCGTCGCATCTGGTGAAGCAGACTTAGACATTAACTTACAACTCACTTTATGCCTGTAACTGTGCTTATCTTGTGTTTCTGTATCGTGTTTGATTTCGATTTTCGCACTTATGAGACTTGCAGAATTCCTGCAATGCAAATATTAATTTTGTTGTTGCAGTAGTAAGATTCTACTTATTTGAATAGTGATCATTTCCCACGCCTCTCTGCAAGATCAAGGCAAGCGCAGCTTCGCCTATTAAAACGAACGAGGTGATGCAAAGAAAGAAGACCTGAATCGATTACCGCGGAGAAATCGCACTGGCCTTTTGGGCCGCACTGGCCGATCCAACCATTATAGGGGCGGCCTCTCTACGCATTTGTGCCTCCTGCTTAGCATTCCAGCATAATGGCTGGGCCTGATTAAAGGCATTGCCCGCATGTGTTTTTTTGATGGACCTTTCCTTTCTTTTTTTTTTAAAGTGGGGAAATGAAAGTGCGGCTTTTGTTTCGGTGTGTGGCGAGGGGCCGCGTTCGTGGTGGAAGACACAGGGAGCGCGACCATCCGCCCCACTCCCCCCGCTCAGCGTCACGCACCATCGCGGCAAACACTTTTCCGCAGGTCCGTGAGCTAGCCCCAGCCAAACGACGCCATCCACAAGGTAAATGTTTGACGTGGTGTGTCGGCTGTTTCACTCACAGCCCGACCGTTTTGAGACCTAGCAGGAAGAGAGGTCTTGCAAGTGGTGGCCTTTGCTTTGTGACGTATGTGCCGCCCATGTTTAATTCACTTGCCATATGCTTTTCAATGTGCACTTTGCCTTTGTGGAAAGATCTGCAGAGCAACACCATGCTCGCTTTATTTGGAACACTCCATTTAATGGTCGCAGTCTTAGACCATCATACAGCTTTTTACTTCTGCTGGGTCACTTCCAAATACAGCACGATCTGCCAACTGGCCGTTATGACCGACTTATTTACAGATAGCATTCACTAGAATCTATCTTCAGCGTTTTCTTACGCACTCAGATCTCATCTCAAGCTGTTGGAGGCATTTGGGAGTCACTTCAAGTGAGTCCTTCAATCAACTCGAGTCAGGAAAATTTTCCTGGAAGCTTCCAGTCTCAAGTCAATAATTATTTTTTTCTTCATCACATGGTATGTATACTTATACGACCAAAATACTCGGAAAGCGCCCGCAATTCAAAATATACTGCACGGTGCATATTCATCCACATTCAAAGAGCAAGCTTTGTTCCATGTGCACATTCTCCTCTCAAAACTGCATGTGGCGTAGCATGGATTGTAAAGGTGGGCAACCAGGTATTGAAGCTCTTTTGGCCACGAGGTGGAAGAGCTGACTGACTTCAAAGTAAATGGTTATTGGAATCCAGGTGGTCGCAAATTTTCTTTCAGATTGGACTTTCAGAGGTCAATAACGTGGTCATGATTTTGAGAGATGGAAGAGACAGGTCGCGAAAATCTGAAAAATAGGACAAGCAAGCCAAAATTATTGGACAAATAGAATTGAACGGCTTTCAAAGCAAAATGGCAAAAATCATATCTTGCACAAACCCTGAGAAAGGGTGACGTCATTTTCACAAGCGGTGTTCTGAGATCAATACTATTTCTTGTTTCTCTGACCTCTCTCTCTGCTCTCGTCTCTGCTTCCTGAAAAATTCTCTGTACTGTTTTTCAGGAGCATCACATTGTGTTGAAAACAGTTCCTCCTCTGCAGACAGCGCAAGTTGCAGCTGGATCCTGTGTTCTTATCTTGGAGAAGATACATGTGGAATGTGACATCAATGCTGAAAATGACAAACCACTTGGTAAACTCTGGCATTCATTTTTGTGATAACCTATGCCGAGAAATGCAGTCCTTGGAACCGCTTTAGCTTAATGACTTGCCTTAAACCTTGATTTGTGCCATCATATATCTTCAAAATACACCCAGGGCTGGTGTATATTCCTTGGCATAACTCGGTGGTAACCAAGTAATTTCCTTGACGCACTTAGGATGTCAGAAATTATTCGCAGTACCATGGCAAAAGGCTCTCCTCTGTCGGGTGGTGCTACAGAATTCCACCTTGCACCTTAATAGCCTGTTGGATTCCAACATGCCTGATTGTTATTGGTGGCATCTGGGCAGGAGGCTGAGGTACAACGTCTGATTCTCTCCGCATCAAATGCAGAATGGTTGGCCTGACTTATCATCTACTAACTCATACATGGTATCCTTGCCACCAAATCCTCACACTTCCTTAATTGGTTCTTTTGTCCTTCCCAAAGACCTTCTTGGTCACAAGTGCTCCTCCAGCAACTCGTACCTCGTTTTCCTTTCTGGCTTACGACTCACCGGTGTTATTGACAGTATGTGTCCGAGTACGTTTAATGCTTACGTACACTAACATCAATTAGACATTGAATAAATGGCCTTGACTGTCCCGCCAATACAGTTTTGGAAAAAGTGCTTAAATTTAATTCAATGAATGTTGAAGTACTATTTTTTTTTACTTCTGGACTTCGTTTGTTGAGAGCAATTCGTACAATTTAAGAATGGCAGACATTGGTGGTGCTTCATCTGGTTGTCCATGGTGACCAGCAAATGGCAAATGTGTGTCATGATAAGCACCTTCCGTATTTTAAGACCGTTCAAAAAAAGTTGAGTTCAAAAGTTTGAGTTTCAGGTCATTTCTAGTTCTGCTAGAAAGTTTTGAACTAAACTGTGATAAATGATTGACTCGAGCCTCAGTGACTGTATAATGTTGAGTTTTATAGCCCAGATGTTTCATGACGCTGCCTTGCTTAATCTTCCTGGCTTTATTTTCACATTCTCCCTACCGCAACTTTATGCCTCCTTTGTTACTGAGACTGCTGTGAGTTTCCAGGTGGTGCCCTGAATCCTAAAATGAAGACAGAAGGAAAGCATTTCCTTGCTTGGCCCTGCTCTATACCGAGTGTCCTTTTATCTCATTTCTCCCCCTCTGGCATCTCTCTTTCTTCGTCTACCCTTCTTCGGCACTCTATAATTCTCATCTTTGTGCCCAGACGTCAAATTTTTAGAATGTACCACCTGGGATACTGCAATTTAATGCTGGCATTTTCATTATTTGCTGAAATACATTGCATTTTGGAAAGAATAGACATTTGAAAAATGGTGACATCTTAGGAAAAATTAATCTCTTTAAAGCCAACTTCAAAAAAAAAACTCGAGAAAAAAATAATTGCACATATCTAAATGGGTCACATTATGGTGAAAATATATGTCCATGTTAGTTTCAACTGATTAACATTTATCACAATTCAAGAGTTTGCAGTTTTTTAAAGTTTACCGTTATCCCAACTTCCAGGAAAAAGCAATCCTTCTGACATTGACATGGAAGTTTATTCTTTTTGGGGAAGGATTAAAGAGCAAAATCTTCCCTTTAATGAAACCTACATGAAGAACAGAATACAAGTATTATTGCATTTCATCGAGGTCTTTTCAGTGACGGCGTGGAAATTGAACCGCTTTGCCCGTTCATCCCAACAATTCGGATAAAATTATGCAAAAATTACGTTGAATACGTTCAGCATTGAGGTCAGAGTGGAATGTGTAAAGTTTGGTTGTGTGATGGACGAAGAGCACGCAGAAGTAAGCAGATGGAAATAACTAAAAACTTTCTCTCGAAGTCACATGGCGATAGAAGACGATGCAATTTAACATCGTTGTTTTAAAAACTTTTTGTTTTCCCAAAGAAATCTTTGCTATCCTTAAACAAAAACAGCATTATCCCATGGCGAGATGAACCCGAGGAATGGTGATGGCCTTTGAGTGAATTCACAATGGACCCGGAGTAATGAATGAAAAAGTTATTTCGAGGTTGAAATCATTTCAATTGGCAAAAAAATAGTTTTGGAATTCGTAACACACTCGGTAGAACACATACATCCGCCAGTACGAAACACTTTAAATGCTTTGTATCCTACTGATAGGCCGATCCAGATCTCACCAAAAATTGAATTAATTCGTCCCTATCACCGACCCAACCTGTCCACCAATTTCGTCTGAATCTGTTCATAACTATTTGGGATATCCTTCTTAACACTCAAACAGACAGACAGATTAGACAAATCAAGGGGTGAAACTAAATCTGTCCCACCTTTGATGGTGGAAGTAATTACAAATCCAATTTCTATTTCCATTCTCCTCCCCACCCCCTACCACCCATAATAGCTCTTGCTATTGACGTTGGCTTGTCCAAACGCCACATAGAGAGAAAACGATCACAAACATTGCCACTATACTCAAAGAACAGCTTTGTCCCACAGTCTAACTTACAGGTTTGTTCCTAAAAAAAAGACATCCTCATAAAGTGATTAGAAGTGAAGCACAGATTTGGATCAACAAAACGAATGCACAGCAGAAACTCACAAAAATTCATTGCCGAGGAGGGGAGCTCTGCAAAATCTACTTCCTTTGACCATTTTTTTAGACGTACAGGTGCCAGGGCAGTAGCCAGCAGGTCAGTAAGTTTGCTCACCTCTTATTTACCTTGTCCATGATTTGATTTTCAGCAGAACCATATCTGATTAAAGAGTACCAATCCGATCAGTACTAATAAGGAGGTACTCTATGGTTGAAGTATGCCATCCTTTGGAGGGTCTCGTGTCATATTTTTCAAACAATACCTTTTTTAGTGATAACATGGTAAAATTCCAATTTTACTGTTTGGATGAATGAAGGGGTTGACCACCTTTCCTCATTAGAACCTTCGTGGTTTTTTTTTTTCTAACCCTTAGGCAAGCCTTGGGGTTCCATTAATGGTGAGCTTCAATGAGAGATCAGAATGAAGATCATATGAGGTGGTCAGAGCATCGACATTTGTGTGTAGATGCCCACACACACAGCTACCACCAATTGCAAGGCAAACCTGAAAGGCAATGCTCAGGGCATTCGGATGCTCATGGTTCTTACCACGTTCTCAGCTCAGAGTGCCAAGCCTCCATACAGGGCCCGCGTGCTGGGCGCGTTAGCTTCAACACATCGCACAGCCGGGGGGTCCAAGTCGCCTCGTCATCATGCACAAGGCTGGAGCATGGGGCCTCCCCTCAGTCAAGCCTTTTGTCAATCTTTTCAAACATCAAGCTGAAGAGGTGTTTTGGGCTGTGACCCATAACGCCATGGCTTCATGGTATCCGTTGAAGTTGTCCTGGTTTTGTTACTGTCTGTTTTTCTTTCTCTCTTCATAGACGCTTTTTAATATCTTTTCTGGCCTTCGCTCATCATCCGTTTCTGAACTGCGGAACGCTTTCAATATCTGGCAAAGGATTATACAGACCGACTCTGGTACAATTTAAAATTCTTGTAAAATGCACGTGTAAAACTAATAAATACGCCTTCCAAGATGCAAACCATCCAGCCACGTTCATCACTAATGAGCCGCTTTTCTTTTTAAATGCCTCCACCCTCACTCACCCTCAACCCATTTACCACTCATTCATCTTCATCCTTTCCTTTTCCTCCTTCAATACCACTCAACAGATTCATAATCCTTCCAGTGTCTAAATTTTCCTTGTTTTTTTTACCTTTATATATTCTTCAAATAGTAACTTTTCATTGTCTGAGTTTTTGATATAACCTTCTCAAGATATTTTGGCATTGTGAGCTTTTACCTAGGCAAGCAGAAGGGAGAATTTGGTTTTTGCGGTTTTCCAAGGCCCTGTCAACGCCCACAAGCATCGTTCCCAAGGCCAGTCCCCGGACGCCCTGCACACAGCTTGCCTTGATGTGCCGCCCCTTTCTTGTCTGCTGAGATCTCCCCCTCCATATATACCCTTACACACTCCCTCCTTTGCAACAGCTCCACCACCTTTCCCCTTTGCAGCACCTCCCACCAAGACCACCGCTTCCCCACCCTCCACACTGCCATCGCCTTCCACTGCCATTATCAGCCAACCCCCACAAAAGTGCAAAACCTCGGCCTCAATGGCCCTAAGAGATGAATGGACGTAAACGAGGGATTGCGAAAGGTTCTCATGGCTGCAGCTTTAGGATACCAGCCCACTCACTATCATCTCTTGTAGTGCATCAGAGCAAGGCTGACGCTCTTAAGGTGCATGAGCACCAACATTTTGCAGAGACATTGTAAAAGAGAGACATACTTTTCAGGTTCTGTTTTTCATATCTAAGCATGCACCATTACCCTTTGATCCATGTTTCTCAGAGCACATCCTCACAACATGATTCTATGTCCCCATAACTGTTATAAACCTTCCCTTTTTAGGTCACAATTTTTTCATGCTTTTTTTTTAGAAATGTATGACAAGCAAATTGTCAACGCATTACAAAAATCTTATCATTTAAAAACAGGTATACAAGTTGGTTGTAGGAATAAGGTTCAAGTGGCAAAATTGTATTTCTCGCTGAAGCAAAGCAGTGAGTGTGCGATTTGGAAGAACGAGCAAACAATACGTTTCCATGGCATAGGGTTCCAGTCTGCAGCGGCGCTATCGGCTTCAGCAGGCCTTTAGACCGAGCCCGAACTTGCTTGGTCCAGCATCTGCATTCTGTGGCGCAGCGGCTGGCCTGCAGGCAAGCTTGCGTGGAATCTCTCTTCGTGTTGTGCAGAAGGTCAGACCTGACCTTCACCCCTAAACCGCCTCATTAACACACTCGCTGCAGCCCCCAGCTTTGCTGCTCCGCCTCCGCGCTACAGGAAATCCTTTCCCATCCTGCCCAAACAATTACTCCATGAGTTATAAATACTGACCCGCTGCTAGGGGCAAGTTCCCTGCCTCATCACGCTTCCTGTTCCTTTGCCTTACTGCCTTCGGGATTCAATGAACGTCCTTAAACCCTCCTGTTGAAAGGTTTCTGCCTGTGAAATACCTCCATAGGCCACAACTGGAATGACCAATAAAAAAATGTCATAAATTTGTGGCAAAAACAATGGACTTTATTTGATTAGGTCACTGCAGCAGGAGCTGGTCTTGGAAATTCCATTTTGAGCTAGTGCAAGCGGGCAGCGTTAGTGAATAAACACAAGTAGTAATGTTTTTGAGACTCAAGCCCCTATGCTTCACTGACGCGCCTCCAACCGTCGACAGATAGTCAGTCGGGTCACCAAAAATAGATCAATCAGGAAGTGCAGCGCTCTATTTAACCAATTATCTGGATATCCAGCACTGCCTTGTTTAGTATACTTGAAAATGTAATCTAAAGAGTTTTGTCATTCATTGCATTTAATCTGTGTAAGCCATTGTCATTGAAGCTTCTCTGAATCTGCAGTGGGATGTTCACAAAAACTTGATAGAAAACTTTCCTTGTAGTGCTCATTTTAATTTGTCAGGGGGTCAAAGTTGGGGTAGAGGGGGGGAGACTTAATTATAACTAGTAATAAGGCATCCATAACCATTCTTGACGTGTTGTGGAACGGTCGGCCAAAAGCTTTCACTTATTTTTCACTTCTGCGCTTTTAAATTCGTTTTCTCCGCAACTGCTTGAGCACATGAACAACATTCAAACATAGGAGAGCCTACGCATGGAGGTTTTGGTGTTTTTTTTAAGTTAATGATAGTCGGATGGAAATGTGGCCGCCGTTCCAAAAAGCAGTTTCTGCAGGCATCGTTGCATGGTGTTTCATGTATCAGGAATAAAAGGCTACGACCTCGATTACCGCATTGGCCCAGTAAAAAGGTAAATAAATGATTCTGGCTATTCCTCAAAAATAATTTCCAACAAAACTTGGTGTTAACGTTTACCTCCTCAACGCACACAAACATATCTCAGCAAGAAACGAGCAATCAGAGAATTGCAAACCCTCCAGGACTTCTTTATGTTGGTGTGTTGTGTTGTGTTGTCTGTAGTTTGTGTACTGGTGTGTTTCCGTAATTATGAGACATATTGGAACTGTCACTTTTATAACTGCTCGCAGTGATGACCGGGTACCAGACGTCCAGCTTTGAGGCAACCCCACTTTTGATCGGACCACCTGACGACCTGGCCATGAACGTTTTTTTAAATTTTATTCAAATTGAATTCAGAATGGGATTAAAATAAATTTCAATCAAATCAATAGAAGACCATAGGTCCAGTCCTGCATTGGAGTCATCAGAAGAACCCAACAAGCAAAATAAAAGATGGTCATCAAGAAGAACATGGATAGAATTCGCATTTCAGCTGCTCATACTCTACCTCAAACCCAATCCAGAGCACAGCCAAGTGAAGCCTTATTCCAAAAAAAAATTTAAAAAATGAAAAAAAAAGGTCAGATAAATCGATGAAAATAGATATTTTTCAGATTGAAACCTTGATGATTTGGAAGTTTGACCTGAGTTGACCTTTGACTTTTGACCTCCAAAACAGTTGCTTTCCCAATTAGTGGACTTAACTCTGAAACCCTGTTTCAACCTTTCAAGTAATTAGGAATGTAATTGACGATTTTTCAGTTAAAATTGATGAATTTTAGAAGTTTGACTGAATTCACCTTTGACGTTTGATCTGAGAAATAGTTGGTTTCTCAATTCAGTGACGGAAAGCCAAATCTTGTAAAAATATTTCAAGTCCATCGGATGAAAAATGACAATTTGTGAAAGTTGACCTCAAGGTGACCTTTTAACCCTTGACTCAAAATCAATAGGCTTTTCACTTGAGCTACCTCTACAACTTGGTAAAGTTCATGACGATCGATTTAGAATTGTGACCTGTAGGCGATAAACAGACAGACAAACAAACAACACAAGAAGACATCGTGCAGAGCACGATACTTGCAAAATCCATTAAACAAATTTGACCTAAAAATAATTGTGGTTGAATTAAATGACCAAAATATGCAACTCCTCTTCAATTTCAAGTCAATTGGATGAAAATTGACCATTTTAGAAATTCAGCCCATGTTACCTTTTGCCTATGTTGACCTCAAAAATAATTGGTGTTGAATTCATGACTGAAAATATAAAATCTCTCAAAGTCATTCGGAATGAAAATTGAGGATTTTAGAAATACCACCTTAGTTGTTGACCTGGCCTATGTTTACCTTTTGGTCGATGTTGACCTCAAAAATAATTGGCTGGTTAAATTCAGTCCACCTGAAAATATAAATCCTCCTCAAAATTTTCAAGTCAATTCATCGATGAAATTGAGGATTTTAAGGAATACCCACTAGTTGTTCACGCTTTGGGATTATGGTTGACCTTTGGTCGATGTTGACCACAAAAATATTGGTGTTTGAATTCATTGAACATGAAATATAAATCCTCATCAATTTCCAGTCAATCTGATGAAAATTAAGGAATTTAGAAATCTCCACCGAAGTTGTTGGACCTTTGCTTATGTTGATTTTCGGCCATGTTGACCTCAAAAAATAAAAATTCGGCTTTGTGAATTCCCAGTGACATGAATATAAATCCTCTTAAAACTTCAAGTCATTGGATGAAAATTGAGACAATTTTAGAAAATTCAGCCATGTTGACCTTTTGGCCTATTTGACCTCAAAAATAATTGGTGGTGAATCAGTGACCTTGAAATTATAAAACTCTTCAATGTCAATATCGGATGAAAAATTGAGGATTTTAGAAATACCACCTTAGTTGTTGACCTGGGGCCTATGTTGAACCTTTTTGGTCGATGTGTGACGTCAAAAACAATTGGTGTTTGAATATATTGACATGAAAATATAAATCCTCATCAATATTTCAAGTCAATCTGATGAAAATTGAGGAAATTTAGAAAATCTCACTGAAGTTGTTACCTTTGGCTCTTAGTGTTGACTTTGACGCTGTTTCGACTCAAAACATAGGCTTCTTCCGTTATGAGCAAGCGTCTACAATGTGCTTGAAGTTTCCTGAAGATCAGTTTGAAATTGTGACCGTCGGCAACACAGACAACAGACAGACAGGCAAACAGCGGTATAACAAAAATGGACTAAAACCAATATCTCGAAAATTTTTTTCCATTTTGCAATCACAACGGAATTCCAAATGCAACACTCGTCTTCTTGCAACAGGTAATAACGGCACTTGGTAAGTGCAGGGCCCATTAGGCCGTATTTTCTAACGAGATACAAACTGAAATCGATGTGATGCAATCAGCAGTCAGCAGATCAGGATTTCTTCAACAAATGATGTTTGCATCACATAAGAGTTGCAGCAAACACACACTCAATCTGAATGAGCTGTCCTTCGATAGGTGTGCAACATAAAACTGTGGCTAATTCAACGATAATGGTCTATCAGGTTTGTTAATTTAAATTAGGAAAGATTAGTAGAAAAGTCTTCCAAACTTTACTTAGAGTGTTTGTTTATTTATTTTTTATTGTTAAGGCAGACCCAGATTCGATGAAAACATCCACATCGTTTGGAGACATTAAGTCGAGATAATGACGACATTCAGACAGCCTTTCATAATGGAATCCGGTTTTAAGAAGAGGCTTCGTAATTTAAGTGCATTGAAAGTAAGCAACAATTAGCACTAATTATAATTTATCCACAGACACAAAAGAAGTGATAAAGGTGGTAAAATCCTCTGCTTAATCCCATAGAGGCCAAAGTAAACGCATTATCAGTAGTTACATGCACGATTAACAGGGCTGCCTGATGTTATGCTTAGAATGAAGTACAGAAGGATCAGCCAGATAAGGCTTGTGATAAGTCATCAAAATGTTTCATTAGCTGCTCTTGGCCTAATCCATGCGTTAGCACACGACAGGCCAATCCCCACAATATAGTGGAGCCTGTGCTCCCGCTGTTTGGGCAACAGCAAGAAATTGCAACAAGGAGAACCAGCGTGTTACTTCAAGCCATCTGGACTTGCTCAACCGAGTGCCATTCCTCGTTTCAATGTCGGCCCGACGAGGCCGAATGTCGACCGCAGAACCCTGGTACGCAGAGTGGGCAGAGAAAGCCAGGTCTCAGCCCTTTACTGGAAGGCACAGGCATGCTGCCTGGCAAAGCTCCCGGTAAGCCCTTTCCCAAGGTCCTCCCCCCCGCAGGAGTTTGGGCCTCATAGCTAAGGGGCACGTAACGCAGCCACGTGGGAAGGGCCGAAGCTTTGCGGCACTCAGAAATGACTCAATTGTGTTTCTGGAATGAAAGTGGAGAGGGGCAGAGGAGGAGGGGAAGTGAATTGGGAGAAAGGGTGAGCGTGTGGAGGGGTAGGAGCTACACGGAAATGGCTTGATTGAGAAAGCGGGCGCAGGAAAACTGCTGTTTGAAGATGTGCTTTAACTGTATCCAGCAATGCCCGACTCCAAGCAGTAGCATGAGGCTCGCTGTGGCAAACAGGACCACTTGAACCAGTCTCCCATCTCGGTTGCAAGAGCTTGAGAACTCGAGGTTCATGCGTGCAAAATACTGTCAATGAACCTATCGAGATATTCGTTTTTTATGCATTGGCTCTTATTTTTAACAAACTGCACTGAAGGTACAGTGGACTACATTATTAGAGACCGATACAGAACACCAAAGAATGTGTTAATGCTCAACATAAACTTATTGCAAGCACACACACTATAAGAGTGTTGCAAAAGTGGCCTTTTCATACCGTATATTATTTCAATGGACTTTGAACAGGTCATTGTGTCACACTCTTGGGTTCACTCAGAGACAAAGCTCTTAGATACTTGCACCGCCCAAATCCGGAAATGGTGGTGCAGACATCGGTGGTGGAGGTTGGATTGTCGGAAAAAGAGCGTAGATATCCTGCTTGTGAAAATAAAATTTGACATCACATATTCAACCCTTGTTCTCCCTTCATTTCAAAATGAATGCTTTGAAAGCTTTTCAAATGCAAGCGTGGGGAAGCGGCGCTGTTAATGGCGAGAACAGACGAACGCACGGCAGACACCACGGTTCACAATACAACATTGTAATAGAGATGACTCCTTTCCAAGGAATTGTAACAAAGAAAGAGACATCGCCAATCAAGCTGCACAAATGTTGCTGCCCTATAACAGGTTTTTTTTTTGTATACAGTCAAGGCTCTTGGAAGAGCTCGAACACTGAACGATCAGGATTGCCATTAGAACAAAAGGAACAGTTAAAGAGGGGGGAGAGGACACAAACAATGGAGTTGAAGGATAAAAATGAAGGGAGACTTGGACCATCAATGCATGTGGGGAGAATGGGGTGGATAGGAACTAATACAGAAGAAAACTTATCCACCCACCCCACTCTCCTCCCTCTACTCCTCTGCTCACTCTCTCTCTCTCTCTCTCTCTTCATCTCTCTCTCGTCTCTCTCTCTCTCTTATCTCTCTCTCTCTCTCCCTCTTCTCTCCCTCTCCCTCCCCTCCCCACCCTCTCTTTTCCCGCCTCTCTCTTTCTCCTCATCGAGTGACGGAGAATTATTTAATGCTAAATTTAAATCGAATACTCCGTCAACTCTAAATTGAATGCTAAATTTAATTACTCCGGTCAACGTCTAAATTTAATGCTAAATTAATGCACAATGCTAAACAGAGGTTTTCTTTAATAAACGATCGCCTTGCACTGAAGCTTTGTTTCAAAACTTCAGCTACAGCTCTTTTATAACACGCTCACATGGTTTGTTTCAACTTTTGTGATAATCTCAAGTTTCATATCTTAAACCACTGTTAAACACCGATTCCGTCGTTGTTTTTATATGCTTAAATGTTTCTAGTTTGGTATCATATTCTTCTTTCTGGTTGAATGTGAACACTTTGCCTGCGTTGCGGAGCTTTTCAAGCACAGCTGTGGAAGTGGCCGTCGGGAAAAGGAGACAGCTGAACGTGTGCACGCACAAACCATGGACCACACCACAGTTTGGCCTATGTAATAGATGATTGCAATTTGGAGCTTTACTGTACACATTTCGATGGGAATTGTAAAACATACAAGAAAATGAAAGACTAACACGTTTATGAGATTTGACCAGATAACCGAGCAGCATCATAAGCTGTCTGCTCAGATTGAGAAAACTCAAGGGACCTTAACGAACGATGTAATTTCATGACTATAATTTTTATTATCAACTCCATGAGTCCAAAGTACTTCTCAGATAACATTTTTGTGGTCACAAGGCAACCTCACAGGTATGTGGACTATCAATGAAGTTGGCCAAGTAAGTTCAACAAGCACAGTGAATGGAAGTCGGACGAAAGTCTCAATCTGTCATCAATGAGAGCGGCCTATAACAGTTGTAAATATAACAGCCTATAACAGCCCTAGCTCCATTATGCCTGTGAACTCAGGTGAAATCCCAATACAATGGATAATTTATTCTATTGTCAACTTAATGTCTTAGTGTAGTTAATGTAAAGAAATATGTTTTCTAAAACCTGTCCTTTCACATCCCGTTGCTTCTTTTCAAGGCCAAATTATTCCCACTTTCTTGTGGAGTCAGCCCAATAACGTTTTTGGCCCCAATTCTTTCACAAACAGCTCGTCAGACCTGATGTTCAATGAAGGTTGAACAGTATTTATAACTTAGTCAAGATAACTCACCTATTCTTGGTGAAGGACACTGTGGGATCTTTTAATGTCCACCAACTAATGTTAGCATATGGGCACCAGTTTAAACGTTCATTGATGTGCACTTCCTGCGAGATACAAGATGACAAGTTCATAGCTGGGAACAAGATTACAACCCCAGCGCTAGACAGTTCAAAGTAGTCTAATCTATAACCAGATACTCAGAGTTAGCAAAATGACCAACTGAGTATCCTGCTGTTGCTTTGCACAAAATAACCCATCCTTTGAATGGTGAATATACACATCCATGTGGTATATGGATAGTATGAGCAGAATAGACTACAACCTTTGCGAACCTTAGTTCAGACTAACTCACCAAAAGTCAATGTTAGAAATGCATTCGACAAAACGGACGGCAACTGACCTACCCTGCTTCTCTGGTATTGAACCGACTTAAACTTTGGTCTGAGAGTTCATCTCAATTGTACAGTTGAAGTTTTCCTTTGTTATCCTTGTCTTTTGTTCTTTTATCACATGTTTTTTTATTGTACGCAAATGTTGTTTAAAAAAAAAAAGCCTCCAAAGTGCATCAAACATTCATTGAAGAAAAAAGAGGAGAAAAAAACATCGTAAGTATGGGGGAAGAATAGGAAACAACAAACAATATAGGAAATGTCAAAACGTTTCTTCTTTTCAAAAACTTTCAGAATCAAAAACCTGGACTTCTATTCTAATGGCAAATAGCGAGCTCACTAGCATGAAAAAAAGAGGGACAACAGCTAGAACTGAAAGTTGAGCACATAACATCCGCCATGTAATGCTGATACACAAGAACATACGAGTCAAATCCATTTTTGAAAGTGTCATGTAGATAGCGTTTTGGCCCTATCTCTCAATGGTGAAGAACACTTAAAAAATTAAAGTAGCCGGATCCAGATCTTCACCAAAATCTAATCAGTTCGTCCTTATCACGCACACAATCAGCCCACCAAATTCATCGATCCTCACAACTTTTTGAGATATCCTGCACACCAACAATCAACAGACAAACAAAGCAGAGCAAACAGACAGACCAAGAGAGGGGTGAAAACATAACCTCCTTCACCTTTCGGTGGGGAGGTAACTAAATGGTCTAAATGATGTGTCCGCTCGTAATCTGGGAGGTCGGTGGTTTGAACACCGATCGACGTCAAACAAAGACTTTTAAAATGTATGCATACTCCCTGCTTGACACTTAAACGTTTGGAGGATAGAGTACAGATAAACAAACATACAGTTGCAACTCTTGCCAGGCTGATGGGCATAATGGCTTCCTCCTGAGTTTAATTTCCACGTAAAGGGAAAATGTTTCTTATTAAAAAGATATAGAAAAAGACTAATATATGTGCTGAGTTTCGTTTGAAGCGGACTGTTCCATCATATTGATGGGGAAAGGATTTGAAGCAAACTTTCGGTGACACACTGTCGGGGACTCCACTATCGCGGGGATACGTTCTCCGAAAAATTCTGCGAATGTCGAACTCTGCAAATAGTGGGCATTGTTTCAATAGAAAAATGGGGGTAGTTTCCACGAAATTATGCCCATGAAAAACTGATATGTCCACGAATATGTGCAACAAAACCGTGAAAACACACACAACCCCCCCCCTCCCGCCCAAATATTCCCGCAAAAGCGGTGAAAAAACCACGAATACCGACAAAACGCAAAAAAGCGCAAAATCCGCGAATAAGTGTAAATTTAAAAAACATGAATACGTGAAGCAAAGGCCGAAAATGTTGAGGCAATCACATTTTATAAACACGAATATGCCGTCGTCCTACGAATGCGATTCCGCAATATGGCGGCCGACGATATATATATATATATAATATATCTATATTATATATATATATATATATATTATATATATATATATATATAGGATAAATATATGAGCTGAGAGTATGAGAGCCTGGTTCAAATCACGACCCAGCTATAAACTGCATCCTTGTGTTCCCAGAGGCAGGCGGTCGGTGCATTGACGTGTTGCCATTCCGTTTGCAGGACTGTTAAAGACTGGGTGGCCCGTCTGTTAGAATTATTCGGTGGACGTCATAAAACCCCACGGTGTCCTTTACAAAGAAGTTATCGACGAGCCATCAACCAGGCCCCTGATCAAATTCCAAAATATTACCTCATGTCTGACTGACGCCGGGAAGGCAATGGCCAAACACTTGCCCAGGAACCTGCTTGAGATAAAAGTGTCTGACTATGTGTATGTAGTGTGAAGTGGGAGAATGGAGAAATCATGAAATCAAACAAACCTTATTGAAGTATGACTACACCACCGTTGGGAAGCAAGGAGAAGCTGACTTTCAGGTCACACTTTGTTGGAGCAAAAGGCAACAAGCCAGAAGTGTTGGAATCTTAACTGCATTTAAAAAATTCCAAAAGACAAAAAAAAAAATCTATTTTGCTCCGACTAAGCCGCATAACGCTGAACCTCAGCTTCTACAACTTCAACAGCGGTATTCATATTCAAATCATCGCGTCCGTTGATTTCCATCCATTTATTATTGTATACCTGCCCCACTGATTGCAGTCGACACTGTTAACTTCAAGCAAAAACAAGTTCTTCATTCTTTCGATATAGAGTCATTCTCATTCCATGCTGGTAAATAGTCAAACTGCAACCTTGACGGCCTCAAATCCTGGAAAGTGCAGGCAGCAATGTTTTGCCTATGTAGAGGCAATGTCCTCCGTTAATGTTTGCTTTAATTTATCACTCTTAGGCATGCCTTGATATAAAGTCAAGTTAGGAACTCCAAGACCACTTCATGGATATGATTAAACTCGTCCATAACTTTGCAATAAGGTGCCTTTGATACCCGCGCACAGATCTACCGATGGGATTTTGGAACGATGTCCCTCAATTTGTTTTTTAAAATATCAAAAATTAGCCCTCCTCTATTGCTAATATTTCCCCACCCCATCCCACTTCTGAGAAAAGTTGAAGAATCTACCAGCTAAAAAGATTCCCTACAAAGCATCACCCCGGGCTAACTGTTGTGAAATTTTTTTAAAGTCCAACAGCAAATGCAATAAATGTTATTCCGGTAACAAAACGGAGCAAAACAAAGACCGTTGTACTATACAGCGCTTTCTTTTTCACAAAACTTTATTTCGTCTTCATTTTGCAGTTTAAGTAAGCTGTCTGTGAGAAATGGGTTGAAAGCTGGATCGTTTCGTCGACATAGCTATTATCACTTGGAGCAATAAAGATCTCCAGTCTTCAAAAAAGTAGAGCATTGTGCGCTAGCTGCCACGTGAGATGAAAAGTTGCTGAAACTAACCATAAGTTGTCCACCCAGAGGTGGCCAGCCCAGTGAGAAAGGCTGAGAAAGAAGAGGAGAAGTAGCTCCTGGGAGAGAAAAGCCATCTTCCCAGACCTGTTGGGGAGTGGGTGGGGGGCAGAGCACAAAAAAAGCAGAGGGGTGCAAGACCAAAATGAGGTGGTAGAAGAGAACGAAACACACACGACCTGTCTGAATATCAATGATAGGCCATAGACTCAAGCTTCATTGGATTTGGTTTCCAAATTTTGAAAGGTCTGTATTCTTTAAAGACATTTAAATCAACCAAATCTTAGTAGAACGAATGGAATGCTGCAAGTGGAGTAGCAACTTTGGATGGACAAAGTGTCGTGTGAAAAGTGTGTGCATACGTCAGCAACAGGATAACTTTCGAACCAGAAATGCGTTTGGATGAAAAGCAAAGTGAAGCTAGAAGGACACTCGTTAGAGCGCGTACCTCCGCCACGCAAGATGCTGAGTCCATGAGAACATATCGGGCCAATAATTTTTGAAATATCATGGCTAACACAGTACTATATTGTTTTGGGGCACGATTTCCTCAATGGTGAGAATAACTTTAAAATATCAAATTAATTCTCGTATCCACGATTCGGATTCAGATCTTCACCAATATCGAATCAAATTCTTCGTTGCCACACACCCAACGTGACCAGCAAAGTTTTATTCGAATCCGTCAAAAGCTTTTTGAGATATTCGTGTTATATATTGGTTTCGCCTGATTTCTCAATGGTGAAGAAATCACTTAAAATTCTAGTGTCGGATCTGGAACCCAGATCTCAACAAATCTAATCAAGTTTCGTCCTTGTCACGACACCGAACGCTGTCAACAAAATTTCATCCAGATCCGTGACACTTTTGAGAATATCCCTGTACACAAACAAACAAACAGCAGAAACAACAGAAAGGGTGAAAACATACAAACCCTTCAACCTTCGGTGGTGAGGTAACAAGCATCAATTAAAGAGGTTACGTATATACAACATGGTTTGCATAACAAATTATATTACTGTATGTGCCTATCAAACCAACATTAATGAGTACAGATTTAATTTTACTTCCTTTGTTAATGTGTTCGTTATTTCATACTGAAGTCTTTCAGAGCTTTTTTTAGTTAGGAAACAGGAAAAGTCACACAGGACAGGGCAGGCGATTACAGATGAGAAAACCTATACCTGATACTATTGCCAACAATTCATTCCGAAGCATCTGTAGAGGATGTGAAGGGCATTGTTGAGCCAAAATAAATGTCTCTTGGGCCAAACTTAATTGTGAGCTCTGTGTCTTGGAACAAGAGAATTGCGCTAAGAAAACAGGGATGCCCAACTAGAATGGACGTCATTGACCCTTTCCCCCTTTGCTAGAGGGTTAACGCTGAGCATTTTTAATCTTGCTAAAGGGGCTGTGGAACAAACAAATAAAAGGATTACCAACAATATTAGAAAAAAGCAAACACAAAAAAAGATTTACTAGATGAAAGGCGGCAGAACAGATGGTAACATAGAGAAAAAGATGCAGAAGAACAAATAGTTAGTTGCCTATGTGTTCCGAGTAAGCTTAGATTTACTCCTGCAACAATATCTGTCGGAGCGTAAGTCGATGTAAATGAGTGCACTGAGGAGGTGGTGGTTAAACTCAGAAGCAGAATAGAGTAAGATGTTAAAAAGTGGTGAAACCTCTTGTAACAGGAAAGGCCAGGTGAGGACTCTGTGCTACCTGCACAGAAGGCATTTCATGGACATTATCATGGGCTGTTTCCCCACAGGTGGATGGCCATAAGTGGTGCCAACCCCACAGAATATCTGGCGGCCAATGACGGGGACTCGCCATGCAGGAGCTCTGTATGATGTAAAGGCGGTGTCCAGGAAAGTCTTGCCGTTGGGATATCGTTACAACCAAGTCGGGTAGACCAAAAGACGAGGCACGGCATTACCGATGGTGAGGGTCTAGTCCAAATCTGTGCCGATTGCTGTTGCGTCTTGGCTTCATAGGGTGGGTGACGCGGGCTTCAGTGGGGGGACAAACTTGAGCACTCCCCAGACTTGTTGCGTCGTGTCCCATTGGCTCTCCTTTGCCGCCGTGTGCGTTACGATCTTGGCGCACCGCAGTACTTGCATCAGCGACAGCTGCACCAATACAGAAACACATGGTACCCAAAGACAGCCATCAGGGATGCGCAGTGCTAAAGTGACTTTGATTGTGGTGTCGGGTGTCACATAATGTGAATTATGGTTTGCACTGTGAGAAGTTGCAGGGGAGGGAGGATGAGAAAAAGGATTTGAATGGATTGAGCGGGGGGGTGGGGGGGGACTGAAAGGATTTAATGAAGAGGGGGGTTTTCAAGAAGTAGTACAGGGTCTGGAGAGTTTTGAGAAGGGAAGGGTGAGGATTGGGATGGATGGATGGTTGGTTGGATTGAGACAGTAGGAGTTCAAGAGGGTGGAAAATCCACAAACGAGATCGAACCTGCGAAAACACCACACACACGACATTTTTCCCATCCCTTGTGTTTCGAGGGGGGGAGGTAACCTGACAAGACACTACGAAGAAATATTATAACTGGGGGTTCCTATGTATTGAGTGTTGTCACCCCGGGTCCTTTCCATAACTGTAACAATACATATATATATAATATTATATTATATATATATATATATATATATATTAGTTATGTTTGTGGGATAAATGGAAGAACTTCATTACGTAAAGGTAGGATTGTAGCAGAGTAGCATGTCCGTGAAGAGCATGGAACATCTCGATGTAATTAAGTAGGGAATCTGTCAGCTAAGGTTGTTACATGTCACCACTGGGGGTGGGGGAGGGGTGCGATGCTGTGTTAATTAGCAATGATTTAAGACTAATTTCCCCAGTATCGTGATTGCTCCCTGTGACCTCTTCCTACTGTTTTTTGCGTTTACCAGACCAGGCGATAACAGGAAATCACGTCTTTCAAACGAACAACAACGCGAGCCCAAACGTTCCAAGCAGGCAAAAAAAACACGCTTTTCAGGAATGAAACAATCGCATACCATGCCCTGGGGTGGATGATGGATGGGCAGTGAGTCAGAAGGTTTGGGGGATGAAGAAGTTGTGCGAGGTCACGATTGGAACAAAAGGATTCTAAGCCGCTGCTTCCCTTCGACACGGTGGAAGAAGGCTGCACGATTCTCATGTTCGTGCTGAGCAATTTTGTTTTAGCCTGGAGAAAAATGCTACGTCATTGACGTGTTGGCGAGTTGATGAAGTGTGTACGTTTCTGAGGAGGGAAGAAGACGGTCCTCATGGTACAAGATAGTATATACCACGTACTCAGAAATCACTCGTGTACGGTCGAGTGAAGGAGGGGGCGATGGTGCGTGAAATGGACTTGGTGCAAGAGGAGACGGTCGGCATATCGCCCGTGAAAAGAAGCTGCACGGCGGGTTTCTGTGCCCTGGCGTGATACCGCCACACGATCCTCATGTACTGTTCGCCACCCAGAGAGCGGCTTGGCGCCATTTTTTTGAGTGCAGTTTCCCTGGCAGTGACTGCGCAGTTTTGGAAGACGCCAGGTCCAAAAGATCATCTCTGGACGAAGGCTAAGTTACAGGATAAAGAGAGGTATTTTTCTTTCTGTTTTATCCTTCCCCTCCTTGGCTCGTTTTTGCGTTTTTGTAACTGTGTGTAGAGGCGCCTCAACTTTAGGCTGTAAATGACCTCACGTTTCATTACCTCATACTTTGATTTATTTGTATAATTACACTTTGATTTATTCCTCTTATGAATCCTTGATGTATGTCCATTAAACCCCTATTCATGAAGATTGCTGGTGTCTGTCTATTTGTTGTGGGT
>CM068953.1:163316441-163338296 GCA_035128595.1 Eptatretus atami | reverse complement strand
ACATGTCTCTCATTACATTTGTATAAATTTACAGTTACAGAGATCGGCGCCACTCCATCGGACCCGGACCTAGAGAGGAAGCGACCGACCTACCACAACCGAACCCCCCTCTCGATTCTCCTGTCCTCAAATCTCTCGTAATTTGAACCTCTCTAATCAAAATTGTTCCCAACGAGGCTCGTCAATCCAACTGATCTCCGACTTCTCGTGCTCGCAACACACATTATCTCTATACCACTCATCAATGCCATGGTGCTATTAGATATAATTCATCACTTTTGATAATACGATTTATCATTCCGTAGGATCCATCTCCAATAATACCTCGTTCCTCCTATATATAACAGGGGTTCCAGCTCATGTTGTTATATCTACCTCCTTGAATATCTTCCCACCTTCAAGTTTGCACTCCCCCACTCCTCCGTACAATAGCTACCGTAAATCCCTTCATTTCATCATCAGGTGATATACATACACCCTTCATGTCCTTACAATGCTATAACTCTATAGTCATTGACGCCACTTGTTAAGTTCATTTCTTACCCATAATTTCTTCAACTTGTTGTATCACTCCTTTCTGTAATTCCTCGCCTTCTCAACTAATCTACTCCTATTTCCTGCCTTATCTTCCTTTTGCCCCAATGCAGGAGTGCAGAAACCCGCATCAGTATGTCTACCTCTCTATCACTTGATACTTCTCCAATCCTCTTAAAACCTCCCTAACTTTTGCGCCTAAACTAATATTTGATTATTGTGGGGAGCTCTCTCATTATACCCACTCCATTACTATTTATATGAAGAATCTCCCTCCAAGTCAGCCATAAACTGAGTTCTTCTTCCGATGCATAGATTCCCCGCCCCTTTTCCTGATGTCCCTTCAACACACTTCGCAACTTCCCATGCATCACTCCACATTACATCTACACTACATCAACATATTTTGCACGTTTATCTAGTTGCATAAATGGGATTCATTACTCAATAAAACTCTAGTCCAGGCCTCATCCTCTCCTTGTAACTCTCGCCTGATGATGTTTATCACACAATTTTCCCTTACTACACCCACAACATCATCGAGAATAAACACGAAATTTAATTTAAATCATGACTGACAAACCAGCTAATAATTCCTCCTTTTCTCCGGTTCTAAACCAAAACAACATATTCCGCATCATATAGGGTTTTCGTTGCTGGACTGCCTAACGTACTTCTTCCGCCACTGCTTTACAGATCTATAAACCCTCACAACTGTTGTTCCTGCACAACCAAATACCGTATGTTCTATGATGTTCCACCGTCTATAGTGCACACACTTGTGGAGTGTTTCCCTTTTGAAAGAATGAACTCCAGCGTGGCATCTGAGCATTCATACGCCAAACAAGCTCACCAGCTCTTTGATCCCTTCTAATTCCATCCTCGTTCCATCTCAAATTAATTTCTATAAACATTCCTCTCTCCACCCATGGCTTTTACTGCCCCAATGCTTGTTAAAGTCTCCCGCGCAATACAATGAATCAATTACAATGATGCTCAGACATTTTCCAAATCATCCCTCTACACTGCGTCCCGGAATTCCTGTCTCCTTCCGCTCAGCTTCTCGCTTGTGACCCCATATATGACATATCCCAATGCCATTCTGCATTCTCGCATTACCCCGTCCGCCTACAAACTACACCCTTCCCCCCACCTTTCCCACTCTAACCAAGTCAGCTAGACTGAATCTCGCCATCAGAATTTCTATATTCATGTCTCAGCCATTACATCCTCTCTACCATCTAATTCCCACTGGCCACGTGGAGACATTGTTTATACCACACGATAGCTCCATAACCTCCCTAAGAATCTCCACCATTATACTTTATCTCTCCATCTGGTCTCAGTCACACACCAACATCTCTAACTTCTTGTCTGCTACATCTCCCCCACCACCTACGCACCTCCCCACCACACACACACTAAACCATCGTCTCCCACTTCCTCATCATCTCTAACCTAAGACCGGCACTTCCCATCACCGACTCGCTAGCCCGCCGGGAAAATAGTTTGTACTCTTTATAAGTTTAATGGGAATGCCTTGTGATCCTACTCAATCAAGACTCAGCAGTGCTGGTCAAGGCTGCCTGCTGGCAGCCTAACTATACCAACCGCTGTTATCAGTCCCCTACCAGTTTCCCACTGGAGAGGACTCTGGTCGTTGCTCACCGTACTGGCCGTCCGACAAATCCACCCTGTGGTTATTCAGCCTTTTTACCCCCATACATCTGTGCACACCTATATTCGGAAACTTGAGTCATAGTTTATTATAAATCTGCGTAGACAGTTTGAGTATTCAGGGACATATTCACAATCATTTTGAAGTTATGCCTTTTGACTTGCGACATTGTAGGGGGTGGATTGCAGAAGCAAATGTGTTGCTGATCCTATGCATATAATAGTATGCTGACTTCCATAATATATACTACTTTACTATATGATCTATATATTATATATATTTTTTTAATATTCATTATATCTGCTCCATGTCTGCGATTAACGACCGACCTGGAAGGTACCGAACGATTTCCCTTGAGGCGAAAGCACGTTTTGGAGATATGCGCGTGGCGAACGGGGGGGACAGAACAAAGCACGTACAAGACGTGCGACACAGGATGGAGGACAAGGTCCCTATCAAACCACAACAAATACGACCAGACCCACCCAGCCAATCTTCATGATAGGGTTTAATGGACATACATCAAGGATCATAAGAGGAATAAATCAAAGTGTAATTATAACAATAATCAAAAGTATGAGGTAATAGACGTAGATCATTTACAGCCTACAGTTGAGGCGCTCTACACACAGTCTCAAAGAGCCGAACAGGAGGAGGATAACCAGAAGAAAATACCTCTCTTCATCCTGTATTCACCTTCGTCAGAGATGATCCTTTTGGACCTGGCGTTTCCAGACTGCGCAGTCACTGCACGGGAACTGACTCGCACAAATGGCGCACGACGCGCTCTCTGGTGGGAAACGATCATGAGGTATTGGATACACGCCAGGGACAAGAAACGCGTGCAGCTTTCTTTTCACGGCGAATATGCCGGCCGTTCCTCCTCTTGCACCAAGTCCATTCACCACCATCGCCCTCCTTCCTCTCGACCGTACAGAGAGTATGTATTCCTGAGTACCGTGGTATAATCTATCTTGTACATGAGGAAGCTCTTCTTCCCTCCTCAGAAACGTCACACACTATCAGTAACGACAGAATCTAATGACTAGCATTTTTTCCAGCGCTAAAACAATTTGCCTCAGCACGAACATGAGAATCGTGCAGCTTCTTCCACCGTGTCGAAGGAGAACCAGCGAGCTAGACCTTTTGTTCCAATCGGCGACCCTCGCACAACTCTCCTCTCCCCACTTCTGACCCTGCCCATCCATCATCCACCCAGGGGCATGGTTGTCGAGTTGTTCATTTCTGAAGCGTGTTTTTTTGCCTGCTTGGAACGTTTGGCTCGTGTTGTTCGTTTTGAAGACGTGATTCTCGTTTATCCGTCCGTCTGTAAACGCAAAAAACATAGGAAGAGGTCACAGGGAGCAATACAATACTGGGAGAAATTAGTCTTAAATCATGGCCTAATTAACACAGATCAGCTCGCCCCCACCACCCCCAGTGCAGGACATGTACAACACCTTAAGCTGACAGTTCTCCCTACTTAATTAACATCGAGAGTCTCACTGCTCTTCCCGGAAATGCTACTCTGCTACAATTACCATTTACTATGAAGTTCTTAATATATCCCAAACATAACTATATATATATTATTAATACTATTATATATGTATTGGTTACAGTTATGGAAAGCAGGGGTGACAACCACTCAATACATAGAGAACCCAGTTAAATATTTCATTCGAAGTGTTGTAGTCGTTACCCCCCCCTCGAAACAGGGATGGGAAAAATGGTGTTGTGTGTGTTTCGCAGGTTCGATCTCGTTTGTGATCTCACCCTCTTGAACTCCTACTGTCTCAATCCAACCAACCATCCATCCATCCCAATCCTCACCCTTCCTCTCAAAACCTCAGACCTGTACTATTCTTAAAACCCCCTCTCATTAAATCTTTCAATCCCCCCCCCCCCCCCGCTCAATCCATTCAAATCCTTTTTCTCCTCCTCCTCCCCTGCAACTTCTCACAGTGCAAACCATAATTCACATTATGATATCACACGCACAATCAAAGTCACTTTAGCACTGCATCATGATGTTTGGTACCATGGTGTTTCTGTAATTGGTGCAGCTGTCCTGATGGCAAGTACTGCGGTGCCGCAAGATGATACGACGGCGGCAAAGGAGAGCCAATGGAGACACGACGCAACAAGTTGGAGTGACTAATTTTGCCCCCCCCACTGAAGCCTGCGCCCAACACCCTATGAAAGCCAAGACGCAACAGCAATCGGCACAGATTTGGACTGACCCTAACCATCGGTAATTGACCGTGCCTCGTTCTTTTGCTAACCGATTGGTGTAACGATATCCCAACGGCAACTGCGGACACACCCCGCTTACATCATACAGAGCTTCCTGCATGGGAGTCCCCGTCATTGGCCGCCAGTATACTTGTGGGTGGCACCATCCTTTGGGCCATGCACCTGTGGGGAACAGCCATGAATGTCCATGAAATGCCTTTCTGTGCCAGGTGCACAAGTCCTCCACCTGGCTTCCTGTACAAGAGTTTTCCATAACATCTTACTCTATTCTGCTCTGAGGTTTAAAACCACCACCTCCTCAGTGCACATTTTACAATCGACTTACGTCCGACAGATATCTGTTGCAGGAGTAAATCTAAAGCTACTCGAGAACACACCCTCGGCAATAACTATTTCTGCCACATCTAGCTATGGACACCACCCCCCCCCCCCCTTTCATGCAACAAATTATTTCAAAAATGTCTCAGGGAGGCTAACCCTCTAGCAAAGGGGAAAGGGGTCAAATGACGTCATTCTAGTTGGCATACGCTGGAAATTAAACAATCTGCGGTTCTAGCTCTTCTTAACCAACACATCTTCTTGGCAACCAGCATCAGTTCAACCTTCTTCTGATCGTTCCTTTTTCTGGAAACTATCTTGTTTTCAGCAGTTTCTGCTGGACGTCTTCCATTGACAATTTTCGCAGGCTTTTCATCTAATACTCTTGTAGTGCTTCTCCTTGGCCTGACAGATCCTTCTTTTTCGGGTGGGGGCCCCGAGGTTGTTTTCCTCAGGGCCCGTGCTGGCTCTCGATGGTCCTGATTGGAGGACAGGGTTAATTGTGTCGATATGGAAGGAGTAGGGTGATGTTCAGGATCTGGGGAAGTACAGGGGCATCATGCTCCTTAGTCATGTCATGAAGGTGTTGGAGAGGATTCTGGATGGGAGGATAAGGAAGAGTATGGAGATGGAGATCAGAGAAGGGCAGCAGGGGTTTGGAAAGAGTCGGGGGATGACGGAAGAGATATTCACACTGACAAAGCTGGTGAAGAAGAGGTTGGAGCTGTAAGGTGAGATGACATTGGGATTTGTGGACCTAGAGAAGGCCTACGTCGCTGTCCCAGAGATGCTGATGGCGACACTGAGATGGATGGGAGTGCCAGAAGCAGACGTTAGGTTGGTGGAAGGGATGTACAAGGGAATGAAGGGAAGATTCTTGGTTGGCCCTGGGATGACTGAAGAGTTCCGCGTGAACATCCGTTTGAGGCAGGGAAGCGCTCTCAGCCCACTCATGTTCATTATGGTGATGGAGCTGGTAAGCAGGAAGGTGAGCTTGAGGGGTAGTATGGGGAGGATGCTGTATGGGGGCAATCTGGCTGTTGTTGTGGAGAGTGGGTGGGAGATGCAGGAAGTACTGAGGGAGTGGAAGGAGACATTTGGGAAACTTGGACTGATGATGAGTATGGAGAAGACTGAGGTGATGTGGGTCGGACAGCAGAGAAAATAAATGAATATCAGGTTAGAGGGGAAGGAGACCAGGCAGGGGACTAGGTTTGAGTATGTGGGAGGAAGAGTGACTGGGGATGTTAAGTCCGAGGCAGAGGTGTGGAGGAGGATTCAGGTGGGTGTGAATGCATGAAGGAGGGTGGAGGGAGTAATGGCAGACAGAAAGATATCAAGGAAATGGAAAGGGAAGGTTCTGATGTCGTGTGTAACGCCGGCCTACCTTTACCGTCTGAAGACGATGACACTGACAGAGACAGACAACAACAGAGGCTGCAGTTTTGCAAGAACAACTGGATCAGGAGGATTGCGGGAGTGAAGACGAGGGTGGATAGAAGGAGGATAGGTGAACTGAGGGAGGAGATTGGTGGGCAGATGAGCTTGACGGGGACGTTGGTGAAATGCTGGTTGAGATGGGCTGGGCACTCGGTGGACGGAAGTGGGAAGAGAACAATTGGCAAGAGAGTAGGATTTGGTTGAGGGAGAAGGTGTAGGTAGGAAAAAGAGGTAGACTCTGGTGGAGATGAGGAATGTGTGAGGAGGATATCAGTAAGTTAGGGGTATATGAGGGAGTTTGGAGAGGTGGGGTTGGTGAGGCGACAGCAGGGAGGGGAGGTAAGTATGGGTGCGTCTAAGGTTGATCATTCAAACTCACCCCTTGAAAGTGGGAAAAGAAATATTGGTATTTCTATATATACTATTAGTATATAGAAATATATACTAGTTAATATATATGAGATCATAAGCATTATTACTACTTTAATATCCAACAAAACCTTAGAGACATGTGAAAATAACTCCGATCTGCAGTATTTATCGTTTAAATAGTACAATATGAGTCCATAAAAGTTTGTAAAAGACAATAAAAGATTATCCCATCCTCGAAAAAAAAAAGCAAATAACTGCAGAATATGCCACGTGATCTCATTGACATAATAATCAACAGGAAAATATATTAAAAACAGGTAATGATTTTCAAAACCTATAGATTAAAAATACAAATAAAAAACTTCATCTCATAATAACAATGTCATGGACGTTGTTGGTTGTCACGTCAGCATCCGAGACCGCCAGACAAAGCTCGTTGTTTTTGGTGTTTCGGAAGAGGAAGAGAACATGAGGAATGAAGGAACGAGGTTTGTTTGGGAAACGTCACAGAGAAAGAGGTTCCAGGGAACGATGGCTGATACGTAACGAGGTGGACTTGCTGCGCTTTGCAGGGAGCACGGATAAGCCCGTCATCCCATGGAGATAAAGCGCTCAGATCGCTGCGGCGGAACCAGTGAGCGCCTCCCGTTTCCAGCCCTCCCCACCCGAGCCCAAGCAGAAATTTATGAATGGACTTCGGCGCCGGGTGAATGGAAGGCGAAGCATGGAGGGAGGAGGAGGGGGGAGGACGGAGGAGGGGAACCGCCATCCCCGTCCGTGTACCGTTTGCCGACATGCGGCCTGCCAGCCGCTCACACCATCTGCTCCCATCCTCCCTCCCTTAGCCCCCACCCTCTCCTCCTCTCCTTCCTCTTCTTACCCACGAACCCCCCCCAGAAGAGTGCCAATCTCACTTCCAACAGTGCGCTGAAGACAGATAAAGGGGCACACCACGCCAACCACGTCCTTTGTCCGCAGCCGTGTAATACACAGAATGCTTATCAGAATTTCTTAAACGGAATAACTGCCCGCCGTTTCATCTCACCATAATGGCAGAACGCGTCCCTGTGCGGGGTCAACGCACTGAGCGTTGGGGGGGAGAACCGCCGCACGTGCTGGAATAGTCATATTTTATATTTTTAATAATAAATAAATAAATAAATCCCCATTTTTACACTTGGCCGTCGATCATTCTGGGAATGACGAAATGTTTAAAATGACGCGCTTATTGATTGCACGGGGGGGGAGGTCCGTGTGTCGCATATTGTGTTTCCCGCCAATTGCGGCGCCACGAGGTCGTCACGTCGATGGCAACGCGACGGCGGCACGCACGAACGACGCCCTTGACAATGGTCAGGGAGATATATATGTGTTTGTCATGGGATCCACGGAGGCCCCGGGTCGGCTCGGTGAGCGAGATGTCGGGATGTGAGCCGAGAACAATAATTGAGCAAATGTTTCCACTCGGGGCCTCCGTGCAAAAACAGGAACTCCCAAGGCCTCAGTGGCACGGAAGGCCGCACGGTGCCGCGGTCTTCCTGCACCGCTTTCTGGCACGTGCGGCCAAGTGCGTCACCGGCCTCGCCGGAGGGACACCACCGAGGAGCACCCCACGATACTCCTCATGAGGCGTCCCTCCTCACTGCCGCCGGACACCTCCCCAGCCCACAAAGCCTCCCTCTCGTGAGGGGGAGGCAAGGCCGCAGGGGTCAGGAGGCCATTTTGGAGGCCTAGTCAATGTGCTCTCCCGTAATCCAGCACGTGCCTCCGACAAGCTCTCCACGGCACGTCCAGCCCGTCATATTGTGTCAAGTGTTTCATCTCAGGAGAGTGGCCATTGTTAATAAACCTTACGGCCACGGTCTGCGGCCTATCTCCTCACAGAAAAATGACGTCTTGAACGGACGGTGCTGGTCGTCATGGTTACCAGGGATATTTGGAACCTGACCTCCTGGGAGTCTCGGGGTCTTGGAGGTCGGCGGTTCGAGCCCGATCCCGGCCCAGTCATTACCACTCGGCGCTCAACATTTAAAAAGGGTAGAGCACGGATAAGGCAACCACATGTTGGCAACCATTGCGCAGACTTTCATGGGCCTCGTGTACTGGCCTCCGACGTTGAAGTCCCTTTGTAAGGGAGAACCGATGTTGTAATTTTATTTGGATAATTGTTACCAACTCGTGATGTCATGCAAACGCCTCGTTTCTTGGTGGGGATAATAACCTTTTCGTTGTTTGCGCTCAATTCCCATGAGTTTTGCTCAATCCAAATGCATTGTGGGTATCATGAGTAGTTGTCTGTACAGTTTGGGTGGATACCGAATTATATAAGCCGCATTGAGTAAAATAGGTCAAAATTGTCCTTGGTCAGGCTGTCCCTGCTGATGGTGAACAGAGGTGTTCATAAAACTGGAAATGAAAGGTCACCACGAGAATCTACTCCATCAACACACTACCATCATCCATCATATTGGGACTCGTATCTGTGCAGAAGCGTATTGTTGCGAAGCAGCGCTCCTTGACTATTGGGCACAATCCTGGAGGCGTCACCACTCCGACACAGGACCAGCAAGCTGGCACTCATTTTGCCGACCTCGAAGGATGACAGGTCGAGTCAACCCCACCTGGTATTAATTCAACAGCTGAGCGGATTTAACTCAGGACCCGAGGATCCCAAGTCGCCACCCGAACCATCAAGCCAACACCAGGCATACGGACCATTGGAACCTGCTTATGTTTACCAGGGACACGTGACCATCAAAATCTGCTCCTTTTGCCAGGGCATGTGACCATTGGAACCTGCTCCATTTACTAGGGCACGTGACTATTGGAACCTGCTCCATTTACCAGGGCACGTGATCATTTCAAATCTGCTCCATTTCTAGGGGCACGTGACCATTGAACCTGCTCCATTTACCAGGGCACGTGACCATTCAATCTGCTCCTTTTACTGGGGCACGTGACCATAGGAACCTGCTCCATTTAACTAGTGCACGTGACCATTGAAACCTGCTCCATTTACCAGGGCACGTGAACCATTCAATCTGCATCATTTTACTAGGGCACGTGACCATTGGAACCTGCTCCATTTACCAAGGCACGTGACCATTGGAACCTGCTCCATTTACCAGGGCACGTGACCATTGGAACCTGCTCCATTTACCAGGGCACGTGGCCATTGGAACCTGCTCCATTTACCAGGGCACGTGGCCATTGGAACCTGCTCCATTTACCAGGGCACGTGACCATTCTAACCTGCTCCTTTTACCAGGGCACGTGACCATTGGAACCTGCTCCATTTTCCAGGGCACGTGACCATTCTAACCTGCTCCTTTTTCCAGGGCACGTGACCATTCTAACCTGCTCCTTTTTCCAGGGCTGTTGGAATATTTGTCACAACGAGATAGTCACAACTCTCCGGGAAACGTGGAGGTGTTTGTAAATTATTGTCGTATGTAAGTGTGCACATAAATTGTTGGCGTAATCTTGGACCGGTGCGTCTCGTTCTCAGAACGATGTGACTGCCCGTCATGAGTGGTGGGTGACTTGTCAAGGCTTGCAATCCCACATCAACAGTCTTTCTCTCCGGTATAATTGAATTATCCACACCTATGTGGAATTTCAGGATTTTGTATGAAATAAAATAAAGACTTTTGCCAAGAAGAAATCCCAGTGTGAGCAATACAAGTGCAAGTCAAGGCGTGATGACCAAAGACCCTTGGTTTTGTCGCCGAGTCCATTGAATTATTGCTCACGTTGCACAGTCGGCAGTCGTGGCCTTCCAGCCCCTGCCACTTCCACTGCTGCCGGGACCGATAACACGGCCTTTGCCCTTCGATCCCAAGGCGGCAGCCCTTTTGCCCAGAAGCCTGGGGGGGCTTTCCGAGAAAGCATGTGGCGTTTCCTCGTGCCAAAGAAGCAAACCGCAGCCCCGACGTTCTGGTGCATTGCTGAAGCCGGCGAAAGTGCCTCTGGAAGGAAGTACAAACCGCGTCTTTGCTCAATTCCCGTGGCTAGCAACCAGAAGCAGAAGCGACGACTCGATGAGGCAACGTCCATGAAAGCTTCAAAAGCACCCAGAGCAGCACTCAACCTTGCCTGCATGTGCACAATAGGTTTGTAAACGCCATGCACGGGAGTGTTGCTTTGAATCATAAAAACATGGAAACACACCTGTGCATGGTCCATTGGTAGTTGGCTGGAACACTGACTAAGGTGGGAATTTTTTTTTTTTTTTTACAACATCACAGCGTTTTAACGAGACACGACAAAGGTTATGCTCATAAGCAATGTAGACAAAGTGTCTACGTCTAAATTTTAGTGTACTGATGCGAACTGGGCTACACCTGTAGGCAGCTGCAGTGATATATATATATATATATATATGTTTCTATCTCCTCCCCCAACCCCACCCTTTTCCCTGTAGGCAGGTCAAGTACTGCTGAGGGAGGCTCATGGCAAGGGTTACACTAGGTGGCTTGCCTTTGCGCTGTTCCCAGCAGGAATTTGTAAAAAAAAATTCAGGGTTCCATGTGCTATTCGCAAAAGACAGTGCGATTATTTATTAATGTTCATCAACAGTACGAGAAGGTGGGACAGCCAGCTTTGCATGCATCAATCAGACACCACTACCACAGTTTATAGTCAGGTTGGGAATCAAACCCAAACGACACGACTCAAAGCGTGCTGCCTCTGCACCTTCATGTCACACCTGGCAAGGGTGATGTGTAATTACAAGAAATCCGCAGTCAGCTTAAAGCAACATCCTGTCAAGAATACTTCGTGAACTCCAACTTTTCGGCCAGAGAGTGGCCCTCATCAGGGCATACAAGACTTTTTGCACCAATAAGATTGATAATATTCCTCCAAAGAGGAAGAGTGTCGGGTTTGGGGCGTGCGACAGCCTGACTGCATGTGTTCACTTTACAAGACATCATTATAACCTTCATTTGATCTTTAAATAATAATAATAATCATGTATACTACCACACAGACCATTGTGCACAACATCGTGAAGGAAGTAATTTGAAGTACAGGAGTTGCAAATACATTCATTTTTGACTGTAGTTGCTGGCTGATGCCACCAGGAGGCATGTGATGAAATTCTATGTCTCTTTCTCTCTTTCTTTCTTTCTTTTTCTCTTTCTCTCTCTTTCTCTCTCTCTTTCTCTCTCTCTTTCTTTCTTTTTCTCTTTCTCTCTATCTCTCTCTCTCAAAAAGGGAGAGAGATAAGCAGGAAATGTCGGGGTGCAACTGTAAATCCAACAATGGCTTGAAGATCTGCAAGGTTCCATGTCTGAGGATAGAGTTCAGCGTTCTCAATAACAATATCTCGTTCCATTCCACGAAAAGCTGGCCTCCTATTGACAGGTGGTAAAAAAAAGAAGCCATGACAGAACCAAATATGACCACACTGTGGTCACAACTTGACAAAATCAGTAATGGCGGTGATTGCGAAATGCGCATTTACAGCACTCTCTTAAAAGATGAACAGCGTGATTGTGAACACACATTTACTGTGGCAAATTAAAAGATGAATTTGTCACCTCTTATCCATGTCACCTCGCGCTCACAGTTATGGATCAAGAACGAGCTGTTTTGTCACATTCATGGATTGTTTAACGCCAAGTTTGGGGCCGTTCAAAAACGACGTAACGTTTTATAATTTATTTAACTTGATTACATAATGTAATGCTTGATTCCCCATGGTTCCTGTGACGGATCGCAACGTTCTGAATGGTTTGATTAAACTTTCCATTATTCGACTTGTGTTATGTTTGGAATTTTCGGAGTCCCCTCATTGTGATTGACACTCAACCCAAACAAAGCCAATGGAAACCCTGAATCACAAGCCGGATAGTGTATCATGGCAAAGGCTTACAGGCCTAATGTGTTAGGGCCCACCAGAACCAAGATGTGGTGCAATATCATTATGTTATGGGTGCTTTGGGTGGGTGAAGTCAAGCGAAAGATGTTGGTTGTGGTCAGGCAGCTGTCCAACCAATGCATGCACTTTTTCAATAAATCAACCACCAACAAGAACCCCAAAAACAATAACAGCAGCTGCAACACAAAAAGCTATTGTGGACCTGCAACATGTCGCTGGTAAAGATACACACTCAAAGCTCATGTGAGTTTGTGGGGGGAAAATGAAATCTAATGATACTTAAGGCATGTAGAGAAACGTTTTTGCTCCGAAGGAGACACATTGAACAATTGAATGTCGGCGCATACGCTAACACTGGCAGCATCACTCTGTAACACACCATCCTCCTGTCAGAATGGTGGTGGTAAACAGCATCATGTTATGGAGCTGCTTCAAGATTCTCCTGTACTTTGACACGACCAATATTATATATATGCATATATATATATATTATATATATATATGTGAATATATGATATATATATATATATATATATATATATATATTATACATATATAAAAATATACAGTTTCTATAGAAAGTTCTCCAACTCTTTTCAAAATTTTTAGCTTTTGTTTCCTCATAATCTGGATGAAATGCATTAAATCAGACCTTTTTACCTTTATTTACAACTCATCACCCCACAACTTCCCAAAGTGAAACACAAATCTAGAAATTTCAAAAATGTTTATTAAACAACACAAAAAACTAGAATATTTGCTTCTATAAGTGTCCACTCCCCTTAAAATAGCACTTGTAAATGTATCTAGGTGTAAACCCAGTCACCTTCAAAATCCACATATCAAGTTAATTGGCCTCCGCCTGTGTTAAATTGTAGTGATTCTGTATATTTCAGAATAAAAATCAGCTGTTCCTGTAGGTTTCCTTTGCGGGTAGTGCATTTCACAGCAAAGACCAACATGAGCCCCAAGGAGCTTCAAAAAGACTTCTCGGATTAAGTTGTTGGAAAGACACAGATCAGAGGGTGGGCATAAAAATATTTCAAAAGGCTTTGAATATCCCTGGAGGCACAGTCAAGACAATCATTAAAGAAGTAGAAAGCATTATGGTACCATCAAGACCCTGCCTAGCATTGCAGGCCATCCTCAACTGGATGACCAAGCAAAGAGGGAGACTGATCAGAGAGGCCCACCAAGAGGACAATGGCAACTTTGAAGCGTACAGGCCTTTATGGTAAAGACTTGGTTACCTGTGTGCATGTACAACAATATCCCAATCACTCTACACTCTGGTCTGTATGGTAGGGCAAGCAAAAAGGAAACCATTACACAAAAAGCCCCTTGAAGTCCTGTTTGAGGTATTAAAAAAACCACTACAGAACATTTTGAAGACCATGTGGCAAAACGTTTTGTGGTGTGGCGAAAACAACGATGGAACTTTTTGCCGATAATGCAAAATGTTGCATTTGGCAGCAAACCCAACACAGCGACACACGAAAAGAACACATTCCCTACTGTGAAGTATGGTGGTAAGCAGCATCATGTTACGAGGGTGGCTTCTCATCAGCAGGGACTGGGGCACTTGTCAGATGGGGATGTTTTCTCATAGAGCAGGACGGTGCACTTGTCAGGATAGAAGGGAAAATGGATGGAGCAAAACACAGAAAAATCATGAGGTAAACCTGCTGCCCTCTGCAAAAAAAGATGAAATTAGGAAATGGAAGTTCACCTTCAGCATTGATAACAACCCGAGCACACAGCAACAGCTACATGGGAGTGGCTAAGGAGCAAATGATAAAATGCCCTTGAGTGGCCAAGTCAGCCCTGACCAAAATCCAATCGAAATCTGTGCAATGACTTGAAAAGATTGATGTCCATCAACGTCCCCCACGCAAACTTCACTGAGGTTGAACAGTTTTGTGAGACAGAATGGGCAAATGTTGCCCAATAAGGTGTGCCAAAGTTGGTAGAGACCTATGCACAACAGACTCACAGCTGTAATTGCTGTTTAAGGTGCTTCCAGCAAGTAATAGCTCAGTGGGGTGGACACTTCTCCAACCAAGATATTCTAGTTTTGTATTTTTTAATTAATTTTTTTGGAAATTGTAGAATTTTGTTCTTACCCTTGGAAGCTTTGGGTTACGAAGTTGTAACTAAAGGTGGATAAAGTCTGGTTCTAATGCAATTTAATTCCAGGCTGTAAAGCAACAAAAAACGTAAAAATTTTTGAAAAAGGAGTTGTCGACTTTCTATAAGGCACTGTCTGTATGTATAACGCACCTCCTTGACTGGTAGATGGTGAGCATCGCCACGGATTAATGTCCTCGCATGGTAAAACCACATAATCCGCAAAGAGCAACCATCACTGTGCCACCCAGTACAATTGTTCCCGCTAATGCAAACCATTCATCCAGAAGGCACGTGACGTAATCAGGCGGGTTAAATTGAATGTGGAGTGTAAAAAACGAAAAGCCACTTTCCCCCAATCCTCAATTGGACATGTCCTCCACTGCAGCTCAACTCCAACCCAGAGGCCTTGGCGCCAGTGACTCTGTCGAACAGACAAAGACTACATGGTCAACATCAGTTAAACATCAAGTTGGAAGCTGCCTCTCCAGATTTCTGGCCTTATTTGCCCTCACCAGGAATGGCATATCGATTAAAATATCTAACCAATGATGACCACATTTGTTGTGGTATATATCAGACGCACCTCCTGACTTATGTGAGGCATTGCCCGCGGATAATGTTTCTATAATTCTAACCACTGACTCTTGTTACAAGTGTATATATATATATATATATAGTATATATATATATATTATATAATATATATATATAATATATATATATACACACACACCACATCTCTTCCATTATAGACAGATCTATCTTTTTGAAAGTGGCGCAGGTCCACTGTAACGTTCCTAAAGAATTTGATAAAAACTATGGACGTAAAGTTCGCATAATCTCCCCTTCATTGAAAGATTTCCAAAATTTCACAAGGGTCTGTGCAAGAAGAAGCTTTATCAATGTACAATGTCATTTAAACGATTTTTCAAAACGTACTCCTGGAACGATACTTTACCGAAAAGTAATTCAGCCTTTGGGTTTATGAGGCCCTGTACAAAATGACCACTGCGGTTATCTGTCATGGTAAGTTACCCTAAGTGTTGTACATTTTGAGCCGATATGGTGTTCCCCATAAAATCGCCGTCGTTTTAAGCGCACCTGCTGATCATAATTGTGAAATGAAATAAACCAATTTTTAAACATTTTGTTTGGAAAAATATTTAAATGAAAAGCAAGCAGTACTTGGACTCCCCAGATTGAGTCGAATCAAACTCGTGAACTCACTCAGTTTCATGCAGAAGATATTTATTTTAATTTATTGCATGGTCTAAGGCTTCGTGGGAGGAAATGCAACACAAATTACACACATACACAAGAATTTCCACACCAGAACTTGCTCAACAGAAACAGGCAACGAAAGTTGGGAAGAAGTGATTTTACTCATCACTGCAGGAAACTAAAGGAGAAATGTACCTTCTTCCCCATGGATGCCAACTTATGAGGTTTTTTTTAATCTATGCTCTATCGTTTAAAAGCTTGGAGAGTCAGCAAGGAAAGCAGCCAGCACATTTTAACATTTTATGTACAATCAAACACAAACTATTTCAGTGTTTCCCCCTCCTCCGCTCAACTGCCGATCATACAAACCGCTGTTTGTTCAATTCCCTGATGTTTGTTCCACCGTCAGTTCTACCTTTTTTGCTCTACCAAGAACCCTGCAATTCCTGTAAAGAAGAAGGAAGTGTTGCCCTGAGATTGGAGCATGTTTTACTACAAATGCGGGGGTGATGGAAGTTTTTTTAACCAATTGAATTCATCCTGAGTGGCTATTCCATTTGATTTTCCGATGCACACATTTAAATGCAATAAAATCAACCACCTTGTAGGTGGTGTCATGTATCACAAACAACTACTCTTGAGTTATTTCTGACTGTTTGATTAATTTGGGGTGAATCTGAAGGTAAATTGTGTTATTGCTCAAGATGATTCGAGAGGAAATTTATGTGGTTGTGAACCATGAATGTGAAATTGACCTGAAATACAATAGAGACTGTGGACAATTGCAAACCCAAAATTTTCGATGAAGGCAGCTTCACCAAAGACATGTGCCACAGCCAATCCTGGTGTAGAAGAAGAATAGTGGGTTTTTTACAAAAAAGAGAAAGCCTTCCAAGACAAGAGGTCCAAACTCGAAGTCGGTCTGCATGATCGTCCAAAAAGGACAAACAAACTTCGCTCAACAAACATTGAGAGATGTATGGTGAGAGAGAAGATGAAAAGACATTTGGGTTGAACCCTTCTTCAAGTCAAGACTCGGACCTTCTTTCTCATGGTGGTTTAGCTAGCAGGTCTCTCTGTTCTGTCTGCTGTCTCTCTCTCTCTCTCTCTCTCTCTCTCTCTCTCTCTCTCTCTCTCATTCTCTCTATCTCCCTCCTACTTCGACTCTCTCTCCTCCTCTCTCTCTCTCTCTCTCTCTCTCTCTCTCTCTCCTCTGCTCTGTCTGTCTCAACATATGGTTGAAAAAGATTTGTTTCATTTGAAGAAAGACAACTTATGTACACATCTTGTCCAAAGGCATTCCCCTTTTGTCCCAAAACTTCCACCCCGTAATGGTGATGTTAAAGCTGATAACGCATTTGGCTGTATTTCAATGCACAACTCGGAAACACCAGCTCACCTTCGGGAGCATTGGCAAGTCATTTCTCACCCCCGCCTCCTTTGTTGGGGGGGGGGTGTTACCCTGGATACTAGCAACACGTATGCAAAATTTGGTGGAGACTGTGCCAGCCATGTTTTTTTTCTATGATTTTCGATGTACATACATACGTATAAACATACATACATACATATCATTGCCTTAAATTTAATCATAGTAGAATTTCAAGCGCATGCACACTAATGACAAGATTCCCTACACATTGAATAATTTAATGATTTTACCATTTCATTCGTTTTGCACAACTCTTGGGGAAGCGTGCTTTGCTTGCCGATGTGGATTATTAAAAACAAGATTTGTTCGTAATCTCTGAATTATTTCCATACAAGTTCATTTATAACGTAATGGTTCTAGTACCATTAATAATTGTTAATATGAGATAACCTGAAGAGTAATGCCTGGTGTTGGCTTAATGGTCGGCGGTGGGTTTGGGATCCTAGGATCCTGAGTTCAAATCCCACTCTGTTGAATTAATACCAGGTGGGTTGACTCTGCCCTGTCATCTCTTCCGAGGTCTGGCAAAATGAGTGCCACTGCTGTATTCCTGTGTGGAGTGGGACCCATCCAGGATTGTCCAACGCCAAGGGAGACTGCTTGGCAGCACAAACGGCTCTGCACAGAGTATGGTCCCATGATGGATGGAATAGGACAAGTTAGTTTCCTCCTGTCTCATGTTTGGGACATCGGGCAGCAAAAATAACCTTAACAACTATAAAACTCATGCTACATAATGAAACTGTGTAAATCGTGCGTTACCATTGGCTCTATAATTTTAGTATAAAGACTTGAATGTGAAAATGCGAAACAGAAAGAAAATTAAATTAAATTGCTGATTTTTGCGCTTTGCATTTAATAACGCGATGGTGTCCTTTGCACCTTTGGGAGAGGAATAAAGTTGTGGGACGAAGTTAATTAGATGTAAAAATTGAAAAAATAAATAAATAAATAGAAATAAAAAACTGAAGAAAAGTTATCAAAAGGCAAATGTTTGATGTCAGGAAATGTATTTTTTTTAGAATTCGCGCAGGAGTAAACGTGAATTTTAAGGAGATGATTGAGGAAAACATGAACGAATTGTTCCATCAAGTGAACCTTGAACCAAGAATTACCCGTGGTGTTGGCTGCACATCCTGATGCTGTGATCCCAGATTAAAAGATTCCATATTTAGGTCACAGAAGCTGACAGGATGGCCTCGACCTAAGGTCCTAAGCTTTCTACCGTGGGTTGAATCCCGACGCTATCTCTAAACTTCCATCCATGTTTCACAGTCAAGCGGTGATTCATCAATATGTGTGTGCCATCCTCGATGGATGTTTTAATCTGGCCGTCCACATCACCAAACATTCGATTGGAAGGATGTTAAAGATCCCACGTGGTCCCTTTGCGAAAAGTAGGCGAGCTATTGCCGGAACCTTGGACAAATTGCAAATTCCTGTCCGAACTACTGCTGGGAAGGCAATGGCAATCCATAATGTCCTTGTAATTCACATAAAGCAATCACTGGTAAACTTTTAATGTCCTTTTGTACTGGCTTTTTTGTTTTTGTACAAGTTCTCCCGTTGAGTTTCCGATCAAAAATAAATAATGCCACTGGTTTTGAAACATTTTAAAATAACCTTGCCTGTTCCATCCGGTTTAAGAATTGTGATCATGACCTCTTCTGTATGTTATAAGAAAGGAATCATTTGGCTGAAACAGGACTGTTCTGAAAGGTTTCAGGCGAAGTCAATGTAATATTTTTCACGGATATTGTGAGCAGAAATCATATCGTTTTATCAAGTGGTCCAATACCCAGACTCATCGCATTATGTTGTTTTAATACCTCTTGAACCTATGCTATAGGCCAAGGTCATGTGACCTAAGAGGTGCCATATTTTGACACATGTGAAACTCGTGATCCCTGTTTTCAGACATTCCATTGTGTTCCACTTAAGACATTTTCAGATTGCTCCTTGGGGTGACTTGAAAATAATAAATTCATTTTCATCGAATTAAACCTGTGTTACCTTTATTTTTAAAATGTCACACTTATATATTACCATCCTCCCCGTTGTTGTTACAATACTTGTATTAAAAATGAAATGTTTGGGGTGAGCTTTGCGTATATGTCACACGAACGTATTGAGTTCTGTCCATGCGGCAGTCCACAATGCAAGTATATGCTCACCTTGTTTGCGAATGCTGTCCTGCTTAGAGCCTCGTTTTCTTATCTCTTGGATTTTTTTACCTCCGCCACCGAAGGTAAAGGAGGTTATGTTTCACCCCTTTCTGTCTGTTTTGTCTGTTGGTTTGTTTGTCTGGTTTATAGCAGGATATCTTCAAAATGTTGTCGATGGATGTCGGATTAAATTTTGTGGCGACAGGTTCGGTGTGTGACGAGGATGAACTGTTTTTCGATTATGGTGAAGACCGGATCGGATCTGGAAACGAGAATTATTTAATTGTAAAGTAATTCTTCACACATTGAGAGATAGTTGCTAAAAACGATATAGTACTGGTATAGCATGATATTCAAAAACATGCATTGGGCCCGATATGTTCATGGATCAGGATTACGTGGCGGAGGTTTGCGTTCTGCTTGAGTGCCCTTTTAGCTATGCTTGTCCTGAAAACCAGATGGACATTGGCATTAAATGATTCTGGCTTCTGAACAGAAACACTTGCTACAAAATAACACTAACTTTTCAATAAGGTCACTAATTAAGGGGTTGGAAGCTTATCATCCGCTTTTTTTAGGCTCTCCGGTTCTGCGATCAGGGTCGTGGGGCAGCCTGTATCTTGGATGTTGAACCTATGCAATTTGCTGTATAATTTGTATCTGTTACTGCTAAGAGGGCACAGCTGATCCGTGAAAGGCAACTTTGAACTAAATTGAATTGTGTTGCCACCTCAACCTGTTTTTTCACACTGTTGAACATGGGGATGTTTGTGCTAAAAGATTATTGCACTCTGATTGTTGACTCTGTGCCCTTTAAACACTATTTGCCTCCTGCTCGTAATGCTTCGACTTGACGGTTCGGTTTCGAGCATCTAACCGGTTTATTAAGGTTCTCACCTGAATTCGGCCATCATGCATGTATTTGTCTTAATTCTTTTCACTTTCGAAATTAATTTTGACATGTAATCTACAACACTCCGCTCATATTTTGATATCGTGGCAGCATTTCAAACTGCGAAAGAATAAAATTCCAGATTCTTGTTTAATTGTTGCCTTCAAATTTTCAGGGTGGATATTCCTTTTTTTTTTTTCCTTTTACTATCGGAGAGGAGGGTGAAAAGTTAAATGATATGCATTATGTGAACAGGCTAAGGACGTCCTAGTACTCGTTGCAACAAAGGTGGTCAAATTGTATTGGAGATGATTTGATTGGTTAAATTTACTTTTAACCAAACGTCGTGTCAAACAAAAACTAAATATCTACCTCCAGCAAACTCCACAATAACACTATAAATACACCATCTGTTGGTCCTCTTTGTTCATCGATTGCGCAGATCGATGTTGGCTTCATCTTGTAACATGAACTTTGAACGTCCAAGCGTGGTCTGTTTTCTCCTATAGATATCACCATGTGTGGTTGAGTAGCCTCACAATTAGAAAGTGAGGACGTCACATAAATGCAAACTGATGGATTTAGCCTGGAGAAGAGAATGAATAAACATGATCAGTCATCCATTATCACTGGTATTTCTTTCCCAGGGTCAAAAAACTTTCTTTTGGAAACCTCTATTTGTTCCAAAGCAGAATTCCATGAAACATCGTCTTGTTTTGTTTCAGCCAGGAGTTAAATATTGAGATGTTGCAGGGTGCTGGCACAACCTGAGAGACGTATACCGACGATGATGAACACACCCATTGCAACCTGCTGTAATGTGGATTCTCTTTTGTTTATGTGCGCTTTCGATGACCCTTTCTCCATCAATAATGCACTCAATGATCTAGCTTCACTGTCCTTATTCTGAACTCACGCAATATTCTGGTAACGACGAAGTGTTTTTTAACCGGCCACGTGTGCAAAAGTGAAAAGCAGGGTTAAACAATTGGGCTCACTTTGTCTGTCTGTCTGTGTAACAAATGTCAGTTTGATGATCGACGAGCAACTTAATTTCTATCGAATTTTGTATTTTGAAACGAATCGGATCAATAATCAGACACGAACTGCCAAGTTTTGGATTGAATTGTCACGATGTCAAAGCCAAATCTTTGAAATTTGTAACTTAGTTCTGATTTGTCCCGATCACGCACATGGAGTGAAATAATTTTGTTTTCTCTCTCTCTCTCTCTCTCTTCTCTCTCTTCTCGTCCTCTCTCTCTCTCTCTCTCGTCTCTCTCTGTCTCTCTGTTCTCTCTGTCGTCTCTCTGTGTCTCTCTCTGTGTCTCTCTGTGTCTCTCTTGGTCTCTCTGTCGTCCTTCTCTGTGTCTCTCTGCTGTCTCTCTGTACGTCTCTCTGTGTCCTCTCTGTGTCTCTCTGTGTCTCTCTTGTCTCTCTCCACTCTCTCTCTCTCATCTCTCTCCTCTCTCTCTCTCTCTCTCTCTCTCGTGTCTCTCTGTCTCTCTCTCTCTCTCTCTCTCTCTCTCTCTCTCA
>CM068953.1:163255207-163285625 GCA_035128595.1 Eptatretus atami | reverse complement strand
GTGACGAAGCCTCCCCTCACTCTCGTTGGATCCACACAGCTCTCGCACTTCTCCTCCTTCTTCAGATGTGCCCCTCTCTTTAATACCCACGAAAGGGAACAAAAGAGCCTTCATACAGGGCGGAGCTCCGTGAAGCACGCCACTGTCCACCTTGATTGGACAGGGTTCCACGGCATGCCCTTCCTGGGCAGGATTTCGGTGAAGCACACGTCACCATCCACCTGGATTGGACAGTGGTCGACGGCATGCCCTCCCCGGGCGGGGTTTCGGGTTGGGTGAGCGAAGCGCTCGCTCAGTAGCAGGCTGGATGGTCCACTGGATGTGGCGTTGGAGGATATGTGGTTTGAAGATATAACCTACCTAAACCGTCACATCGCACACCTTTGATTCTCCCACTAGACAAAAGGAAGGGTTTTATCTCACATGTACTTAACGGCATAATTAACTTTTGGGACACCTGTATGTTGTAATGCGCAGCATTGGTTTCCAGATCCAACAATAATAATATATATATATATATATATATATATATATATATAATAGTTACATATATAATATATATATAATATATATATATTATATGTATATTATACAGTATATACACATGAGGATTTTATTTGCATACACCCAAATCTTAGCTCTCATTCGAGCCTCGACAATGTATATAAAAATAAAAAAAATAGAAAAATCTGCCGCACTCAATGTTAATAATTATACAAATATATAAATGACAAGTTTTAAAATAATTGCTGGGAAAAGGGCACTCCGTTTACTTTCTCCTCCTTACCGAGTCCAGGTGTATGGTTTACTGATCGTTTTTTTTTTGGTCGTCATGGCTGTCCAGCTGATTCATGAAAGACTTGGACCAAAAACGTTCCCACAAGAGAGTAGGGAAGAGAAAATTGTTGGCCGTTAAAGAAGTGGAAGTGGAGACCTCAGTCCGACAGGATAGTACAGAGGCAGCACACTTTGTGCTGTCTTTTCTTCGATGTATAAAGTTATATATATATATATATATACATTTATTTATTATTTTATTAATATAAATATATATATATATGTATTTACAGATATATATACATATATATACATGTATTTTTATATATATATATATATATATATATATATATATATATTATATATATATATGATGCACATACGCTAAGTGTAATTTATTACATTTAAACAGATGGTGTTGGAAGGACATATATGAGGAATGAATGTGAACTGAAAGTTGAACGGAATGAATAAGAGCGATTGTACACAGCTGTCACCCAGCGCAAGTCGCAGACGCCAACCGTCAGCGGCGCGTCGCTGCAACGTCTCATGCGGCGTGCTGCGTGGCAGCAACTGCGTATAAATCGGACTTGGCATGAGAAGGGAGGAGAGGGTGGGGAGAGGACTAAGGGAGGAGAAGGAAGAGGGGAAAGGGAAGAAGAGAGAAAGAGAGAGGAGAGAGTGATAGGGGGAGGAATCATGAAGACTCGTAGCCAATAGGAGGAGCATCCGATCGTTTTGAGATGCGTATTTCACGTGATCCTTTGGGCTTCCGAAAAAAAAAATTGCTCAAAAGAGCTGAACGGACAGGAGAGACAGATCCATGGACACAGTGGAGGGCTTTTTAATACATTTTTTGTTCCACGTCCAGCTGTTCTCCCGGTGATCCCTCGGCAGCTGCGGCAGCCCCGGCGGCGCAAGCCCCGCTCGAGCACTTTTCCAGCTGCCGCGCATGCGCACACGCTGAGATCCCAAACTCCTTTGCCCACAGAGCACCCACCCGCCTCCGCGAGAGTGGGTCTGCTTTCGGCGTGTCAACACGCGTCTCTGACACGGCGCGCTCGGTTTGCTTGCTTTAGCAAAATTAAGGCAACAATTAGATTTCTGGAAGCAATCGGCGCTCATTTCGAGCGAGGCAACATTCCAGACCTTATTGTAATGAGCCGATCTTGGACATGGAGGTTTCCTAATTCTGAATTCCTGCCGGGGGATGGGCGCGAAGGGGAGGGGACGAGCCTGTGTTACGAGGTGGTGGTGCTTGGGGAGGCGAGCGAAAGGGTTATGGATTCTTGGTTTGTGTTGGAAAGCATGTTTATAATGGCCCAAAAATAAGTTACAACCTCGCCCGACATGATGGTGCAGATGTTGAGCTGTCTTGTCTCGGTTCGGTTCCTGACCGGCTATAAGCTGTCGGATTGCTGATTGCTATGAGTCAGGTATTGCACCGTTCCTCGATGCTCCAATGGACGTCCTGCCAGTTGTCTCGTGTGCAAGCATTGGTCGGTGGACATTAGTAAAGATCCCACGGTGTCACTCTGGAACTCTGAGCAAATTCCAAATTCCTGCCACCTCGAGTCGAACGTGCCTGGCCAGAAAGTTGGTGAAACACTTCGGAAAAAAGCATTCGTCGTCCGTCCAATTAACGAGGAGGTGACAATCATCGGGTCCATGGCAAAAGCAATGGTTGGAGCAAACAAAAACAACAAAGTCAAGTATTTCCTTCAATATTTCTTGCGCGGTTCTTTCATTGTGTGACACATGGTTGAAACGGCGGTGCGAACACGCGGTCCATTGGTTGAAGCATCGGGTTCGAATGCGTTTGGCACGACGCACCCCCAGCCCTCGTCCTTCCTACGCCCCGGTGTCGTCGCCGTGGCAACGCGCTGTTTGTGTTTCAGTGTGGTGAAACCGCAGGATTTTACAACACGTTTAACCGTGCTGATTTTGGCACACGCCGCGCATGAAGCCTCCTTGGAACGTTTGGGCCCGACGTCCAAAGATGTCTCGAAAGACGTCGTGCTGACTCGAGCAGCAGGCACAAGGAGCGCGCGCGGGAAGCACAGCCCGGCGCGCGCGCGACTCGGAAGCTCGTGCGGGTCGAGCCAAGGCAAACATGGGGTGCCCGCAGTTGAGGATTCCGGCTCCCGACGGCGGGGCCGTGGCGGCGCCCCGTGGGGTGCAGCCCGGGGGGGTCGTGCGTCGCGGCCGTTTGCCAGCACTGTGCCGCGTCGGAGCGCACGGCTTCGATTTTCCTTTACTAGCCTCGCCTGTGTGGTCTCCACCGGTTTTGCTCGAATGCTTTTTAAAGCGTTTCGGTCTCCGTGGACATTGCTCGACGTTCTTCAGTTATGCAATAAACTTTGCTTTCAGTTGTCCCCTCTTGAGCCAGCAATTTGGGGCCATTGCGGGTAAGAGATGTCTCAGTGGAGGGACATTCCAGGTCTAGAGATTTTAAGGAAAATAAGTATTCAGTTGTTAAGATAGACTGATTATGTCATACATTTTCTCCATCCGTTAGTTGGATGAAGAATAAGGACTCTATTGCACAAAATAATGCAATGAAAAAGCGACTGATTAAAAGATCAATGTTGTCACGGACCAGTGTTTCCTGCTCACCTGGCCCACTCACCTGGTAAGCTTTAAGAAGATTGTAGAGATGAGAAGTGTCTGCAGAGATGTTTAACATCAACTCACAAACATACATCTCGAAGCAGCACAACAACAAATATTCATCCTGTCCACATACTATGTTATAACTAACGACTACCGATACTACGACTACAACTACTACTTCAACATCCCCAATTATCTCCACCTTATTGGGGAGTCAGCCAGGGAACGTTCTTGGCTGAAGTCTTTCACGAACCGGCTGACCAAACCTGACGTTCGCCTGAAGTTGGCAGGAATTTGTAATTTGTTCAGGGTGCCGGCGATGAGTCACCTCCTCTAAAAGTAAGATGCCGTGTGATCTTTAACGTTCGACGATGAAACTTCACCTCCTTCTCAAGGTATCCCCCCTCCCCAAACCCCTGACCACTCCCAGGTATAAATATGTCCTGTCGAGGTGGTGTCCCCTTGATGCCACCTGCACGGAAATATTTGGGACAGGTACGCTGCTATTTCAGGACATACGCTTTGTCATCTGTTATGAGCTTGTGGGTTCAGGATTGTGGAGGATGTGCTGTTGGAAGCGTAGAAAGTAGGAATTCGTTTTACAATGTTTTATATTTTGATAGAGTTAATAAACTCTATTTTAAAATGGTTTATGTACTGTTACAGCGTTAGTTTTGTCTACTGCTGTTTTCCGTCTATTTTCCCCTCAAACCTCAAGAGCCCATTGAAAGTGTATAAATATGCTACTGGCTCAAAGGATCACGAATGGGAACCAAGGAGGTGGATGATGAGTATGATCAAAAGCAGAACAGGGTGTGCAGAAGGGTGCGAAATCGATTTCACCTGGAATGACAATTCTGTTGTGGAGGTGTTTCCATCATGCAAGGAAGAGTGCGCTTTGATAGAGAAATGAACCTGTTCCCTGGTCTATCACCAAATGGGTACACCCCACAATGCACTCACCCTATTCCTGTTTCATCAAATTTGTGATAAATGGCGTCAGAGAGAGTGTCAAGGTGGCGGAGAGAAACTCAACGGACCCAGAGTGTGTGTCCTGCCATTGAGAGACGTTTGTGAGGATCCATAGACGTGATCCAGGAACCAGGAGATATCGAGGTGGAAGACTGCATGGTGTCGCACCTGTCTCTCGGAGGTTGAGAGACGTTTGTGAGGATCCATAGACGTGATCCAGGAACCAGGGGATATCGAGGTGGAAGACTGCATGGTGTCGCACCTGTCTCTTGGGGATCCCCATGGCTCGTGAGCTGTGAGCATGGTGCCTTGACACCCAAAGATCTGTCTTGATCATTCTGTGCACACAGCTCAACAACTGACAGTGAGTTTGGCTGAAGGCGAAACCATTGTTTATGCTCATTGCTACAGAATTATCCGATTCTATTCAGAGACGTCTACTTTCATTCAACTCTGAAGTCCATGCCAATGCCAATAACACATATCTCCTTAATATAATGAAGCTAATGCATATGTGGCCGTGTATATACACATATATATACGTGTGTGTGTATGCTGGGATGTTATTTGCTGAAACAACACATGCGCCTCACCTGTGTTGAAGTTGTTGCTTTCATATATTTTTCCATATTTTTTTCCAGGTGTTTCCATATTTTTTGTCCACTACTGTCCTAACAGATATATATATATATATATATATATATATATATATATATATATATATATATAATATACATACAACACGCACATACATACACAAGCAAAAATACTTGGCCCCAGTTATGGGAAAAGTTTGAGTTAATTTATCACTTTAAAAAGGTTAATGGTGTTGCACTCTTGGTTTATGCCTGGTGTTGGCTTAATGGTTTGGGTGGCGGGCTTGGGATCCAAGGGTCCTGAGTTCAAATCCCACTCAGCTGTTGAATTAATACCAGGTGGGGTCAACTCGACCTGTCATCCTTCTGAGGTCTGCAAAAATGAGTGCCAGCATGCTGGTATACTGTGTCGGAGTGGCGACCCGTCGAGGATTGTGCGCAATAGCCAAGGAGACTGCTTAGGCAGCACCAACGCTCTGCACAGAATATGGTTCCAATGGATGGATGGACTCTTGGTTTCATTCAGAACCAAAGCTCTGAGCTACTTATACCACCCACCACAAAATGGTGGTGCAACATCGGGTGGCGGAGGTTGGATTTGAATAAAAATAGTGTAGGATATCCTGTTTGTGAAATAAAATTTGACATCAACATTATTCAACCCTGTTCTCCCTTCATTTCAAAAGTGAATGTTGAGCTTTGCTTGTGTGCGCAGATTTTCAAATGCAGCGTGGTGGCCACCGTAAACGGGAGACAGACAAACGCACGGACAGACACCATGGTTCGCAATACATAGAATAAGATGTATATATGTGATGAAAACTTCAAAATTGATCACTTGGCGTTATACATCACAAAAACTTTACAGTGTTGTCCAGGAAGGCCAAATCTGGTTACAGTTTTTTCTGGTTACATCCCAATTTTTCAAGTGTACAGTGTGTTCCAGAAGAAGGTATCACATTGTGAAAATATCACAATTTTAAATTACCCACCAAAGGTGAGCACAGATGGGCACCCCCACCTGGAGCAATGGTTTCATGTCCACCAACCAATCATAAGCAATGGTTTGGCATCCAGTCTGAAGGGCGGGAGTACCGGTGCGTGTGTGTGTGTGTGTGTGTGTGTGTGTTAATATAGTGGTGATTTCTGTGCATTCTGATTCTGATGTACCGTACTCTGTTACAGAGCGTCAGTGCGCTGCAGAAGTACAGTAGTTTCTTGGAAAGGGTTATAATGGGTGCCTTGCTATGACCTTCCCAGCAGTAGTTATGGTAGGAATTTTTGTTCATGGTGCCGGCGATAGCTCGCTTCCTCTTCACGAAGGACACCATGGAATCTTTAACGTCCAGCAACGAATGCCAGCAGGCGGGACGTCCATCCGAAGGACGGAACACACACATCGATGAATCGCCCTGCCTGTGAAACACCAGGATGACAGTTTATAGCTGGGTTGGGATTCAAACCCAGGCGAGACCGCTTCGAAGTGAGTGTGCATTACTGCTTCTAGGCCATCCTGCTAGCTCAGCTCTCGGCCATATAGTTAGTTAAATGACATAGTGTATTACTTTTATGATGATAATTCCATTAAGAATGTAAATATTACATTAGTGGCCATGCCCGAGGGTAAGTTTTAAAGAGCTCGCAGATGGTATTTTATTTTGTACTTTGTTAATGTTTTGTTCTCGACCTTTCCCTAATACCTGTAGCAACTGCCAGCATGGAGGTGGTCTGGCCATTTGAACACGCATTTGCATGTCCTCTCCTGATGGTTGGTTCAAACTAGCCGTTGCTTGAATTGGCCACCTAATTGGTGGGTTTTCTTGTTGAAGGGAAACTGAGGGGGAGGCAATTGTTGAGATGTCATGGCAACAGTTGGAGAGTTGAGGAAATTGGGAAAGGGTTCAGTAATGTCAATCAAAGTGTACAATCGATTTAGAATTAAAAAAACAGAGATTTGGGAGAATTTTGGTGCGAGATGTGATAGCTCAGTTGTTTAGGATTTCAGACAGAGCAACTGAGGGGAGAACAAACTATGGAGAATGGCAACGCATGCTCAGCGACTCACTTCTGCAAGACGGAACTCTTGCAACCTGCCGATGCTAGGGCGATATCTCAAAGTGAAATTGTATTTTTAACGTAATTTTCAGCATTTGAACGAAAGAGTGGCAATTTCAAAAATGGTTCACCCTAACTGTTGCGTTTCCTGCACACAAATCAGACTCGCAGAAATGGAGGAAATACAAGAAATATCTGGGAATGAGAGGCGTCAAGTTCCTACCTCCTCCTTTGTATGCAGCACACATGGCTACGGTAGCATCATTGGTGAGGTGTGGCTGTGCCCCTATACTAGTACACTGTTACTCATTTTGCCACCTCAGAGATGACAGGGTGAGCCAACCCCACCTGGTGTTAATTCATTGGCAACGGGGCTCAAACTCAGGACCCTAAGATCCGAACCCAGCCACCCCAATCAATAAACCAACGCCAGGCCTGATTTCTACCATTTCCTGTTAATGGAAGCGAGCGGTGGCACGTGGTGCAAACACACACGCACACACACACAGTATAATTTATCTTATTGAGCCAAACAAACAATATACAGTACATGTAAAGCCATAACACCCTTGCAGCTACCAAAGCTCCCCACGAATGTGACTTTCCATCAGTATCCAGAAATACCCAAACCAGATACAGCTCCTCCAACTCTTTCATTGTGCAGAGGCACACCCCCCACACTTTCTCAGGTACGTTTCCAAGTATTATCAGGTTATTTTACAAGCCCATGAGCCATTTTAGATAACAATCCCTGTCGCACACACCCGACAGGAGTTCACATGGCCCGAAAATCCTGTTTCTCAGAGTTTCGCACTGAGCGCACTGAGCATTTCGGGGCAGATTACATCATTTTGAAAGTTTCAGTATTGGCTCCAACTGTCATCTCTCACTTTCGACTGTGTCTCCACCGTTTCACATGTTCCCATCAGCCCAGATTTCTCTTGTTATTATTTCCTTTGTTATTGTTATTATTATTTCCTGTCGTATAAAATCATACGACAGCCCAAACTTTGAAGCTAGGATGACAATATTTTTATGCATAATCTTGAGGTCATTCCCCACCTAAAGTCTTGAAACCATTTTGCTCTATCTCGAACACCTTGCCCGTGGCGCCCCCTTCAAGTTTGTTTTTACACTGATTTCATTAAAGTATGGATAATCCGAGGAGTGCGAAATGCCATATAGCCGATATGACGTTATATTGTTCCTGAATGTTCCAGAGGAAGTTTTGCACCAAAGGTCATATCCTTGACCTTTGACTTTAAGCCACAAAGGTCAAATTTTCAAAGTTGTGGGAATCGAACCGGGTTTTCGACCTTCTTCGACGAACTAATCCAATAAGCTATAACACGTATCCTGTTTCCTTATTTTAATGTCCACAGCATTGTTTGTGACCTTTAAAGGTTATGCAAAGGTCAAATTTGAAAGTTGTTGAACGAAACCGGGTTTTCGACATTTTGCAGCTAAAACCTGTCACTCGTACCACATCATGTTGATCATTTTATAACTTGGTCAAAAATTATCACATTGTCTCATCCTTGACTTCTGAAACAATCTACATCGTCAAATACCGCTCGTGAACCATGTCGTCTTCAGACTTGTCCTTTGACATATTCAACTGAAACTTGTACATGGCTTATTATGATAAGTTACAGAACAAGTTCGAGTTCAGGGCTTCGTCAATTTTTCACAGAGTTATGCCCTTTTTAGACTAAGAAAATATCACATCGGTAGGGGACGTGTACTACAAAGAAATTTTCTCTCGTTTTTGTTTATAGCCTTGCTACTATTGTAGGATCACTGATTTATTGGATTTGAAACATGAATAATTTGTACATATTGATTATATTGCCTAAAGAATTGTCCCTGTAGAGTGTAGACAGTGAATGAAAATTGAGTGTAATTAAATAAATGGTATTCTTGTGGTTACTTTCCTGTCTCGTTGGTGCACAAATTGTGGAGTCAGTCGTTCACATGATTCGTCATTTGGCTTCATTGCTTCCAATAATTATCAAGTGAAATCTTCTCAACTTGGTCATTGTTGCAAAATAATTTCAACGAGCTTGGTACTTAAGGCCTGGTTCTTGACACGTCTTCATCGGTCGTAAACTTAAAGGATTTATGAACTATTTGGGGATTTTTGCAGGAATGTAGAGTGATGGCTCTATTATATCATGTAGTCATACATGAGTTCTCAAAGAGAGATGGGATACTGAGAGGTGGGTAAATACAGAGGAATAATTGATTCTCTCATGCCTCTGCTTGACTTTGGGAAGTTACTGCTGACAAAGCCATGGCTCCAGGTTTCAATGTCAAGGGGACATTGTGAGTAAATGTCATGATGTGATTCAAGTATCCAGAAAATCATACTGAGATTAACAGACAAGCATGTATGAATTTGAATTCCTGGAAGCAGTTTCTCTTGAAGGTAAAAAAAAAATTGAAAATTGCTCAGAATCTGGATATTCGGACAAGGAGGAAGTACGAAATAATATCCGAGTTGCGGTCTTGTCTTGACACTCTTGACACCATGTCTTGTCACTCTGAATGACTGTCTCACTGTGATCTCGCAATTGTGGCCAACACATCAGAACGTTAGACCCTTGCAGTTATGATTGCTAAATTTACACACCTTTTACATGTGGATGCCTCATCTCCCATGATGAGGCCGAAGCACATCTTTTAAGCACACCTTTTACATGTGCCTGCCTGGTACATATGGCTGCCTGGCAGAGTTACTTTTGAGCTGTCTATCCTGGGTTTGATTCCCAACCTGACTATGAACTGCCAGATTTGTTCTTCACAGACGGTGTTGCATCACAAAGTGTCATCTCTATGATAGATGCTCAGACATTAAGCTTGGTGTCCCTTCTGCTCGCATTATTGGATAGATGTTAAAGGGCCAACAGTGTCTTTCATGAAGAGGAGGTGAGGTATCTCTGGTACCAAGAACAAACTGCAAATTTCTGCTACCCGAGGTCGAATGTGAGGCCTGGCCAGCCGATTCGTGAAAGACTTGGGCAAAAATCATCCTCCAGCCAGCCCCACAAGAAGATGGAAATAACTGAGGATGTCAAGAAGTAGAAGGTAACATTACAGACATCTACAAAGCAATAAGACCAGAACCACATTGACTGACAAGTCATGCGCTGAGCAACTGGAGCACAAGTTCACTATAATCCCCATGGAGAAATCCATGTTTACTAATACCTTATTACTTCCTGCAGCTGGTTGGCTGCATCATTTTCTGGCGGCACAGCTGTGCCCATGATGTAATTCACTGTTACCAGTAATCTGGTACTCATTGTCAAAGGATGACAGGCTGAGTCAACCCACCTGGTGTTAATTCAACAGGTAAAAGGCTTAAACTCAAGACCCTAGGATCTCAAGCTAGCCACCTTTACCATTAAACCAACACCAGGCCTTCCTTACTAATACCTCCAAAGAAGATAGTATTATATATTTTGTTCTAAGTTATATTTTTCAGTACCATATAGTACATTATATGCCCTTTATATTCCTTTGGGCACATACAACACATTATGCAAACCAACTGCCCTCTCCATCAAATCTTTCATGGCAAATATGGTGCATGCCTTGCTATGAGAAAAGGAAAGATGCCTACCTCATGGCATCGGATGCACTTCCAGGCATCGACCTTGTCATCGATTCGACATTTTCTTCCAAATCATTTTCCACAGGATGCTTGATCTCCCACCCATTTTGAATGTTGTCCGGATCTCATGTGGTATTAGTTGGTGGGTTGTTCCATGGTGGCATTTTCCAGATCTTCAACATTTCTCTCATCTACTGTAAATGACGTTGTTGGACCGTCTCAAGAGGTTCGGACGTCCATCTCCCTGAACGTATCTCGGGTATTCGGCACAGTCTGGCATCCTGCTTTGCTTGCCAAGCTCTTAGCTTGTGGCATAGATAGCCGACCGATTCTCTGGAAAGCTCTTCTTTTTTTGCAGACGTCACATTGTGTCGTACCCCCATCCCTCTGATAAGCATACAGCATATCCATCTCTCACTTTTCTGATCAAGAAATGATTGGACAATATCTGATAAATGTAACAAGTCCCTCAATCCTGAAAAAATCTCCTGTCTCACCCGATCTCTCTGGAGGAATCGTCGGGCGAACCCACCTATGTATCTATTTCCTTGGTCATCTTACTGGAAAAGGTTCAGTCTCTTGAACTTATAAGCCTCACCATCAGCCATGACCTTTCCTTGGTCGATCACAAAGCAAGGCTCCATAGCCAGCCACAAATTGGGAAGACTCCATCGATCCAAGTCTTTCCTTAAGGCGCTGTCACACCTTGACGATTTAGCCAGCGTATGCCGACTTATGAAAAATTTGTCTAAAAACGCTGGCACACGTCGAATACGTTATGGGTAAGTTTTGTATACGTTAAGAGCACGCTGAAAAACACTGCCATACGTCGTAGTACGCTGGCTTTCATCGTTGTACTTTGCGGTTGTCCTCAAATTTTAGCATGCTTGAATTTTACGACGTATGCCAGCGAATGACTCACACGTTCCGTTACGCTGGCCATAAGTTGTAGGCACGTTATGCGATCATTGACACACGTCGACACACGTTACTTGTAAGTTACTCATAAGTCGAAACACGTTGAGGTAATGATTAGCGTACCCGAAACTTATTTCTAACCTATGAGTAACGTGTTGTAGGCACGTTACACGATCGTTGACACACGTCGAGGCACGTTATGCGATCGTTGACACACGTCGAGGCACGTTACTTGTAAGTTACTCATAAGTCGAAACACGTCAGGTAATGCTTAGCGTACCAAAACTTATTTCTAACCTATGAGTAGCGTGCCTTTGAACCTATGTGTAACGTACCTCCAACGCATATTGACGTATGTAGACGTATTTGATTGACGTCTTCCGGACGACCACAGAACTTACTGAACGTGTTTCTAATTTACAGCTACCATATAATGGCGTATTGGCAGCGTTAAAAAACAAACAAAAAAACAACAACAATAACTTCCGATATTCTCACGTGCCGTTACGTCACGTCCGATTGCCTCTTCAATTTGCTCATGTCTTATTCTTAGTTCTCCTCTGTGAATATTTTCTGTTTGAGGATATTGTCACGTCAACGTCGAAACTTAAAAGCAAATGTCCGAATATATTTTAAAATTCGTGATAGACTAAAAAAAAATTAATAATAATAAAAAAAAACAACAACAACAACAACTTCAGATATTTCGTCACGTGCCTTCACGGAGCCAAGGAGAAAAAAAAAATGTGCCTTGACGGGAAAATAAGTTCGGTATGCTAAACATTACCTCGACGTGTTTCGACTTATGAGTAACTTACAAGAACTTGTGTCGACGTGTTCAACGATCGCATATCGTGCCTACAACTATTTCCAGCGTAGCGGAAACGTGTGAGCCATACGGAGAGTACGTCGTAAAATTTTCAGCATGCTTGAAATTTCACGACGTACGAGACGTACCACGAAATATGACAGCGTACTTCATCGTTTTTCAGCGTGCTCTTAACGTATACACAACTTACCCATACCGTATTCGACGTGTGCCAGCTTTTAGACACATTTTTCATAGGTCGGCATACGCTGGCTAAATCGTCAAGGTGTGACTGCGATGTTGACACTCAATTCTCAGGCGGTTATGATTTAAATCGGCGTGCGGCAGTTTTAATAGGCTACGCCACGAGTTCGTCGGCGATACGTGCAGCGCGCTATGCCTAAGTTAAACTATCGTTGGGCATAGGTTGTGAATGCCGACAACAGGCTAAGCATTCGTTAGTATAAGTTATCTATAAGACAACGAAACGTTCTGTGCCCGTTACTAATATGTTATGCATACGACCAACACTTATGAATACGACCAAAACTTTAAAAAAAACATCAAAATTTCAGCGTACGCCAACGTTTTAACATACATTTTTATACGTTGCCATTGCTGGCTAAAACGTCAAGGTGTGACAGCGCCTTTAGGAAATCAGAGGTACTTACAGTCGAATAGGCCTTTTTCTGTAGCTCAATGGAGTACTGCCCTCCACTATGGGCTGACACCGCAGCATCACATTTGTCTCTCCCGGATTGTGTGGAATCTCTAGCTCTTAAAATTATTGGAATCTCCAGTGTTGAGGTGAAAGCACAAGATCTGTTTCTTTCACATCACAAACAGGTCGATGGTCTCTGTTTTTTGCAGTCCATTCTCCAATATTGCTCCCTCTGCTCACGCAGTGCTCCGACCCTCCCGAGTGCAACCGATGGCAAAGGGGTATCAAATGACACAGAACCCATCAGGTAGTAAACAGGTTTTGTATTTATTTAATACGGAATGAAAAACGGTGACTGGCCAGTCTCAAAGTATGGCTGTCTGTTCCAAGTCACAAATCCATTGTTAATTTACATCAACCAGTCTCCAATCCTGTCATCGATCAATGTTGTGACATTACCAAGAGTCTGGGAATCGTATATTGAGAGCATCGGTGAACCTCGTAAATGAACCTGCTCTTCGGCATACAACTTGCAGTTTTCAAAATAAAAAAATTAATAACTCGTCAGAACAACTTCAGAAAAGGAATGCTACTAAACATGGATTATCTCCCCTGACAAATAGGTTTGCTAATCTAACACAGCAAATGATACACTGACAGTTTTGGCACGCAGCTTCCGTTTTACAAACAAAGGGAAGCAACTCTTCACTGGCTACTCCAGCAACTTGAGGATGCACACATTCTTCCAGTAACCATTTACTTGGTTCAACTTACAAAATCAAGGCTGACTGCACACTCGACTCTTTTATTCCTCACTTCTCTCATATAAAGAACCACCTTGCAGAGGCTGTTCTGTCTCACTCTTCCCTCCAGGGCTTCCCGCAACCAGTGCACCGCCATCTCTTGTCATCCCCTATTGTGTCCCAAGATCTTTATTACCCCCATTAACCTTTTCTAACCCAACCATCTCACTTGCTAGTTTCAGTGTTTCCTCTGCTCCTCATCTTTTTTCTGTTCGTTCATTCTCTCTGCTTGTACCACAGTCAATTCTACCTTGCCCTTCCATGAACCTCACTCCTGTAAAGAAAAAAAAACATTGAGGTTGTGCTTCGTGTGAGTGAAATTCTGACATTAATGCCATGTATCCAGACCTTTCCAATCGCAGGATCCTTCGGGAAGCTAAAGAAACTAATCCCTAAACCCTCCGTCACATTTTTGTTACACCCACAAGCTAAACAAAATGCTGTTCTGCCACTAAGTTCTCCACTATTTAAACAGCTCCTTATTATTAACGGCTATCGTTTTTTGTCCTGGTCGTTTATAAATGAAAACCGATTGTTTTCACCTGTTTATCTGCCTCAAAGGTGTTTTTGAAAACGTTTTTTGTGAGTGCATGATTTCATAGACCACATTCCTGCAAAAATCCCAAAACAGCTCATAAATCCTTTAATACCACCCGGATATTCTTTGAGTGGTCCAAGGAGACAAAAAAACACAAGATGACAAGTCTGGACTGTCTGGGGGATAAATTAGAACTTCCCATCCCATTTCCACTGGAGTAGTTGTGTCACATTTGCTGAATGAAGGTGAGCATTATCATACGGTAAAGCCATTCCCTTTGATAGCATACCTGGCCTTCAGCGTATTGCCTGTCTCACGTCATTGCCTAACAAATCACCGCAGTAATATGCCGTGAGACTTTTTCCACATTCAATAAACTTCACATGACTTATACTGTTCAGGTCCCAAAACACAGTTTCCATAAGCTTGATGGATAATGGCCGAACGTATACTTCCTTTTTTGGGTGGTGGAGACAAACAGCGTCTTCACTCCATACTGGGCTTGCATTGACTCTTTCATGAAATGATTGACCAAGGTCTTATCACATGTCACAATCTTATTTCGACTACATCATCTCACTCCCCTTTGGAGCATTCCAGGAGCTGAGTTGAAATTGGCACTTGAGTGTATTTATTTATTTATAAAACAGCTTGGTTCTGTAGTACGTAACTCGCACTATCCTCATTGAATTTCAAGTGAGAATGAATGGTCGTTTCCACACATCCAGTAATTCTGATATTTTGTGTGTAGTAATCCTATAATTCTCCAAAATTCCCAGTTCAACACAGTTAATGTCTGCTTTAATGAGAGTCCTTGGTTGCTTGTAAGAATGCTCAAGGATGCTCACCAATACGCGACTTTCAAAATGATGTATGAATGCTAAATTGATTTTAAAAAAATGATGTATGAATGAATGATACTGACTCGGTTAAGCTCGCTGGGCACTTTTAACCTACCGTTACACAAAATCTGATTCAAATCGTCTTTTAGAAATAATTTTCAGCATTTAGAAGAAAGAGTGGCAATTTCAAGATGGTTAACCATAATTGTTCTGTTCCGGAATGAAAACTGGACTCACAGAAATATAGGAATACGATAAATATCTGTGGATGAGAGAAGTTGGGTTTGTAGCATTTACTGTTAGTGTTAGTAAATTATAGTGGCAGCAAGGTTATAACGCACAACACACACACACACACACACACACACACACACACACGGTCGAATGCTTCTTTCTTCACCAATAGATGCAAAAATTGAGTGCAGTATATTTTCTGTTGTGGCCCCGAACCAAACAAAAAAGTATACTTGTAACGGACACTCACAACCCATCCAGCCCAAACAACTCCCACTCCCTCCTCCACTCCTTCCAACCATGATTACTAGTAAATATCATCATTTTAAACTTACCCTGTGCATTGACAAGCCCCAGGTATGACCTTCCCATTGGTGTTAAGAAGCACGAAGATTTGGGGAGACGCGCCATTATATGGACCTTCAGCCTTTCACCAGCCCATATTGTTTGGAATAATCCTAGTGTTGGCATAATGACGAGGGTGGTAGGCTTGGGATCCTACGGTCCTGAGTTCAAATCTCACTTAACTGTTGAATTAATACCAGGTGGGGTTGACTCTGCCTGTCATCCTTCTGAGGTCGACAAAATGAGTACCATCTTGCTGGTATCCTGTGTTGGAGTGGTGACCTGTCCAGGATTGTGCCCAATAGCTAAGGAGACTGCTTAGGCAGCACCAACGCTCTGCACAGAGTATGGTCCCAATGAATGGACTGCAAGATATCAATTTTCTGGACGAGTTGATCAGAAAGTTTTCTAACTGTTTCGTTGTGCAGCGGCACAACCTTTTCTCGCAGGTACACTTACAAAAGTACTTTTGGATTTATAAAAGTTTGTTTCGTCATTTCATTCTACAATCCTTATCTGAGAGGCATGAAAGTTATCCAGGCTGTCCCGATTTACTTCGTCACTCGGGGATTCTGTGCATGCGCACTGAGTGATCTGGGGCAGATTATGTCATTTTGAAAGTTGCATAATAATGGATATTTTAAAATTCGCTGCACCACTTAAGCACATAAATGTAAAAGATCTGCGTCACCACATTGTCCAAACAACATCATGCGATTTTCAACTGGTTTAATGTTCTCTTGCCATAAGGTACTTATTGCATGCACACCTCTGTTCCACCACATAAATGACAATGTCGGCCACCATCTTGTTTTTTTTTTCCCCAGAATGCTTTGACTAGCATTGATGTCATTTTTGTCGAACTTGCTCAGGGTCAACAATATCACCGCACTGATTTTAACATTGAACTTATTTTTTACACATTCTACAATAAAAAGTTATCAAACATAAACTGCTGTCATAAAATTCCTGCCATAATATTTGGAAGCTTTGCATCAGAGGCATGGGTACATCTCAGTAATGATGCAACCAACAGACCAAACTTGTAATTGTATCCTGGTAAAACAAAATGCATTACTATAAAGGTAGATTTCCATCTTTGAATGAAATAAAGACTTTGATTGCAAAACCTGACAACGCCAATTCCATATTTTGATAGTTACCGGAAGCTTAGCGATGTTCGTTGGTAGAAGACGGGTGCAACAGACAAAGATGTGGCACAAATGATCACCGAGTCGTCCCATGGGCACGTAATATAACTACCACCTGATGTAAACATAACTTCTAACCTCATTAAAAATGCTGTTAAGGGTGTTGAAGTAAGACAATGGTGTGAACAGGATTACCTGGATCGTACTTCCTAAAAAGTGGGATGAAGAGACGGAAGGGTAAGAATATATAAAATATCTTACAATGTTTTCAATAGCTTTATGTCAATGGCTAGGCATACTGACGTGTTTTTGAATTGGAAGAGATTGCTTTACCAATCACTGGATGCTCTGCTCACTCCCAATGAAGACGATGAGCTTGTGCTGAAAAAGGTGTATTGAAATATAAAACAACTGAGTGGTGTTGGAGGTAATACACAGATGTTTTAAGAAGTGGATATTAATAACATATGCAAAGATTATATTTATTTAATGTAGTCTCTTTTTTTATATAAGATCTAGGCTCATGGAAGGGTGAGGTAACAGAGGGTAAAAGGGCAATGCACTGACTGTGGGGAAGTGGAGCTGCCCTTGGACAAAACAAGCAAGAGAAAGAATGAATAAGAAAAAAGGAATGAACAAAGGAAAGAATGAACAAGAAAAGAGAGAGAGAGCGTAGGGGAGTAAATATAGCAAACTGCAAGGAAGAGGGTTGGGTTATGTTAGGTTCATGGAGGTAGAAAAGACCACCAGTATTAATGGCAGATGACATTTGATGGTGGTACACCACCTCCTTCATTTCCTGAAGGGATGAGGGCGATTGAACTGCCTCCAGAAGGCAGTTCCACAAATGAGAGAAATGAGGAACGAACGAGTAGAGGTGGGCGGTAAGCCTGGATTTTCAGAGTTTACCAGGAGGTTACTGGAGGACCGTGTGTGTCCTGAAGAAACGGGGGGGGGGGCAGAAGGCTGAGAAAGCAAAGGGAGCGAGACCCACAAGGCCACTGACTTCCAGACACCCACCAGGTGATTTGGCCTCATTGTGAAAGTTTTACATTCCACAGAATACAGAAGAGACAAATATGATGCTCGGGCACTAGCCCCTTGGAGAGACCAGTACCCTGTTGAGCTATGGACAAAGGCTTTGGAGGCTCTCAGTAGTTCTGATTTTTCAAGGCTTTCAGTAGTTCTGATTCGCTCATGACTTTGAGCGACAGATGATGCCCAGTCTGTGGTTGAATTTGGACTCAGCTTTGTGATGTGGTTGGCAGAGGAGAGGTCATAGATGATGATGTGCTCTGAAAAGTGCTGGGGACTGAACCTCTTCTTGTAGCTTCCCAATGAAATAGATTGGTGGGGTCGTTTGACAATCCTTCTAGAGCAAAAGGGTGAAACTGAGATTTGGCATGATTGAAAGACATGTTCCGTTTATCGAACCAGCATCTAATCTATTCCAGATCAGAAGAGAGTGGCATGGATGCTGTCTGGCCTTCAGTGGGATGAGGTACAGAATGACCTGATGTGAATTCATATGCAAAAAGGAATAAAGTTTTCCAGATCATTAGAGAGGTCATATGTATAGATGAGGGACAAGTCTGGACACTGTCTTAGCCTATTCCCGGATCCACTGAGAGAGAAGAGAAGCTCCCATTGATAGCAATGCATTGTCTGTGCAAGTGGAGGAAGTCAGAAAACCAGGTATGAAGATGGCCTTGTGTACCACCCGCAGACAGTTTGGCAAGCAGAGCAGGATGCCAGACTACGTCGAATGCCTGAGGTATATTCAGTAAGACAGTGTTGACCTCTTGTTTGAGATTTAGAGCCTACAACAATTGCTGAGAGAAGAACAGCAACAGGTCACAGAGCTGATTGACGAGGCCAAACTCCAAACTAATTCATGTTCAGAGATCAGACGATTTCAAAAGAGGAAAAACTTGATATTATTTGGTTAGATTCCTCCATATTATTTGGTCTTGAACAATCCTCTCAACACACCTCAGGGCAATTCCTCTTTCTAACTGGAGTTCGTTTTCAGAAAATGTCCATGTATTTATTCCCCCCCCCCCCCAAACTTTTCATTTTCCCCAATGATGTCCAAAACATGGCTTATTTAATCAAATGTATCGATAATCCGAGATAAATGAACTTATTAACTTCCTCTACTTCCTCTCTGTCAATCACAATCTTCCATCCATCATTAGTACTTATCCTCGGTGTTTTTGTCTTTCCCGCGTCCATCTTCAAACCCATCTTCTTCACTCTCCTCCAAACTCTTTTTGTCTTTATTTTCACATCGTCATACTCTTCTGATACCAATCACCGGTCTTCAGCATAATCAAGATCTCCCATTTGGTTTCATTTATCCATTTCAAACGAGTCTGTTTTCCTTCTGTAGCCTGTCTCATTACCCATTCAATCACTGCCAGGAACGAGAGAGTTCACAGAACACGATACCCCAAACAGTGTTGAAATATATACTTCAATCTTAATAAGATAATGATTTTAAAGTTCGTTACCAAAAAATCTGTAAGTTTAGTGCTATTGAAGCAATGTTAATGTGTTATACACCACCTTATGGAACATGTCCAAGTACTGTACTACAAAACTGGAGGTTCTTGGAAGTATTTTGAACATGATTTGTGTTCGCCAGTATTCTCATATATCCATCCATCCATTGGGACCATACTCTGTGCAGAGCGTTGGTGCTGCCTAAGCAGTCTCCTTGGCTATTGGACACAATCCTGGATGGGTAGCCACTCCGACACAGTATACCAGCAAGCTGGCACTCATTTTTGCCAACCACAGAAGGATGACAGGCAGAGTCAACCCCACCTGGTATTAATTCAACAGTCGAGTGGGATTTGAACTCAGGATCCTCGGATCCCAAGCCCACCACCTGAACCATTAAGCCAACACCAGGCATATATTCCAGTGTATAATTTAATTTTAATAGAATGAAGATTGTAAAAGTCGTATAAAACAATTAATTCCGGGTTTTACCGCCGTTTTCTGCAGTGTATATTACAGCACCCTATGCTCCGGTGCATGCTCCCATACCTGACCTAACCTAACCCCAAATAATGTGACCTTCATTACTCACCGACAGGTGAATATGGTAGTGTCATGGAAATGTTCCTTAAGAGTGAAAAATAATTACTTGCACGAGTAAAAATTGGTTTGATCCCTGGCCAATAAAATAAGCACAAGCATCTACATTCTATTTTGGCTTATAGCTCTATCTGATAAAAAAATTAAATAAAAAATTCTAAAAATATCTATATATTATTTATATCCATGATCATATGTTTGCCTTTCTATTTCTAGGGGTAGTTTGCAGAATTGTTCGGATTTCGAGGTGATGCAGATGTGACCGGTCAAATGTTCCTTTGTGAGTTTTGTTTGTCTTATTTTCTTGCATAACCAAAATGAATCCGAGGAACAATGAGCTTCCAAGAAAACGCACTGCAGAAGAAGCATATGTTGCCACATATACCACCTGATCCCCCACCGGGTATACGAGAAAGCGGACAAAAACAGACAGAGGGGACAGAAGAATGGCAAGGGGGCGACCATGGCAGTGGGGCTACATGTCACGACTGTGCCAGCATTGTGCGCTTTCTTGAGCTTTCTCGGTGAAAACAGGAACATCTGTCATTAACGCCCACTTGTGCCCAATAAATTCAAAAGGGTGGAGCCCAATTGAATAAAAATGGCTCACAACATGACCAAAAAAAGCTTTTGTGCAACTTATGGCAAACATCCAAAAATGAACGGTTAAAACTTCCCCAAAATGCAAGAGCGCTTTGTGAGAGTGATCGCGTCTCCATTGTTCACATCAGGTTTCACGTTGCACCCTCTTTGTTGAGAATACCTACTGGATTGAAACACCTACAATGAGATCACTGATGGTCGTTTTCAAACACAAATGAAGGGTTCGTGAGTTGGAAGTGGAAGAGGTTTGTCTTTCTGGTAGTTCTCATGAATACAGCGAGAGGGTAACTGAGGTGTTCGGAATAGGGTCCATCTGTTAGATCAGATCATCTGTTGACCCTGACCTTCTGTTGTTGGTCTCCACCATGGGCCTCGACACCTGTCGTAAAGAAATAACACAGTTATGGAGATCTCGTGATTGAAAGTTTACTTTTAACCAAATGACGCAATTGTCTTGTAGAACATGAAAAAGTGTTTCACTGGAATTTGAAGTTTGTTTTTTGGACCCATTACAACCAAAAAGTGCTTGTTCTGGGAACCTTTAAACCCTTAGATGATGTGTGTACCACCACCAACCAAACAATGGGGTCCATTTTCTATAATCACATCGATGATGTTCGAAGGTTTGATTAATATTTAATATTTCTTCAATGTAAACAAATTGAACACCAACACACTTCGAGCTATCTACATAATTCATATGCAACGGTAGTGGTGTATATATGTGTGTACATGTGTATGTACGTGTGTCTACGAGTGTACGTGGTATGTACGTGTGTGTACGAGTGTATGTGGTATGTACGTGTGTGTACGAGTGTGTGTATGTGTGTGTTGGTCATATTGTGTGTACATGTGTGTACATTTGTGTGTACATGTGTGTGCACGTGTGTGTACCTGTGTGTTATGTACGTGTGTGTGTGTATATGTATGTGTGTACATGTGTGCGTGTGTGTACGTGTGTGTACATATATGTGTGTGTACATGTGTACGTGTGTATGTGTGTGTATAGTGGTGTACGTGTATGTTGTGCGTGTGTATGTGTGTGTATAAATGTATGTGTGTGTGTGTGTGTATAAGTGTGTACGTGTATTATGTGTGCGTGTATAAGAGTGTACGTGTATTATGTGTGCGTGTATAAGAGTGTACGTGTATGTATGTGTGTGTGTGTGTGTATAAGTGTGTACGTGTATTATGTGTATGTGTGTGTGTGTGTATAAGTGTCTACGTGTGTGTATGTGTGTGTATAAGTGCGTACGTGTATGTATGTGTGCGTGTGTAGTGTGTGTGTGTATAAGTGTGTACGTGTATGTTGTGTGCGTGTGTATGTGTGTGTATAAGTGTGTATGTGTGTGTGTGGTATAAGTGTGTACGTGTATTTTGTGTGCGTGTATAGAGTGTACGTGTATGTATTGTGGTGTGTGTGTGTATAAGTGTGTACGTGTTTATGTGTATGTGTGTGTTGTATAAGTGTGTACGTGTATGTATGTGTGCGTGTGTATGTGTGTGTGTATAAGTGCGTACGTGTATGTATGTGTGCGTGTGTATGTGTGTGATAGTTGTGTCCGTGTATGTAGTGTGCTTGTGTATGTGTGTGTGTTATAAGTGTGTACGTGTATGATGTGTGCGTGTGTGTGTGTGTATAAGAGTGACGTGTATGTATGTGTGTATAAGTGTGTGCGTGTGTGTGTGTGTATAAGAGTGTACGTGTATGTATGTGTGTATAAGTGTGTACGTGTATGTATGTGTGCGTGTGTGTGTGTATAAGAGTGTACGTGCATGTGTGTGTGTGTATAAGTGTGTACGTGTATTATGTGTATGTGTGTGTGTATAAGTGTGTACGTGTATGTATGTGTGCGTGTGTATGTGTGTGTGTATAAGTGCGTACGTGTATGTATGTGTGTGTATAAGTGTGTACGTGTATGTATGTGTGCGTGTGTATGTGTGTGTGTATAAGTGTGTATGTGTGTGTGTTGTATAAGTGTGTACGTGTATTATGTGTGCGTGTATAAGAGTGTACGTGTATGTATGTGTGCGTGTGTATGGTGTGTGTGTGTGTGTATAAGTGTGTACGTGTATTATGTGTATGTGTTGTGGTATAGTGTGTACGTGTATGTATGTGTGCGTGTGGATGTGTGTGTGTATAACTGCGTACGTGTATGTATGTGTGCGTGTGTATGTGTGTGTATAAGTGTGTACGTGTATGTATGTGTGCTTGTGTATGTGTGTGGTGTATAAGTGTGTACGTGTATGTATGTGTGCGTGTGTGTGTATAAGAGTGTACGTGTATGTATGTGTGTGTATAAGTGTGTACGTGTATGTATGTGTGCGTGTGTGTGTGTATAAGAGTGTACGTGCATGTGTGTGTGTGTGTGTATAAGTGTGTACGTGTATGTATTGTGTGGTTCGGTGTGTGTATGTGTGTGTGTATAAGTGTGTACGTGTATGTATGTGTGCGTGTGTATGTGTGTGTGTATAAGTGTGTACGTGTATGTATGTGTGCGTGTGTATGTGTGTGTGTATAAGTGTGTGCGTGTGTATGTGTGCGTGTGTATGTAGTGTGTGTATGAAGTGTTGTATGTGTGCGTTGTGTATGTGTGTGTATAAGTGTGTACGTGTATGATGTGTGCGTGTGTATGTGTGTATAGTGTGTACGTGTATGTATGTGTTGCGTGTGTATGGTGTGTGTATAAGTGTGTATGGTGTATGTATGTGTGCGTGTGTATGTGTGTGTATAAGTGTGTACGTATGTGAGCGTGTGTATGTATGTGTTGTATAAGTGTGTAGTATTGTGTGTGTATAAGTGTGTATGTATGTGTGTGTATAAGTGTGTATGTTGTGGTGTATAAGTGTGTATGTATGTGTGTGTATGTGTGGTGTGTTTGTGTGTGTTATATGTGTGCGTGTGTATGTTTGTGTTATAAGGTGTACGTGTGTGTATGTGTGTATAGTGTGTATGTATGTTGTGTGTATAAGTGTGTATGTGTGTGTGTGTATAATGTGTGTACATGTGTGTATGTGTTGCGTGTGTATGTGTGTATAAGTGTGTGATGTTATGTGTTGCGTGTGTATGTGTGTGTATGTATTGTGTGTATAAGTGTGGTAGTGTGTGTGGTATAATGTGTACGTGTGTGTACGTTGTGTGTATGTTGTGTGTATAAGTGTGTACGTATGTGTGTGTATAAGTGTGTATGTATGTGTGTGTATAAGTGTGTATGTTGTGTGTGTATAGTTGTGTGTGTATGTGTGTGTATGTATGTGTGTATAGTGTGTACGTGTATATATGTGTCGTGTGTTATGTGGTGTGTATAAGTGTGTACGTGTGTGTATGTGTGTGTATAAGTGTGTATGTATGTGTGTATAAGTGTGTATGTGTGTGTTGTATAAGTGTGTACATGTGTATGTGTGCGTGTGTATGTGTGTATAAGTGTGTTGTATGTGTGCGTGTGTATTGTGTGTGTATAAGTGGTGTATGTATGTGTGTGTATAAGTGTGTATGTGTGTTGTGTATAAGTGTGTACGTGTGTGTTATGTATGTGTTGTTAAGTGTGTACGTGTATGTGTGTGTATAAGTGTGTATGTATGTGTGTGTATAGTGTGTATGTGTGTGGTATAAGTGTTACGTGTGTGTACGTGTGTGTATGTATGTGTGTATAAGTGTGTACGTGATGTGTGTGTATAGTGTGTATGTATGTGTGTGTATAAGTGTGTATGTGTGTTTGTATAAGTGTGTATGTATGTGTGTGTGTATTGTGTGGCGTGTTGTATGTGTGTGTATAAGTGTGTTACGTGTATATATGTGTGCGTGTGTTGTGTGTTGTATAAGTGTGTACGTGTGTGTATGTGTGTGTATAAGTGTGTATGTATGTGTGTGTATAAGTGTGTATGTTGTGTGTTGTATAAGTGTGTACGTGTGTGTGTATAGTGTGTCGTGTGTGTGTATAAGTGTGTATGTATGTGTGTGTATAAGTGTGTATGTGTGTGTATAAGTGTGTACGTGTGTGTATGTGTGTGTATAAGTGTGTATTATGTGTGTTTAAGTGTGTATGTGTGTGTGTATAAGTGTGTATGTATGTGTGTAGTGTGCGTGTTGTATGTGTGTGTATAAGTGTGGACGTGTATATATTATGTGTGCGTGTTGTATGGTTGTGTATAAGTGTTGTAAGTGTGTGTATGTGTGTGTATAAGTGTGTATGGTATGTGTGTGTATAAGTGTGTATGTGTGTGTGTATAAGTGTGATGTAATGTGTGTGTATGTGTGGTGTGTTGTGTGTGTATAAGTGTGTACGTTTATATGTGTGCGTGTGTATTGTGTGTGTATAAGTGTGTACGTTGTATGTATGTGTGCGTGTGTATGTGTGTGTATAAGTGTGTACGTGTATATATGTGTGCGTGTGTATGTGTGTATGTGTGTGTACGTGTATGTATGTGTTTGTGTATGTGTGTGTACGTGTATGTGTGTGTGTGTATTGTATGTGTGACGTGTATGTATGTGTGTGTATGTGTTCGTTGTATGTGTGTTGTATAAGTGTGTACGTGTTATATATGTGTGCGTGTGTGTATGTGTGTATAAGTGTGTACGTGTATGTATGTGTGCGTGTGTATAAGTGTACGTGTGTGTATGTGTGCGTGTGTATGTGTTGGTATAAGTGTGTACGTGTATGTATGTGTGCGTGTGTATGTGTGTGTATAAGTGTGTACGTGTATGTATGTGTGCGTGTGTATGTGTATGTATGTGTGTGTACGTGTATGTATGTGTGTGTATAGTGTGTACGTGTATGTATGTGTGCGTGTGTATGTGTGATAAGTGTGTACGTGTATGTATGTGTGCGTGTGTATGTGTGTGTATAGTGTGTACGTGTATATATGTGTGCGTGTGTATGTGTGTATGTGTGTGTACGTGTTGATGTGTGTGTATGTGTGTGTACGTGTATTGTGTGTGTGTATGTATGTGTACGTGTATGTATGTGTGTGTATGTGTGCGTGTGTATGTGTGTGTGTATAAGTGGTGTACGTGTATATATGTGTGCGTGTGTATGTGTGTTTAAGTGTGTACGTGTATGTATGTGTGCGTGTGTAGTGTGTATGTGTGTTATGTTTTGTTGGTTGTTGTATTGTGTGTGTATAAGTGTGTACGTGTGTATGTGTGCGTGTGTATGTGTGTGTATAAGTGTGTACGTGTATGTATGTGTGCGTGTGTATGTGTGTGTGTATAAGTGTGTATCGTGTATGTATGTGTGCGTGTGTGTTGTGTGTATAAGAGTGTACGTGTATGTATGTGTGTGTGTGTATAAGTGTGTACGTGTATTATGTTGTGTGTGTGTATAGGGTGTAGTGTTGTGTGTGTTATAAGAGTGTACGTGTATGTATGTGTGCGTGTGTATGTGTGTGTGTGTATAAGAGTGGACCTTGGGTAATAATAATCCTTGGACAATATAGAGCCCAATGAATTGTTTTCCTTAAAAATGCTTTCAAGTTAATCTTTATGCATTTTTATATGACGTCATTTTGTGTTTCTGAATCATGGCTCCGAGACCTTTAAGAGCATGCATATTCATAAGGCATTGACATTCGACAGACAGGGTCCAGATCATTAGGAAAATCCTTAAAAGGACTTCATTTCCAATTCCATTCCCCTCTTTCAGAAAAGTTTATCCATCAAATGAGTCAAAGTTTTTTAAGTGAAGAAATATATGTGAACGTTTTGGAAAGTTTCAAATGGTGAGAATTCGTTTTGAACGAAATTTGAAATTTTCTTATCTTTGGCATCGAAGAGGAGAATTGATCCTGTTCTGTGAGTTAACTGGGATGCACTCCTTAAATCGGTGGAGGAGGTAACAAAGTGTTCTCACTCAGGTGTAATTATGAAATAGTTAAATAATAAATATAAATAATATTAAATAATTCAAGATCGCAATGGTAGACGAGTTATTATTTGCCTGAACAACTTACAAATTCCTGCCCTGATGTGCAGGGGCACTGCATGAGCAGCACAGCGGGCCCGAGTGATGATAAAACCAGCAGGACAAATTTGTAATTGAATCCGAGTGCAATATGCATTTGCTAATGCTAATGACTACATTGAGTAGATCTATAATTTGTAATGGCATCATTAAGCACATGATTAGATATTTAAATATTCCGAGTTATTTAACAGCTTATGAGCATAGGTAAAGAATTGTCGGTGGAAGTATGCATCCTAAACGATCATATAACTTTCTCCTTCACTGAGCTGAGACAGCCCTCCACTCCAGATATATCTCATCTTTTTATTATGGCTGTCGAGAAATTAGCAACTTAAGATTTCATTGCATCTTCTTAGTCCATTTCATTACTCCTGAGCGATTGATCAGAAAATATGAGATGCATCTTGTAAAGGGAAACACACATACCTCTTGAAATGGTAGGCATGCACATCAAGTGTGTAGATGCATTCAAAGATGGTTGTTCCATGGTGAATTGGCTTGAAACATGGCGAGGACATTTCTAAAAGAGGAAGCACACACTATGTGGGAGTGGGCAAGATGCCCTCCCCCTTATGTAACCTCCTCTCTTCAGGTCCAGCAAGGTTTGCACCTCAGTGTTCTTTGACTATTTCGCAGGCAGTTGTACACTGAACAAAAGGACTGAGAGGGATGAGTATATATATTTTTTTCTATATATATTTGGCTATTTCCACACGTGGGTGGGTTTCAGGTGATGGAGCGGAGACCTACCAGGTCTCAAAGTGTCCATCTCCGCTGGTTGTTATCTCCATCAGCTGGTTTCAGGAGGTGGGAGGAAGTTCTCCCAGAACTCAAAATCTCCACTTCCTTTTTGGTGAAGGATCATGATTCATGAAGCAAACTGTGAAGCTTCGCTTCTCAAGCCTCGTTCCAAGGGATATTTTTGATCACAACATATATACACCACCACCACAGCCCGCACACAAGCTTAAGATTCTCTCATGACACAGCAACGGTGTCATGATGTGCAGAGCTGTGGAAATTACAGAGGGATAAAGTTGTTAAGCCACACACATGAAGTTGGGGAAAGAGTAGTGGAAGCTAGGTTGAGAGGAGAGGATTAGATTTGTGAGCGCAATATGGGTTTATGCCAGGAAAGAGCACCACTGATGTGATGTTTGCTTTGAGAATGTTATGGAGAAGGCAGAAGGAGTTACATTGTGTGTTTGTGGATTTAGAGAAAGCTTATGATAGGGTGCCAAGAGAGGATTGTGGCATTGTATGAGGAAGTCGGGAGTGTGGAGAGTATGTGAGGATCGTGCAGGATATGTATGAGGACAGTGTGACAGCGGTGAGGTGTGGGGTAGGAATGACGGACCGGTTTAGGTAAAAGTGGGATTGCACCAAGGATCGACTCTGAGCCCTTTCCTGTTTGCAATGGTGATGACAGGTTGACTGACGAGATCAGACTGGAGTCTCCATGGACTATGATGTTCGCGGATGACATCATGATCTGTAGGGAGAGTAGGGAGCAGGCTGAGGCGAGCCTGAGGGTGAGGTACGCACTGGAGAAAAGGGGAATGATAGTCAGAGAGTAAACGGAGTACATGTGCGTAAATGAGAGGGAGGGTGGTGGTATGGTGCGGTGCAAGGAGTTGATGTGGGGAAGGTGGATGGGTTTAAATACTTGGGATCAACTGTCCAAAGTAACGGAGAGTGTGGCAGAGAAGTGAAAAGAGAGTGCAGGCAGGATGGAGTGGGTGGAGAAGAGTTGCAGGATGATTTGTGACAGAAGGGTAGCTGCAAGAGTTAAGGGGAAAGTATATAAGACGGTAGTGAGACCAGCTATGTTGTTTGGTTGGGAGGCGGTGGCGCTAACAAAAAGACAGGAAGCGGAGCTGGAGGTGGCAGAGTTAAAGATGCTGCGATTCTCGTTGGGAGTGAGAGGATGACAGGATAAGGAATGAGTATATTAGAGGGACTGCGCAGGTAGGATGGTTTGAGACAAAGTGAGAGAGGCGAGATTGAGATGGTTTGGACATGTGCACAGGAGGAAGCGGAGTATATCGGGAGAAGGATGCTGAAGATGGAGCCGCCAGGCAGGAGGAGAGAAGAAGGCCAAAGAAGAGGTTCATGGATGCGGTGAGGGCGGACATGCGGGTGTTGGAGTGTCAATGGAAGATGTGGAGGATAGAGCAAAATGGAGACGGTTGATCCGCTGTGCGACCCTCACGGAGCAGCCGAAAGAAGAAGAAGATATAAATAAATATATATATATATTATATATATATATAATATATATATATGTATAACAGTATATATATAAATAATATATGCTTATATATACAGATATAATATATATATATATACACATATATATAACATTTTTATATACTAGTCGTGCCTGTACATGTGTGGCGTACGTGCGTGGCCGTACGTGCATGGCCGTACGTGCAAAAAAAAAACTTTCAAACCGTGTGCCAGAAACAACAACCACACAAGCCGTTCCTTCGCTCTCGCGTGCCCGTACGTGTGGGCCATACGTGCGTGCCGTACTGCAAAAAAAAAAAAACTTTCAAACAACCACACAGGTCGTTCCTTCGCTCTCGTAAACGATGACTGGACTGGGCATTGTGTTTATCTATAAATGCGCATAAGAAATCGAGAAATTATTAGAATACAGTAAGTCATCACTATCCGGAAGTCTGTACGTTTAACCCGTAATGGGGAACGCGGCTGAGGATCTCTTACCCAATGCCACGCCTACGCAGCAACGTGTCCTGTCATTGGTAACTAAATGGCACCCTTCCCCATCGGCCACGCCTACGCAGCAACGTGTCCTGTCATTGTTTGGTAAATAAATGGCCATAACTTGGGAACCACTTGTCCGATTAATATCAAACTTGAAAAGGCACATACTCAGGTCTCCAGCTATAGCTGGCAAGTTTCAATAGATCGGACCAGTGGTTGTCCGAGAAACAGCTGTCACAGACACACAGAGATTGCTGGAATTATTGATAGATATACTATATTAATAATATATATATATATAATATATATATAATATATATATATATATATTAGTCTTTATACAGCTTTACAGATACGATATCTTTATAGATATCTACAATAGATACGTGTATATATATTATATATATTAATATACAGTATTACCCCCGCTTATCCGCCCCCCTCTATCCGCACCCTCGCTATCCGCCGTGATTTGCTCAGGAACCGAACATCTGAGCTAAAGCTAGCAAATTCCCCTCTCATCCGCCACCCCGCTATCCGTCATCCACCAGGTCTGCCCGACGTACATAATAATGGAAATCCCTGCAAATTCCCCCGCTCATCCGCCACCCCACTATCCGTCATCCACCAGGTCTGCCCGACGTACATAGTAATGGAAATCCCTGCCAAAATTACCCCGCTTATCCGCCCGTGACATCCCGCCAGTGATGAGTCATCAGGAAATTTCTCGCTTCCATGGAGAAATGTACTAATGAGCCTGTGCAGTACAACATCCGGTAGAGTATTGTGAATCTAATTTTGTTTTGCTTTCGTGGCATTTGCAGCGCTATCTCCAGTGTGTATTGTGGATCTAACAGTGCTTAGTAGATTTAGTGGTTCTAAAAAAAGTTGAAACAGCATGGCTCCTGTAGAGAGGAAAAGGGACCGTCAGTGTTTGACGGTGAAAGAGAAGAGAGAAATCTGTGAGTACTCTAAGAATTTTCGATCAAAATCTCAACAAGACGTTTCCAATTTCTTCGCAGCGAAATGGGGAAAGCCCGTGAAGAGGAGAACAATCGGTGACGTGATAAAACAATCAGACCGATGGC
>CM068953.1:163233696-163251903 GCA_035128595.1 Eptatretus atami | reverse complement strand
TATCGGCCTAACTGATCTAGGGACCTTTATGGTGTTCTGTCAATTTCCACAGCCGTAACAATATATACATTTATATGTATATATGTGTATGTATGTATATGTATATATATATGTATATATATGTATATATGTATGTATATATATATGTATATACATATGTATATACTGAAAATATATTGTTATGGATTTTAGAATCCGGTCTGATGAATGCATCCACACATCCAGGTCCTCAGACAGTTATTTCCTTTAAAATGCATGTTCAGATTAGCCCCAGTCCCCATGTCATAATGGGATCTTAAATGTGATGTGTGAGAAGGGTAAGGATAGATCCCCCTATCTTATGGGAAACTCTTTTTTCTTTACGACAGACACTTCACACCACATTGTCTTTCACGAGCTCTGAAGCCCACCTCATATTTTCCTCAGCAACCATTTCTTTCGCGAGCTCCGACGCCCGCCTTTTGAGAGCGCACGGTCGTCATGGTAACGGCCCCAGTGGGGCGGGTGAGGTTGGGGCGGACAGCACCCTACGGAGGACGCGCCCGGGATGTAAAACGAGTGAGAGAAAGTTGAGGTTTGTTCATGTGAGAGACATTTGAGATATAAAAAAAAAGTGATGGAAAAAGTGAGGACAAAGGCGAAAGAGGAACGTTCTGAGAGGAGAGAGACGTTCTGAAGGGAAAGAGATACGTTTCTGGAGAAAAAGCTGTGAAGAGAAAAAGTCTGCGAGAAAAAGTGAGAGAAGAAGAAAAGTGAAAGGACGAAGAGGAAAAGCAAAGGGCGAGAGAATGCGGAACCAAGAAGCGGGTGTCTTACCAGCCGCCGACGAGACAATTCACCCTTCCGAGTGCTTCGGCAATGCGGAGCGTTGTGGTCGCGTGGTGCGGGTGTGAGCAGCGCCACCAACAAGTGAGGCACGGGTCGATCACCAACAAACCAGGGTCTAAAACCCGCGACGGACGATCTTCTGCCCTCCGACTTCGACTGGCCGTTCAAGGCTGCCCCGCGAGAGGGTGCACGGCAAAGGTAGTGCTTTGGCACGCACACGCATTTTCAGGACTTTTCGCTTCACGGACGGACTTTCTGGTGAGCGAGCATGATTCTCCCCCCCCTTCCCCCTGAATGATCTTTGCTGGGGGTACCCTTATCTGTGTTAACGTAAGTAAGTCCAACCCCCGATAGCATCTCGCTTCTTTGTCTCTTTCCTGCATTTTGATTGATTTTGCTTTGAATTCATTCTTTATTTACCTCAGCAAATAATAAGCGGTGGTCTTTTTATTTTATTATTAATAAATTATTTGTCGATTTCCAACCTGTCTATGTTTGTCTTTCCTTCCAATGTCTCGCATTGTTCGAACCAGAGATAGACTGGGAGGTAATTAACACAGATTCGACCAAAAAATCGTCGGCACGCGCGGTTAAAACGCTCGGCCGCCCTAATTAAGATCTAATCAGATAACTTGGTTGCTTTGCCCAGGGGCGCCTCCCGCTCAGGTAACCACGTGACCTCTAGTTAAACGGAATAATTAGACGGCGGACACTGGAACTCGGGTTTAAAACAACCCCACCGTACCACAACGTTAATTGTGAGCGGTGGCCCCAGGTCCGGCTCTACCGAGGATAATCTCCCTGAGTGACAGCTTTGCGTGTCTCGGTACCTGTGGGCCACCAAAGATTATATTATGATGTATATTATATAAATATATATATATATATAATATATATATTAAAATATAGTGTATGTATGTATTTATATATATATTGTTACGAAAATTCGCGGCCCGCCGGCGTGCGATCGCCGCGTTTCTCTAATAGGCAGCCGCGTCGCCCACGGACGGACAATTCAGCGTGACCCTCCTGGAACTACCGCAGAAAGCCAGTCACGGGTGGGGAATTAACCTCACCACAGCCCAGTCCGCATTCGTACTCCGCGCGAGATAGGCGTGAATCGCCGAATGTCGATATACCTAAGTATCACGCAGGGGCAGCACCGCGGCCGCAGGTTGGCCTTGGACACGACCACTTAGCGCGTCCGTTTCCGTTACTAAACGTAACCGAGCGGATTATCGCGACCTCGACGATCGATTCTCTTTACCGGGCGTTTCAAAACCCACTACTCATTCCACGATGCAAGATGGCTTTTCAAAAAGGGAAATAGGGACACGACGAACGGGGTACATTGCACACAAGGACATTTATTCACTATACAGCACAACCACAAGCAAGGGCAGTCATGCAACTATACAAGCAAGGAAAAAAAGCATTACCACCGACTATAATTTATGTACCAAGCACTTAAACAGGTTACTTAGAGGACACGGTGCCACAGCATGCATACAAAAATAACAGGAAAAACTCCCTTCAGCGGCCGCGAGTCCCTTCTCCCACGTACCTCAGCGTTGTCGCGCCTGGTGCCGGCTCCCACGCGGCCGGGCGAACTCTCGGCAACCCCTTCTCCGGACGCGAGGTCCACCAGGACAGGCCAGCACTACCTGCTGCCGTCCCGTCCGCCGTCTCCACCAAACAGGCCGCTCGCCGGACCACGAGCGCAGGAACGCGCGAGGGGAGAAGAATTGGTACCACCGGGGAGACAGAGGCGAGCATGAACCGCAGAAGGGCGAGAAGAAAAACCATGGACCAAGAAGAGAGCCAGATTATCAACCACAGGGTGAGCGTGCAGCCTCACGTGGTGCCACCCTTTTATAGGTCGGGCTCCGCCCTTCGCTCCGCCCCGGCTTCTGCGCTCCACCTCCCTCGAGAAGCTTTCTCGGAAAAGGGCGTGCCCTCACTCCGACCGCCTCACGCAGTGCATCCACCAATCGGAAGGCGAGCTGCCCTGCCCCTTCCCTTCCACACCAGCCTCGGACGAAAAAAAGGCGGTAAAACCCGCCGCGTCATCGCAGTTCTGTCTGTGCGCCTTTATTGACGCTTCTCGGACGATTTCCGACGCCTGGAAAGCGTCGTAGCTGGTCCGTGGCAGGAGGCGTTCGAGCGACGTAGTTGGCGAAAGATGGTGGTGGTGGTTGTGAGGAAATTGTATCGTGGTTGGCGTGTGTGACGTTACTGGGGCGGCGGTTGTTTCCGTGGAGGTTTGTTGCGTGTGGCTTGGCGTTGCGGCGTACTTGGTGGCATGGTGTTGTTGCGTGTAGGTTCAAAATAACGATAGGTAAAGAAAATACGGCTATCTCAAAGAGTCGCAGCCCGGTGAACACGAACAAATCCCTCTAAACCAACGGTGGGACCTATCTGCACATTAACCTTCGCGCGCATAACTGAATCTGAGGATCTTTATGATGTTCTGCGAATTTCCACAGCCGTAACAATATGTACAGTATATATCCATTCGTGTGGAAATGAGGATAACCGAGATTATGAATGGCCAGTAGCCTAACGTCATGAACAAGACATTTTAAAAAGGCACTAAATTATGACTTTAACCTGCATATTCAGTTGAACAGAAAATGCTTGTCGTGGAGCGTATAATACTGTATAGTTCAGTTATCCCATATCAGTGAATCTGGAGCTGAGGAAGGGCATCTTTGATTGCGAGATGACCTGAAAAAGTTGTCATGGAGCGTGAGGAGAGGGAGGGGGGGGGGGTCTCAGGAAGATTTGGGGGACGGGAGAAAAGTGTACTTTTAGAGTAAAATGCTGCCAACCTCAACAGTAACTATGAATCTGTAAACCCTGCCGGATACTAAGCACACAAATGCCGTGCCTTTAGATGAGTCATATTAAGTGTTATAGTAAGTTATTGTTGAGTGTTTAATAGAGTGTACTGTTATTCGGAGGATCAAAAATTACCATTCATGCAACACAAGCGAGTACCATTCAGTACTGTAGTTATACTGAAGTTTTGAGTCAATAATGAGTTCACTGACCCACAAAGCCACACACACACAAGCAGAATGATGTGGCTTGGCACAGTTGTTAGACCACAGGGAAAGTTGAGGGCAAAGATGAGAATGTTAAGGATATTGAAGAGTTTGCATTTTACCTAAGTTCGTCCACAATTTTTACGGAAAATTGTGTTGCTGAACAACTTCAAATGTGACAATGGAAAACCATTTGCTATTGTTTATTGCACTATTTATTATTATTATTATTATTATTATGACCACCACCACCAAAGGTGGATAGAAATTATGTTTGCACCCTCTGTTTGTCTGTTTGTTTGTCTGTCTGGTGCAGTGATATCTGAAAAAGTTGTGGGACGGATTCAAAAACAAAATTTGGTGCGGAGGTTGGGTGTTTGTACAAGCGGACGAATTGATTCGATTTGGTTGAAGAACCAGATCCAGGACACGAGAATTTTTAAAGTAATTCTTCACCATTGAGAGATGGGGCCAAAAGTATGTAGCACGACACCTCAAAAAGTTGTGGGACTTGTTATGACAAAACTAGGTGGATGAGCTTTTGAATTAGGTGACTACAACAAGCAGATTAGATTATCGGTGAAGATCCCGGATTGGGATCCGGCCCATTGTGGGATACAATACGCTAAACTGTTCAGCTGGCAGAGGGATGCGCTCAACCAAGTGCCGTTCTCGTTTATTATCGATTTCCAAACATTTTCAAACCCAATTGTTTGAGATCACATATGAACAAGGGAAAGCAATGAGCAGCGATGGTTGTAACACAATATGAAAAACACTCCATACCAAACCTCACACTAACCCAGGAGGCCCTTAAGGAGTTTCTCGATCTGTCACCAGGCGTAACGTGACCAAGTAGCCGGTCTGCAGGTCTGGCAGTGTGGGGCCAAAAAGGGAGACAGCTGCAGTAGCAGTTCAGCTGGCTACGCGCGCGGGCGAGACAGCTGGTGTTGAGATTAAGAACTCGTCAACTTACTTTGGAGCTCTTCTCTCTGCACTTCAACCTTTTCTGTAACTTCATCCATTCCTTTTCCAACTTTACGATTTTCCCGATGTGTCTTCCTTCCTCTCTATGGGATGTTGTTTCAAAGGTATGCGTGCTTGTGAGGTGTGATGTTTACCTGAGCCATCAAAGATTTTTGTTTTTCACTCTCGAAATATGATGAACAACTCTTAGAAATAAGGGGAAGTCAATAACCTTATGGTTAAGCCATGTTGTGTCACACTTTGATCATGACTGATGAGGGGCTTCTGAGTTTGAAAGCAGTTTTTCAAGCGCAAGGAGTAAGCGATCGATGCGTGACAGACCATGAGATGGCCTCGTCAACCTGAGTTTCTTTTCCCCCGATAATGGCAGAGATTAATCTCCAGAGGAGCATGCTGAACACGAAACCAGGAGATCAAAAATAACTTTTGAAAAGACAAGGAACAAAAAAGTCCTGCATCTTTGGAGATGATTATATCGCGACCTCCTGACTTAACATCCTATGGGTGGTAATCTGAAGGTCTTGACCCGACTTTTTTCTTTTTCTTTACACAAGCTTAACATTTATTTCGGATATAAACATGTTGAAAGATTTTTCCTTTTCCTCCATGGCGGAAAACTGATGCCTCAATTTCCCGCATTATCTCTTCCAGTGTTCTCTGGCTGCTGGTCTTGTGGAGCCTTTTGGAACCTTACACATCCTGTACTTCCTGCAGTTGTCCTGTAAAGAGTGACGCCAATGTTTTAAACAAGGAAGGCCGATCAGGTTTGGGATACTGACTTCCGATATGTAAAGTATTCCCTAAAAGGGAAATTGCTTTAATTAAGATATTCGAAAAAACACCCCAAGGCAAAACCTTGCTGAGGGTGTTGAAATTTGGATACTGCATTGTGGTGCTGGGTGTGGCCTGGGAACCAACCTTTTTGGATCAGAAGAAGTGTGTTCTCAGAGCTCGAGCTTGCAGAGCTTGTATTTGGAAGTCTGACAAAGAAATTGTCCAGCCCTGTAACGTATCGCCAGCAATTCTAATGCATTTATCTTGGAGTAGTACATGATCCAATATGCCTGGGTTGTTCCAACTTTAAAGCATTGCATTACAACAGAATAATTCATCACAAACTCCACTATTGTGTTGATATTTTGTTGTTGTGATTCTTGCCACTCACATGTCTGCATCAGGACACCCACAACCAGTCAGGATCGTGTTCATCGCTGATTAATTCAACTTCAACAGATTACTACTCCACTGGCAGGGTGTTGTCAAAACAACTATGAATCAGGCAGGGAATCCTACAAATTTGGCCAGCAAAATTGCACACAAATGGCCTGCTACTTTTGAAAAGTATTGCTAGGATATTCAACATTCACAAGTGAGAGATAGCAGATAGGACAGAAAGCTTAATATTCCTCTGAAGGACAGTTGTCTTGATTTTGATGCTGACATTCTGGATGTGAAGCAGCGTCTAATGATATATTTACTGTTGCATTTCGGAATTGAACCCAAAACTAGATAGCTCAAAGCATGAAGTATTCTATCTCTGAAACTACCTGGCAGCTCACAACCATGTCAGTATCTATCGACAACTGGAACCACAACAAATTGGCCATGAGACGTTCTCAACCGTATGATAGATGGAAAATAAATTCGAAAACTTTCGAAAGCGAGCCAAACCAGAATTGTGAGTGAATTGTGTAACTCCTAAGTTTCTTTATGTGCAAGGCCAATTGGAGGACGAAAATTCGAGGTGCTAATCCGTTATTCTTTCATAATCTGATCTTCTTTGTAGGCATTTGGTTCAAGGGACAAACTCAACCTTTTGCCACCACTGACACAAATACATCGTACCCATTACAAACCTTATCCATAGTCACATTATTCTACATTCATCTCCAATTTGACTGTTGACTGGTGATCTCAATATAAGGCAGAGTGGGAAAAACGCAAAATGCAAAATTGAGTTTTCTTCAAATATTTCCAATCCCAAACCTTATTGAATACAATATAAAAATATATATATGTATATATATATATGTATATATATATTACAGTTAATATGTGGTGAAGGGTACAAAATTAGTAAGATTTATGAGTTGATGTGGTCTGTGCATTAGTGTAGTTTTGAACATTTTTCTGGGAATCAGGACCCGTTAGGAAAAAGTTGTTACTGTTCTTATGTATGCCGTGAGAGTGGCATAGTTGAAAATAGACATCAGGTAGGAAAGCGTTATTCGTTTCTGTCCTCTCTTGAACCAGGCGACGGCACCAGTAAAGAAGAGGATGAACTTTGATGTGACAACGGTTTGTGTTTGGGCTGATTAAAGCTCCCTCAAGGCCCGCACTATGCGGTTATAGGCATCCGGTACAGCGCCAGCAAATATGTGGACCCCCAAATGTATGGATCCCAATTGGCGCACTGAAAGAGTTTCATCATTAGATACGGCGGTGGTGGTGATGACGACCCGCATACGTGTGTGTGTCACCTCAGGAGGTGACGACATAGCTCCCGCACTGGCCAGTGCCGGATCGCGAGCAAAGAATGTTTCGGAGGCTGCAGGTTAGCAAAAAACGTTTACACATTTAAGCTGTCCTTCTCTTGGACTTTGTCTTCTTTCTACTTGGGCCTTCTCTTTCTCCAACTCTCTCCGTGTAGCCTGCGGTTCTCCCTGGCCGCCCTACAAGCTCTTGCCTGAGGAAACCACATGAACCACCCCCATATGATTCCCTAGGATTTCAGCATTTTAGACACTCAAAAAAAGCTGCAATAGCTTTGGTTGCAGTGTGGTCAGCATTCCACAGAACCTCCTCCCTGCCCCACCACCCCCACCCATATATGGTCGGTATCAGAAGATGGCGATCACTGTATGTATATATACTTATATATATATGTTTTGTAGAATGACTTTTAGCTGGGTATAACTGTTTAATCCATCCATCCTTGGGACCATACTCTGTGCAGAGCGTCCGGTGCTGCCTAAGCGTCTGCCTTGGCTATGCGGCACAATCTGGACAGGTCGCCATTCCAATACAGGATACCAGTAAGCTGCCGTACTCATTTTTGCCGACCTCAGAAAGATTTGACAGGCTGAGTCAACCCCACCTGGTGTTAATCACAGCCATTGCAGGATTTGAAACTCAGGACCTTAGGACAAATCCATCACTCTAGCCATTAAGCCAACACCAGGCAGAGAAAAAACTGTTTAATATAGTTACAGTTATTTCTGCTTAATATTTGTTTAATAACCATAACGTAAATAATTGGGTTTATATATTGCGCATTGCTATAATGTGCCAAGAATAGATGTTCGTTGTCCCTGCTCTCCTGTTGTATTCCCCTCCCGAACCTGCGGTATGTGTGTTTTATGTTCCTTTTCTTCTGTTTGTTAAATGTTCTCTTTCAAAAGTGAACACAAGGGCCTTGAAGTGCAAGAGACATGCGAGAATGATCAGCAATGTGTCGAAACTGCATGTCAAAGTTTGGAAGTTAATGTATCCACAGGGAGCACAATGAAAAAGTGTTACCATGTGGGAATGTGACTCGAGCTAAATAACGCTGCTTCCAACGCCGTGAGTGTGCAGAGCTGATTATGCCCAAAGGAGCTGCCGAGAGAGGTTTGATTTTAAAAGGCAGGTGTATGCGATGTTTGAGGCAGAGGACAGTCAAATTAGTCAATAACCTTGCTGGAGAAAGACAAAGGACATTGTCTATGTTGAGTTCTCTTCCTCTTTTCTATGGACTTGTCCTGCAAAAGGGGATTGAACTGCCTGGACTGCGGAGAAATGCGATGCAGACCAGCCACGTTCACTCTCTCTCTCTGGTCACTGGAGCGATTTCTTGACCAAGGGACCTGCCCATTGACTCCTGCATCCCTTTGCTTCGAGTTTGAAAGCGACTCTCTCAACATTGTCTTGTAAATTCCTTTTGTATATCTTGTTCTCATTGCGGATGGCCCAAGTTAGGAATAGTTAAGAAATTTTTACTGTTCGCGGTTTGTTTTGAGGGCCGCGTTATGGTTCGTAAGGGTTAACGGGTTTTAGTATTTGATTAATTGTATTTCGTTATTGAGATTGTTCATTCCTACTTGCTTTTGCTCTGAACTTTTGCTTTGTTAATAATATACCGGTCTGTGGGTGGATTCTGTTGAGTTGTGGCTGCCTGTCCTGATGGTTTAGTATTTTAGTGTTGTTTGAAAAGCCAGTTCAAACTGCTTCAAGCCATGCTCTGACCAAGGGTTTGCTTCGCCACATAGACGGGCTTGCAGCGGTTCCGCAGGTTTGTAACGTTGTGCAGATTAGGCTGTTCGTAATGCTGCGGTCCCACGAGTAGTGTTGTGTGTCAAAAAGGCCCGAGAAACTTGCACAGGGCTGTGGACATAGCTTGGCCATTATCATTAATTTGGACATGACCCATGGGACTTAAAAACCCGGTAACCGGAATGGACCACAGCTGTAACTATATACAGGGTGTTCCAAAAAGACCTGGATAAATTTTATTGTAATATATTTAGTACCACAGATGAACAATGATCCCTTTTTTTATTATGATACAGAATCTCATAAAGTTTTCTTTCTTTTCGGTATGGTGCGTATGTCAAAGAAAAATGGTGGACTCCACAGGAGAAGCTCAGTGCGTCGAAATGGTTCATCGAGAAGAGAATCCGACATGCAAGGTTTCAAGCGTAATTTCCGTACAACGGTATGAAAGAATTCCACCGATTGCGGATGGGATAGAGAGTGGTACAAGAGGGTTTAATGCAAGACTGGAAGTTGTCAGAAACAGAACAAGTACCGGTCGACCAAGCACAAGTGTAGCAGAAGTTGAAAGAGTGTGTGATCATTCAACAAAGCCCAAGAAAATCAAATCTTACATGCATCAGAGAATGGGACTACCAACCACCACTGCACATAACATTTTGTATAACGACTGAAGCTTTATTTGCCAACAAGGTGCAGATTCGCGGGTACTCAAACCAAATGAAGAACCCAAACACAAGGTGGTTTGCTGGGAAATGCTCAGGTCACATAGAGGACGATGACGATTACATGAAAAAGGTCATGTCACAGGTGAAGCTTGCTGTCAGTATTCGGGGAAAGTCAACCGGCGCACAATGTGATGATCTGGGGCCCGAATACCACCACGTGCGATCATTGAACATATACACGACAGGTCCAAAGATCAATGTGTGATGTAGCCTTCTCCATGACTGTTTTGGCAGGTCCGTTTTTCTTGCGGAGATGACAGTACCTCAACAATTTACATGAACCTGTTGGAGGCATTTCGCCTTCCCACAGATTATAGACCTACAACCCGTAATCAATTTTTAACAGGACGGTTGCTCAGGATTGAGCCTGCAGATTTCAGCAGGATGAGCCTGTAGTTTGACCGTCCTCAATGAAAAAATTTCCCAGGTCATTGGATGCACCAAGACCGACCAACCGCCTGGCTCCACGATCACCAGACATAAACCCCCTTGATTTTTTTTTTTCTGTGGGGGTTTGTCAAGATTTGTCTACAATCAAAGTGGCAAACCTGCAGGAATCTTCATTTCTCGGAGTCACAAGCTGCATCACACTGGTTGACGCAAACATGCTGAAGCCAGAACATGGCAATAACTCGTGTCTACCTTGATGTCCTGCGCGTGACAAGTAGGAGCTCACCTTGAAGTTATTGATGTGTGCACCAAAATGAATGGAGTTTCTGTATCAACAAACTAAAGGGTATCATTATATCTTGTGTGTTTCTAAATATATAAAAACACCTAACAAGTTGTCCGAGTCTGGTTTTGGAACACCCTGCTGCCAGTATTACATACACACATGCACACAACACACAACATATAATTGGGTCGCCGAAATAGGTGACCCTTATTGTCAGTATAATTCTGTCTGTTTGTTCGTTTGTCATCAGCATTAATTGGTAGTAAACGTGGGCGGATTTGACCAAAACTCGCGGTGTAGGTACATCTTATGACCTAGTGCTTTCTGTAAATTGTGCATGGTTGCTAGCGGACGCTTTGGTTCCCTAGCAACAACCAAAAGCCTTCAAAAATCGGTTTACCGTTTCACGCGAATCAATTCGGAAAGCCATTATCCCACGTGGGTTATGCAATTTGGCACGAATGGATCTACAGGTGATTGCTCTATCAAATATATTCCGGGTTTTTGTGATTATATGGAATACTTTACCCGCAGCGCCCCCTACAATTAGGGTATGCGCAAAAATTGGCGAAAAATTGGAAAGGCCCCTAGCGGACCAGGTGAGTGCATCGATACGAATGAACTTTGCAGGTTCATGGTACTCAATGAGTACTACAACTTGCCTCAGGACAATTTACCGAATTTCGGCTTTTAGGTCAGGGGTCAAAGTGTCCAATTAGGTGCCAAAAATCTGATAATATGCGAAGAAGCTGGCGAGGTGCCTTCGCGCCAAAAATGCTACTCCTCCGAGGGTTATGGTCGGAATGGTCATGAAAATTCACACTAAATCGTCTGGAATACAATTGTGCACAAACCACTCGAGCCGGATTTTCGATTTAATCTTTGTTCACCCACAGCACCCCCTCGAACTTTCGGGATTTCCGATATCAAACCGCATTTTCGGTACTTTTCATTTCAAATTTGATACCGAAGTTAGTTATCGGTAGATGGAACTGGATAGATTTTGGTATGCATAATTCTTAAGGTGATTCCCTTATCTGCTATATTGACATCCATTTTTGTTCTATATCTTATAGTTTCCATGCTCAGCGACCCAATCGCCGCCTACCGGCTTGTACATTATATATGTATATATATACTATATATTATATAATATATATATATATATATATTATACATATACAGTACTATACATATATATGTGTTGTATTACCTTGATTTATTGACCCCACTCCAATTTCTACGTTATGGTTCGGGGTCGGCGCACCAGTTTCCCGGTCTACACCCCTTTATGCCAAACATATCGCTCAGCACCCCCACTTCTCATCTCCCTCTCCCACTTAATTGCTTCTCTCAATTGTAATTCTGCCCCCTTCATATATATATATATATATATATATGTATATGTATATATATATATATATGTATATAAGATATATATATAATACTGCTAAATATGTATGTATATACATATATATTTATATAACTGTATATATACACATATATATATAATACTAATATATATATATATATATACATATACTTAATATGTACTTTTCTCACCTAGAGTTAATGGCCTTACACTTTTTTTCCCAGCTCTATTCTGTTCTTTACACCTTCCTTCCACTTCTCCACCTCTCTGGCCAGCATCTTCCCTTCAGATTGCATTGCGTCTGCCAGAAAACTCTTTCCTAGTTCCCTCCCCATATCTGAACTCAATGCTATCCTCCATTTTTTTTGTCATCCCTTATCGTTTTTCGAGAGTGTAACCATCTTCCTGATTCCAAATTTTCGTGTTCTTCCAGCCAGCCTTTCAATTCTGCTGCCCATGTCACCTATAGTCCTTTCTGTTTCTTACTGCTGACACCTTACTGAGACCACATCCATCTCCTCCTGCATTTCCTTTTCCTTTGGAAGTGAGCAATACAGTATCGTACAGTGAGGTCACCCTGAGACAGCATACTTGCTGGTCTCACTTAATGCATACAAAGTCACTGTAAACAATAAACATTGGATTGATTACAAAACGGAAAGAATTCTGCACAAATAATATATTGGAATCCTGCACCGAATTTACCAAAGGCTTTGTTTGATTTGCTGAACTGTTTTTTTTTCTGTGGGTGGGTACCAATGTGTGCTGTTCACTTGATGCTGGCTCTCTTCAAGTATCTGGAATGCAAGATGGACCCAGATCTCATCACATGGACAATATGTCTTCGAAAAAATCATCCCACCCTTCTCCTTCCGCGGGTCACTATCAGTAGCACTGTTGGAAGGGCCACAAAAAATAGTTTTATTTTCAACAGAAAGTGACGTCTTTGATATCAACCAAGCACGAACCAATTGAATTTCACGGGAGTACGAAATTATTTGTTTCCCCAACTTCTAACACCAACAGCCAATTTCCAACATATTTTGCTTTTCCACATTTCAAAAACGTTTTGCTTGAATGACAGCAATAGTTTGCGCATGAGAATACTCAAGATCATCACTATTTCACGGAACTGTTTATGCATCTCTCTGCACCATTTATAGACAAACAGAATGAAAGGCATGAATTCAGCAAATTGACAGACAGTGGTCTGTTAATTTCAACTGCGTTTTATATACTTCTTCACAATAATTTTCAATGAGACATCTATGTGACATTACACAGATGAATTATGTTGGTTGCCATATTACTTTTAGTCCGGAATGCTTTGACTGACCTTGATGTACTTCCTGTGTTTATTGCTCAACACACACAATAAAGTGTTGCAATATGACAGAGAAGACCAAAGATTAGAAATGGAGAGGTTGGAAATTGCAAAAATTCACTGCAGCTATAACTACCTTTATGCCACAAATTGAAGAGAGCAAAAAAGCTTGGACAATGTTGAGGGAGGCCTTTTCATCCTCAGCGCACTGGAGTATAAGCAGGTAATATATTATATATATATATATATATATATATATATATATATTATCATAAGAAAGTTTCTTGACAAATGGTTGTGCTTGTGGTTTGCCCTTGCTTCCCTGATATTATATTATCCTCCAATTCTGATGTACCATACTCTTGGATGCAAGCGTGGTTCTGCTTGAAGGAGTTCTTCGCCTTGCTTCATGCATGGGAAGGTTTGCCACCCCTCGTCAGCCAGTATTAGGAAGGGAATTGTGGAATTTGTTCATGATGCAACAATTGGCTCACCTCCTTTCATGAAGACACAATGGGATCTTTATCGGACCATCAACTAATTGCGACAGATGGGACACTTGGTTCAGCGTCCATCCGAGGGATTTGGACAACATACAATGAAGGAATCCGTCACCGTGCCTGTTAAAACATGATATTTAATCTGGGTCAACAAAATATGGCTGGGTGGCGATTTCTAACCCAGGCTAGACAGCTTAGAGGCAGTGTGTATACTCTAGGCCATTCTATTAGCAATGTATATATATATATATAATATATATATATATATATATATACTAATATATATATCCGGATATTAAATGTGTGTTATGTGTGTGTGTGTATATGATCAGTATGTATGGGAAATGCTAGCATGCCTCCCTAAAATGATTAAATTTAATCAGTCTTGCATTTGACTTCAGTGCTGATGCCAATTTTTCTCTTGATATATTTCATAATGACACACCTCCAGTAAATGATATATGCCTTGTCAGAACCCAGCCCTCGAACAAAGCCTCCCAAATTACTTGAAGGGGGAGAAGCCTTTCTGCTGTGAAAATCAAAGAAGCATGGGAAAAAACTCGTCTCCCTCTGCCTCCCCTTTCTGCCCACCCATTGGGACTGCAAAGATCCCCCAAATCTTCTTCTTATGCCCCCCTTGACAAGTATAGGAACGAGATGCAAATGAGGGGCGGGAGGAAAGGAGGGCAGCATTGCCAGCGTTTCGTGCTTTCCAGATGAGTTCGTATTTTCAAATAGGCACAGCGAAAACAATCCCAGGCATGCCTTGGCTGCCGGGAAGACAGTGTAGTTTCAGTGACTGTGATCCCACCCCTGGCGCGTTCTACAGGCCCTGACATTTGCGCCAGGAAGAAAGGCGGAATTGTTGCTGGGAGGGCGCGGCCAGCCGGATGTGTGTCCGTGCGGATCTCGACAGTGGCCATGCCGCCGTTCTGCAGGCCAGGAATGCAGGGCCTCAGCCAAAAGGAATGGCAGGCCAAGGCCTGACTTCAGCAACAGTGGTGGCCTTACCAGGCTTGCTGCAGAAAACAACCAAAAAAAGCATGCATAGTATTGGCACAGTTCAGGGTGTCAAGTTTGTTGAGAGTGTCAAAGTCCTTACCATAATTGTCAATGGCCTGTGTTTTATTGATTCCCAGCCTGAAAAAAAAAAAAAAAACTTCAAGCTCTGTGAACAAAGAGTTCAAAGGGAAAGTTCGGCAAATTTGAAACTCTTTCTTTTTACCTAAGTTCCCCTCTGAGCCTTAGGAGTAGGCTTCGTTCAAATTAGGAAGTTGCAGTTATGAGGTTATGAAAGTTTGGTCTAACTTGTTGTATATACGCCATCTCTTACATCACGTGCTTTTCACAGCCAATCAGGAACTAAGTAAACAAACATGCTGCCTCTGCAGAAATGACTGAAAATCCTCTGAAGTGAATTTCCCTGACGAATGCAGTCTTTTTACATGAAGGATACAAGTGAAAATTTTCATTTGAACAAATAAAAGTTTATCTTGGCTAAAATGGGCAACTTTTCTGCCGATATTCATTGCCTTACCAGCATGGCTAGCTTCGGAATTCGAATGAATGCAAGGCAAACCAGCTCGAAGGTTGTCCTGCGACAGATTTCCACACATCACTGATGTACTCGTTGTGCAAAGGTACAGGCAACATTTTCTGCTTTGACGAAAAGCAAAATATGAAATTCCAATTTTGACAACACTAAAAATTGTGATGTCAGAAGAATTGATGGAATATGACTTCTTTGGTTGTTATAATCATCCTATTTTTGTATCAGGAGTCATATTACATAATATAGGGGTTGGTGTCAGGATAGGCCTATATACTGTCCACAACCTCTATTACGTACATTGTCCTATACATACATTCGCCTCTAAGTGTCTAGCCTGGGATTGAATCACAACTTTAGCGGCATAAAACTGTTCATCCTGAGTATTTCACAAAGGGTGACTTATCAATGTGGGTGCCGTCCCTCGGATGGATGTCCCATCGGCCGGCATTCGTCAGTTGGACATTAAAGATCCCACAAGCGTACTTTTTGCAAAGAGTTGTGCAGCTTGTCAGCCGGCCACCCTGAACAAATTACAATTTCTTCCTGACTTCCTGAGGTCTGAGTGGCAACCCAACCAGGATTGTAGCCTAGCAAAACTTCTTCAGCAGCACCGTTGTACTTGATGAGTGATGATGCAGGATGCAGAGTAGGTTCACTGGGGCAATTGAAAAGGGATGGTGAGTGGACTGGGTTAGTTTAATTCGGGAATAAGAAAAATGAGCAGCTGCTTCTACAAGTTGGAGATAGAGGGAAAAAAAACAAAAAATGAAATGGAGTGAACATGAAATTGACTTTGTCAGGAAGTCACAAAATGCTGCCTCCTTGCGTGAGCATGTAGGACTAGTTGGTTTTGTTCGAGGAATGCAGCATCTGAGATGAGTCAGATTATAAAACGCATATGAGGAAAAGTCAACAAGTAAATGAATTGCTGAAATTAACCATCTAATTAAGGAAGAATTTTTGTTTTTGATATGTATCCGCAAACTTCTGCCATACCCCAGGTTATGGATGCCCTTCATAATGAAAATAATGGTGGTTGTCCCTGTCCATTTCTACACCATTCCACTTGGATGTCATCATCATTGCTGAATTCCAAACTTGGAAAGCTCCTTTATTACATTGTTGTATTCCAAACAATGTCACTATTGGATTCTCACATGTCCTGCACAATGAGACAAATCTAACAATGGCACGCTTTGTCATGGTTGATTTACACACCTATCCTCATGTATCAGGTCCATCAATCCTGGTCATGTTATCATTCTGTAGAGCAGACGCTTATCGCTTGGGCCATTTGTTCATTGCACACACTTTGTCCTTCCATTCGTAAACTCTTCACACCATTCCTACACATTATAGTCGTGCATACTGTTCCCATGGTTAGTTGTGCAGCATTCTCTTAAGAATGTCAACAGCTTGACACCTTCCACTAAGCAAAAACCTGATGACTCCTTCCTAGTTCCATTAATGGTGCATTTTTCTAATGGGGCAAGCCATCTTCACAGCACGATCAGGAGCAACACGGGGAGGGGATGTTGGGTTTAATTCCTACTATTCATTTGCCAATTGGGACTGACTTTGCATACCAATATCAATTTTTATGGACAAACCTTCAAAAGGAGTTTACCTCGCCGCCATAGAGCATTTTAAATTGCTCAGACGTTGGCAATAAATGCGAGTGTTGAATCCCCAGCTACCAGCTCGATGAATAGGAGATGCCATTTGCAGTTTTTTTCCCGTTTCCATCCCTACCCTGTTTAGAATCCCATGTGGGCATGGGCAAACTTGCTACTAATTAATAAATAATAATATAGTCCCATTTAGAAGGAGACCTTCAATACAGGAGGCCATTTGGCCCATGTAAGCCTGCGCAATCGCTGCCAAACCTATGGTTGTTTGTCCGTACTCTTATCCTTTTATACGCCAAGCAAGGAAGCAGGCACATAACCGTTTTAAAAAACTTTTGGTTATGACTCGCGCTGGGGTTTCCGAATCTGCTGACGTCTCAGACTTCAGAGAGGACGCTCTAACCATTACCCCACTGAGTCTGGATTTGTGGCACTTGCTGCCAATGCAATGATCCCCCTACCTGCCGTCTACAATATTGCCCCAGAACACAATTGTATTCCAAACAATGGCCACTATTAGTGACTGTAAAATTGCACTTTGATTTATTGACTTACCCTTGCTGGGCTGAACAGAAGAAGCCACCAACCTGTCCATGCGTGGGAGAATATACGGAAAGCCTTTGCCTTGACCCTCTAATGACAGTCCTTCGAGAGGAGTTTGTGTTTTCCCCACAACAGACATTCTTCACAAGCCAGACTACAAAGGAGTGGCAAAGGCCCTTGTCCACAAAATACAAGGGCATTTTAGTTCCGAACCATAAACTGCAGGGTAACGGCCATCCGGCCATCGTATCAATGGTTCCCCACCTCATGAGCACCTGAGGGTGCCAACAAACGACATTATGGAGGAATTCCTCAACCCAGATGCAATTTTTCTTTATTTTATGGAAGATAAGCTCTCAAGGTGCATTTGTTGGCAACGATGCGTCGGCTTGAGGTCACCGTAGAAAGTGGAATTGCTTCATGCATGCCTTCTAGCAATTCCACCCTTTTACTTTGCACTTGATAAAAAACAACTACCCACACTATTCAAATCATCTAATCGATCACTCCGATGTCTGCGCAAGTGATAGCACAACTTTGGTCCATTGCAACAAACAAAAGGATGTGTCTTCTGCAATTCTATTACCCTGTTTATTGCTCGAAGTTTTATTGCCTGCAGGACATTTCGGTCTCTCAGTTGATATCATGTCTGTCACCTGCAGCAGATAGGCAGAAAGGTTTGTAGCATTTGCTCAGTGAGATTAGAGTGGAATTTCAGGACATTGCATTAACTACTGTATATCAATTGCCTCTGCAATGTGGGTCCCCCCA
>CM068953.1:163206973-163223842 GCA_035128595.1 Eptatretus atami | reverse complement strand
ATGCACACTGGTGGACGCAAACATGCTGAGCCGAACATGGCAATAACTCGTGCTCTACCTTGATGTCCTGCGCGTGACAAGTAGAGCTCACCTTGAAGTATATTGATGGTGTGCACAAAATGATATGAGTTTCTGTATCATACAAACTAAAGGGTATCATTATATCTTTTGTGTTTCTAAATATATAAAACACCAAAGTTGTCCGAGTCTTTTTGGAACACCCTGTGCAGTATTTACATACACACATGCACACACACACACATATATTGGGTCGCCGAAATAGGTGACCCTTATTGTCAGTAATTCTGTCTGTTTGTTCGTTTGTCATCAGCATAATTGGTAGTAAACGTGGGCGGATTTTGACCAAACTCGGGTGGTAGGTACATCTTATGACCTAGTGCTTTGTAAATTGTGATGGTTGCTAGGACGCTTTGGTTCCCTAGCAACAACCGAAAAGCCTTCAAAATCGGTACCTTCACGCGAAATCAATTCGAAAGCCATTATCCCACGTAGGTTATGCAATTTGGCACGAATGATCTACAGGTGATGCTCTATCAAATATATTCCGGTTTTTGTGATATATGGAATACTTTACCCGCAGCGCCCCCTACAATTAGGGTATGCGCAAAAATTGGCGAAAATTGAAGGCCCCCTAGGGACCAGGTGAGTGCATCGATACGAATGAAACTTTGCAGGTTCATGGTCCTCAATGAGTACTACAACTTTGCCTCAGGACATATTTACCGATTTCGCTTAGGTCAGGGGTCAAAGGTCAATTAGTGCAAAAATCGATAATATGCGAGAGCTGGAGGTGCCTTCGCGCCAAATGCTATCTCCCTAGGGTTATGGTCGGATGGTCATGAAAATTCACACTAATCGTCTGGAATACATTGTGCACAAACCATCGAGCCGGATTTTCGATTTAGATCTTTGTTCACCCACAGCACCCCCTGAACTTTGGGGATTTCCGATATCAAACCGCATTTTCGGTACTTTTCATTCAAATTGATACCGAGTAGTTATCGGTAGATGGAACTGGATGAGATTTGGTATGCATAATCTTAAGGTGATTCCCTATCTGCTATATGACATCCATTTTGTTCTATATCTTATAGTTTCCATGCTCAGCGACCCATCGCCGCCTACCGGCTTGTACATATATATGTATATATATATATATATATATATTATATATATATATAATTATACATATACAGTATATACATATATATGTTGTTGTATTACTTGATTATTGACCCCACTCAATTTCTACGTTATGGTGGGGTCGGCTGCACCAGTTTTCCCGGTCTACACCCCTTTATGCCAAACATATTCGCTCAGCACCCCCACTTCTCATCTCCCTCTCCACTAATTGCTTCATCCTCAATTGTATTCTGCCTTCATATATATATATATAATATATATATGTATATGTATATATATATATATACTGTATATAATATATATATATATATACTGTACATATGTATGTATATACATATATATTTTATTACTGTATATATACACATATATACTATATCTATATATATATATATATATATATACATATACTTATATGTACTTTTTCTCACCTAGAGTTTATGGCCTTACACTTTTTTTCCCAGCTCTATTCTGTTCTTACACCTCCTTCCCTCTCACCTCTCTGGCCAGCATCTTCCCCTTCAGATTGCATGCGTTCTGCCAGAAACTCTTTCCTAGTTCCCTCCCCATATCTGAACTCAATGCTATCCTCCATTTTTTTTCATCCCTATCGTTTTTCGATAGTGTAACCATCTTCCTGATTCCAATTTCTCGTGTTCTTCCAGCCAGCACTTTCAATCTGCTGCCCATTGTCACCTTATAGTCATTTCTGTTTCTACTGCTGACACCTACTGAGACACTATTCCCACTCTCCTCCTGCATTTCCTTTCCTTGTGAAGGTGAGCAATACAGTATCGTACAGTGAGGTCACGCCTTGAGACAGCATACTTGCTTGTCTCACTTTAATGCATACAAAGTCACTGTAAACAATAAACATTGATTGATTACAAACGGTAAAGAATTCTGCACAAATTAATATATTGGAATCCTGACCGAATTTACCAAAGGCTTTGTTTGATTGCTGAACTGTTTTTTTTTGTGGTGGGTACCAAGTGTGTGTGTTCACTTGATGCTGGCTCTCTTCATATCTGGAATGCAATGATGGACCCAGATCTCATCACATGTGACAATATTCTTCGAAAAAATCATCCCACCCTTCTCCTTCCGCGGGTCACTATCCAGTAGCACTGTTGGAAGGGCCACAAATAGTTTTATTTTCAACAGAAGTGACGTTCTTTGATATCAACCAAGCACGAACCCAATTGAATTTCACGTGAGTACGAATTATTTGTTTCCCCACTTCTAACACCAACAGCCAATTCCACATATTTTGCTTTTCCACATTTCAAACGTTTGCTTGAATGACAGCAATAGGTTGCGCATGAGAATACGCAAGATCACTCACTATTTCACGACTGTTTATGATCTCTCTGCACCATTTATAGACAACAGATGAAAGGCATGAATCAGCAAATTGTACAGACAGTGGTCTGTTAATTTCAACTGGTTTTATATACTTCTTCACAATAATTTTCATGATACATCTATGTGACATTACACAGATGATTATGTTGGTTGCCATCTTACTTTTGTCCGGAATGCTTTGACTGACCTTGATGTCACTTCCTGTTTTATTGCTCAACACACACAATGTAAGTGTGCAATATGAACAGAGCAAGACCAAAGATTAGATGGAGAGTTGGAATTGCAAAATTCACTGCAGTATACTACCTTATGGCAGCAAATTGAAGAGAGCAAAAAAGCTTGGACAATGTTGAGGGAGGCCTTCATCCTGCAGCGCACTGGAGTATAGGCAGGTAATATATATATATATATATATATATATATATATATATATATATTCATAAGAAGTTTCTTGACAATGGTTGTGCTTGGTGGTTTGCCCTTGCCTTCCCTGATATATATCCTCAATCTGATGTACCATACTCTGTGATGCAGAGCGTTGGTTCTGCTGAAGGAGTTTCTTCGCCTTGCTTCATGCTGGGAGGTTTGCCACCCCTCGTCAGCAGTAGTTAGGGAAGGAATTTGGAATTTGTTCATGATGCCAACAATGGCTCACCTCCTCTTCATGAAGGACACAATGGGATCTTTATCGACCATCAACTAATGCCGACAGATGGGACACTGGTTCAGCGTCCATCCGAGGGATGACACATACATTGAAGAATCCGTCACCGTGCCTGTAAAACATGATATTTATATCTGGGTCAACAAATTATGGCTGGGTTGGGATTCTAACCCAGGCTAGACAGCTTAGAGGCAAGTGTGTATACATCTTGGCCATTCTATTAGCAATGTATATATATATATATATATATATATATATATATATATATATATATATATATATATCCGTATATTATGTGTGTATGTGTGTTGTGTGTATATGATCAGTATGTTATGGAAAATGCTAGCATGCCTCCCTAAATGATTAATTTAATCAGTCTTGCATGACTTCAGTGCTGATGCCAATTTTTCTCTGATATATTTCATAATGACACACCTTCTCAGAAATGTATATGCCTTGTCAGAACCCATCCTCGACAAAGCCTCCCAAATTACTTGAGGGGGAGAAGCCTTTCTGCTGTGAAAATCAAGAAGCATGGGAAACTCGTCTCCCTCTGCCTCCCCTTTCTGCCCACCCATTGGACTGCAAAGATCCCCAAATCTTCTCTTATGCCCCCCCTTGCAAGGTATAGGAACGAGATGGCAAATGAGGGGCGGGAGGAAAGGAGGCAGAATTGCCAGCGTTTCGTGCTTCCAGATTGGAGGTCGTATTTCAAATTAGGCACAGCGAAACAATCCCAGGCATGCCTTTGGCTGCCGGGGGAAGACAGTGTAGTTTCAGTGACTGTGATCCCACCCCTGGCGCGTTCTACAGGCCCTGACATTTGCGCCAGAAGAAAGGCGGATTGTTGCTGGGGGCGCCGGCCAGCGGATGTGTGTCCGTGCGATCTCGACCAGTGCCATGCCGCCGTTCTGCAGGCCAGGAATGCAGGGCCTCAGCCAAAAGGAATGGCAGGCCCAAGGCCTGACTTCAGCAACAGGTGGTGGCCTTACCAGGCTTGCTGCAGAAAACAAACAAAAAAAGCATAGCATAGTATTGGCACCAGTTCAAGGTGTCAAGTTTTGTTTGAGAGTGTCAAAGTCCTTACCATAATTGTCAATGGCCTGTGTTTTATTTGATTACCCAGCCTGAAAAAAAACAAAAAAACTTCAAGCTCTGTGAACAAAGAGTTCAAAGGGAAAGTCGAAATTTTGAAACTCTTTCTTTTTACCTAAGTTCCCCTCTGAGCCTTAGGATAGGGTTCTTCATAATTAGGAAGTTGCAGTATGAGGTTATGAAAGTTTGGTCTAACTGTGTATTATACGCATCTTTACATCACGTGCTTTTCACAGCCAATCAGGAACTAAGTTAAACAAGACATGGCTGCCTCTGCAGAAATGACTGAGAAATCCTCTGAAGTTGAATTTCCTGACGAATGCAGTCTTTTTCACATGAGGATACAAAGTGAAAATTTTCATTTTGAACAAATATAAAGTTATCTTTCTATAAATGGCAACTTTTCTGCCATATCATTGCTTACCAGCATGGCTATGCTTCGGATTCGAATGATGCAAGCAAACCAGCTCGAAGGTTGTCCTGCGACAGATTTCCACACATCACTGATGTACGTCGTTGTGCAAAGGTACAGGGCAACATTTTCTGTTGACGAAAAGCAAATATGAAATTCAATTTTGACAACACTAAAATTGTGATGTCAGAAGAATTGATGGAATATGACTTCTTTGGTTTGTCATAATCATCCTATTTTTGTATCAGGAGTCATATACATATTAGGGGTTGTCAGGATGGCCTATATACTGTCCACAACCTATACGTACATTGTCCTATACATACATTCGCCTCTAAGCTGTCTAGCCTGGGATTGAATCACAACTTAGCGCTAAACTGTCATCCTGGTATTTCACAAAAGGGGGTGACTTATCAATGTGGGTGCCGTCCCTCGGATGGATGTCCCATCGGCCGGCATTCGTAAGTGGACATTAAAGATCCCACAGCGTACTTTTGCAAAGAGTTGGTGAGCTGTCGCCGGCACCCTGAACAAATTACAAATTTCTTTCCTGACTTCCTGAGTCTGAGTGGCAACCCAACCAGGATTGTAGCCTAGAAACTTCTTCAGCAGCACCGTTGGTACTTGATGATGATGATGCAGATGCAGATTAGGTTCACTGTGGAATTGAAAAGGGATGTGAGGTGGACTGGGTAGGTTTAATTGGGAATAAGAAAAATGAGCAAGCTGCTTCTACAAGTTGGAGTATAGAGGGGAAAAAAAACAAAAAATGAATGGAGGTGAACATGGGAAATTGACTTTGTCAGGAAGTCACAAAATGTGCTCCTTGGTGAGCATGTAGGGACTAGTTGGTTTTGTTCGGAGGAATGAGATCTGGAGATGAGTCAGATTATAAACGATATGAGGAAAAGTCAACAAGTAAAGTGAATTTGTGAATTAACCATCTAATTAAGGAAGAATTTTGTTTTTTGATATGTATCCGCAAACTTCTGCCATCCCCAGGTTATGGATGCCCTCATAATGAAATAATGGTGGTTGGTCCCTGTCCATTTCTACACCTCCACTTGGATGTCATCATCATTGCTGAAGTTCCAAACTTGGAAAGCTTCCTTTATTACATTGTTGTATTCCAAACAATGTCACTATTGGATTCTCACATGTCCTGCACAATGAGACAAATCTACAATGGCAGCTTTGTCATCTGTTGATACACACCTATCCTCATGTATCAGTCCATCAATCCTGGTCATGTTATCATCTGTAGCAGCAGACGCTTATCGCTTGGGCCATTGTTCATTGCACACACTTGTCCTTCCATTTCGAAACTCTTCACACCATTCCTACACATTATAGTCTGTGGCATACTGTTCCCATGGTATTGTGCAGTCATTCTCTTAAGAATGTCATACAGCTTGACACCTTCACTAAGCAAAACCTGATGACTCCTTCCTGTTCCATAATGGTGCATTTTTCTAATGGGGCAGCCATCTTCACAGCACGATCATTGGAGCAACACGGGGAGGGGATGTTGGGTAATTAATCCTACTATTCATTTGCAATTGGTGACTGACTTTGATACCAATATCAATTTTTATGACAAACCTTCAAAAGGAGTACCTCGCCGCCATTAGAGCATTTAAATTGCATCAGACGTGGCAATAAATGCGAGTTGTTGATCCCAGCTTACCAGCTCGATGATAGGAGATGCCATTTGCAGTTTTTTTCCGTTTCCATCCCTACCCTGTTTAGAATCCCATGTGGGCATGGGCAACTTGCTAGTAATAATAATAATAATATGAGTTCCTTTAGAAGGAGCTTCAATACAGGAGGCCATTTGGCCCATTAAGCCTGCGCAATCGCTGCCAACCTATGGTTGTTTGTCCGTACTCTATCCTTTTTATACGCCAAGCAAGGAAGCAGCACATACCGTTTTAAAAAACTTTGGTATGACTCGGCTGGGGTCCGAATCGCTGACGTCTCAGACTCAGAGAGGACGCTCTAACCATTACCCCACTGAGTCTGGTTGTGGACTTGCTGCCAATGAATGATCCCCTACCTGCCTCTACAATATTGCCCAGAACACAATTGTATTCCAAACAATGCACTATTAGTGACTGTAAAATGCACTTGATTTATTGACTTACCCTGCTGGTGAACAGAGAAGCCACCAACCTGTCCATGGTGGGAGAATATACGGAAAGCCTTTTGCCTTGACCCTCTAATGAAGTCCTTCGGAGGAGTTTGTGTTTTCCCACAACAGACTTCTTCACAAGCCAGACTACAAAGGAGTGTGCAAAGGCCCTTGTCCACAAAATACAAGGCATAGTCCGAACCATAACTGCAGGGTAACGGCCATCCGCCATCCGTATCAATGGTTCCCACCTCATGAGCACCTGAGGGTGCAACAAAGGACATTATGGAGGAATTCCTCAACCCAGATGCATTTTTCTTTATTTATGGAGATAAGCTCTCAAGGGTGCATTTGTTGGCAACGATGCGTCGTCTTGAGTCACCGTAGAAAGGGAATTGCTTCATGCATGCCTTCTAGCAATTCACCCTTTACTTTGCACTTTGATAAAAACAACTACACACTATCAAATCATCTAATCGATCACTCCGAGTCTGCAGTGATAGCACAACTTGGTCCATTGCAACAACAAAGGATGTTCTTCTGCAATTCTATACCCTTTTATTGTCTCGAAGTTTTATTGCCTGCAGACATTTCGTCTCTCAGTGTGATATCATGTCTGTCACCTGAGCAGATAGGGAGAAAGGTGGTAGCATTTTGCTCAGTGAGATTAGAGTGGAATTTCAGGATTGATTAACTACTGTATATCAATTGCCTCTGCAATGTGGTCCCCCCACCCACCACCTCCTCGGACTAGGGTAGATCTACGTCTCCTGTTTTTTTTAGTTTGAGGCTGACTTCACAGCATTCCGAGTGCTTTAGGAGTCGACCATTAAGTGTAGTTTTGTGCCACATGTAGATTATTCAAGGACAGAACAAAGGGATGGAATACCTCCTCCCTGACAGTCATTTGTAGGCCAGCTGAGTTTTATTGACAATGCAATCATGACATTGTAATTCTTTTGGATTTGCTTGGTTTCCAGAAACTTGGTTCCAAATTTTTAATAGTACTGCCTCAAAGTGAATTTGAATCTGCAACCTGTGGGATACACGTCAGAATTTATGATTCCACCTCCCACCCAGAGCACCTTTCTCTCTCCTACTTCTCGTAAGTTATATCTCCCTTCCTCTTAGTCTTATCTCCTCCAAACCTACCTTTCCTTTTCTCCTTCCTCATCACATACTTTCCTCCCCTCCCATATCTCCCCTGTCTTCCCCCGTTCTCTTCCTTTTCTCGAAATTTATCTCACTGTACCCCCAAACTGCAGCGTACATAATATGTAGACGAGCCAAGACCGGGGGGGAGAAGCTGTGCGCACATGAAGCTCCAGGAACTTGATAGATCTGTTTTTTGGGAGGCATAATTTGCGTTCCTTGCCAAGGGAAATAGTTGGACTGACGTGCATTGTGCCACATAGCGACCAACCAGCTTGAAAAGAACAGCTGTACAAAAAGTTTTGGGACATCTGCCAGCCAATCTGTGGTCGGATTACAGTTCACTGGGCAAGACCTTAGAGCATATGTCTATATTGAATTGTAATGAGACATGCATGAGAGTTTATGTAAGGAGTATTTTATCAAAAAGAAGATGTCGGTCAGATTATGCCATGTTGGATTATATTGTTCATCTTTTAACTGCAGATACAACTTTCCTTAAGCTCAATATTTGCCTGTTTCACATTCCTATCTTACTTCAGGGTTCATGCATGATGGTGATTCTGCATGTGAGTTGGATATAAGTTCCACTGTGAGCCTTAAATCCTTTTCTTTTCTTTTTAAAATCGAATGCAGTAGATCTCCTGAGATCAATTTAAAAGTCTTACATCAATGTGTAAAAAAAAAAATCAAATTAATACAAATATGATGCATCATAATTTCTGTGGTTGTCATTAGACAGTTTCTTCTTATTATTATTCTTGCTTCTTCTTGGTAGCTTGGCTGCTGGGTTGCTATCATTTTGTTTGGGCATACTGGCTGTGCAACTGATGCGGTGCCCCTGTTACAAGCCAGCTGGTACTCATTTTGCCAACCTATGAAGGTTGGATGACAGGCTGAGTCGACTCACCTGATGTTAATTCAATGGTTAAACAGGGGATTGAACTCAAGATCCTCGGATCTTAAGCCAGCCACCTTGACCATAAAGCCAACAACAGGCTTTAACAAGTGATTCTTCACCATTGAGAGATGGGGGCCAAGAACGTTATCTCACAAACTTGTGGACGGATTACGACAAAACTAGTGGATGAGTTGGTTAGGTGACAAGAACAAGTCGATTCGATTTTGGTTCAGGTCCTGATACAGATCCAGCCTATCAGTGGGCTACAAAATGTAAACTGCTCAGCTTGGCGGAGGTATGTGCTCCACCGGGTGCCGTTCTAGTTATCCCCATGCTTTTTGGAAAAAAAAAAAGAAAAAAGGGGAGGATATTGTAATCGGCTCTGTCTGTCTGTCTGTTCGGCCATCCGTCTGTCCATCCATCATGCCATCTCTTCCTAAACGGTTGTGCAGAAATTCACCAAACTTGGTCGTTGTGCAAACCACATGGCACGGATGTGCAAGAGCAGTATCATTTTCAACCCCGCCTCCTGATGCGGGGTCAAAAGGGATCAAATACCAAATAATTAAATTACGGGCACAGCCCAGTGGTGTCACCCAGCATGGTGATGAGTATTAAAGCACGACTCGCTCAACAGAAACAGATTGGTGACTTCCCCATCTTCCGATCCAATATCGCATACTTTTGCTTATTTGTTTCCTCCTGCTTATTCAGGCTGAACATGGCTACAAACTGTTCCTCTTGATGTCTCCCATTTTCAGTTCCAGACTGTCAGATTGCCACCTTTTCCCATGGAGCACACTTCTTGGTTTCAGTTCTTCTTTGCTCTTCTTCACCCTTCAAGATCATTGCCCACTACAATGATTTGACACCTATTTTATACTCATAACATCTACAATTCATCTCTAACCCTTCATATGTCAACTTATTGATATTTCATTGCTTTGTTACCCTCAAAATACTTTGAATTTCTATAATAGACTGGTGATTTCAGAAATTATAAGACTGGACCATTTTGGGGTACAAACCCACAGATGATTTTTTTTTAGATCCTCGTGGAGGATCTCTAAGTCTTACTCACGTTGTTGTTCTTCATCTTCTTGTAGACTTTTTTGTTTCACAGCCTACAGTTTTCATCGAAAATTTCCTGAAACTTGGCATATATATGTACAAATACCCTGCACAGACAGTAACCATCTCCGATTTTAAAAATTCCTCCTAGAAAAAAAGTTATGACGTCAAAATATCTCCGCTAATGGAAATCGCCTAAAAAATTATCTCAAACTAGGCAAGCTTTTTGAATTATGTTTGCGGGAATCGAACAGGCGTTAGCAGAGATGAATTACCGCACATATAATACATCACTATGACGTCATATCAATTTTTATGACGTCATTCCTATTTTTTGACATTTTTTGTTTCACAGCCCAGAGTTTTCATCGGATCTTCGTGAAACTTGCCATGTATATGCAGAAAGCCCACGCGCAGGCAGTAACCATCTCCGATTTTGGAAATTCTTCCTAGAAAAAAACTTGACGTCATAATATCGCCGCTAATGCAAATCGCCTATACCATTATCTCCGAAACTAGGCAAGCTTTTTGAATTTTGTTTGCAGGAATCAAGCCGGGCATTAGCACAGATATATAATTTATCGCAAACCTGATACATCACAATGACGTCATATTCGTTTTTATGACGTCATCATTAAGAGGACGAGGATCATAGCTCATTGAGCTTGTTTTAGGTCAATTTGACACTCCTGAGGAAAAAAGATGATGAAAATGGCTTGTCCAAGATATCTTATTTCATTAAATACCTGAAAACAGCGAATCAAAGATGGCTGCCAACATTATGATTTGCTGAATGAATATCCCAAAGCAGTGATTTTTTTTGTCACACTTCAAACATTCAGATTCATGCCATTTCTATTTATTGAATCAGAGTTAATTACATACAAGCAGGATATGCTTACATATTGTGTAAGCATATGAACCATGCTTCCCCCATTGTCTCGGGTCGCTCACCTGCATATATATTTTTTTCATTTATTTATATTTTCATTTATGGATGCTTTCCAATGGTTCTGTGATTTTTCCCTGTGTATTGGTTTCGATGTCCATCGGCATGTGAAATTACCTTGCTTCCCCATTGTTTCAGGTCGCTCTCCTGCATTATTTTTTTCATTTATTTATTTTCATTTATTTATATTTTCATTTACACATATTGTCCGATGATTCTGTGAATTTTACCGGTGCGCGGCCTTTGATGTCCATCGACACACAAAATTTCAGCTTTCTGTGTCACCCGAAAGGTACCGATCTTTAATATCAGTCAGTCAGTCAATGGTTAGAAAGAGCTTTAAATATTAGATATGAAAACCAGATATTTAAATAGCATTACTGCCACGAAATGTAGGTATCAAATGTTTTTTACATCAACATTGCAAAGACCAAAATACAATGATTACACCACATCATGAATGAGTTTGATAATTCAGTTTAAGTTTGATTAATTAAGTTGTTGTTCTCTATGAAGCCAGCTTGGAATGCAAGCAATCAATTGGCTCCTTTACGGTCATCTCAATGGTAATCGAGTCACAGCTCCACCTAACCCCATCCTGGCCAGACAGTATACAGTATGTGCCACCACTGTCCTCTCGATATTTGATGTGTTTCCTTAAACACATTCACATCCCATTTTCGATTGATCTGGCATCATCTTGGCCCTACGTCATGCATGCTTCTGTTCTCCCAACAATGGATGGAGGCCCTCAATGTTAGATATGAGATCAGGGCCGTCTCTCAAGACGTATCTCAACTTTGATACAGTCTGGCATCCCTCCTTGCTCTCCGAAGTCTCTGCCTATGGCATCCAGGTCAACTCGACACATGGCTCACTCATGTCCTCTGCTCTTGTAGCCATTGTGTGGCTATCAATGGTATTCTCTCAACTCCTCTCCCTGTTAAGGCTGGAGTTCCAGGCCAGAACACAAGGCAGTGTTCTGGGCCCAGTCCTATCCATAATCTTCATTAACGATCTCACTCTCTGGAACCCATCTTTATCTCTTTGGTGATGACTCCTCCTTGTGCCATGACATTCCTTATACTTCAGATACACAGGCAGCAGCCATGTACCTCTCCACAGACCTTGATGCAATCACACGATGGTCAAACACTTGGAATATGTATTTCAATCCTGACAAATCTCACACTCTCACTATCCCTCTCCAAAAGGACCATCTGGCAAACTCTATCTACTTCTTCCTTTCAATCTCATGTTCACCACCTATATACTCCAGATCAGGTATGGGAGCATTCATTGGAGCAGCGCGTCGCTGTATCCATTTTCCGCTGGCAGTCCAGGGGCCTCCGTCTGGCCACCCCCCAGGCAGATGCCTAGCCCATCTCCTTGAGATGCTGATCAACCTGCTGCAACATTGGTCTCCACTCACGAGGCTCCCTCGCTGAGAGAATCTAGTGAACAGGATCAACGTCAGGAAAATGAGCCACATGCCCATACAGCCGCAGTTGACACTCAGGGACTATGCAGGTAACAAGTCTCATTTGAGTCTCTCTCAGCAACCGCTCGTTGGACACAAAGTCTGACTGGCGATAGCCAAGGATTCTCTGAAGAGACCTGGTACCAAAGGACTTAAGTCTCCATCTCAGATCCATGGTCAGAGTCCAAGTCTCACATTCAAAGAGCAAGACTTGAAGCAAGATTCAAAGAGCAAGACTTGAGGACCTGAAGGCTCGGACTTTCATTCTCCTGCACAGGTACCGACAGCGCCACACCCCATGATCCAGTGAATCCATGACTCACCAGGCCTGACCCAGGCATCTATTGACCTCTGGCTCACAGCCAGCAGAAACATGAATACCACTGGCAAGGGAAGTGAATCTCTCCGTGACCTCAACATCCTCACCACAAACAGGTATAAACAAGATATAAGCATCCAAGATATCAATGAAAGCCTGGATCTTCGTTTTCACCAAGGAAACCCATAATCCTAGTGGCTCTGACTCCCCATTCAACACCTTGAGGGCCTCCAAAAGGATATCCAGAGTATCCGCAAAGATGACTGCATCATCTGTGAAATCAAGGTCAGAGATCTTGACATTCCCAAACAATGCACCACAGCTTGATCTCTCCGACATCCTCCCAGAATCCAGTATCTGTGGTCGGTATTGAGGAACTGAGCATTCTGGTAGACCCTCCAGTTCTGGATCATCCGGTAGACCCGCCATGATATATCCACTATCCGGTCTCCGAACCTCAGGGAGTGCTGCAATACCGATGTACAAACGCTTGAGCTCAGATGATAACAGAGACAGTTGATCATCCTCTCTTAGGGAAAGGACATTCCAGGCACCCACCCGAAGGGACCACCTCAGGTTAATCCAAGGATACCACCATCTGTTGGATGACACCTCTGCACCACACCACCACCTACCACCGCAATCTGACCTAGGAAGTTTACCCTGTGCTTTTCCTCCCATCAACAAGAAATGGGGATCCCGAAGGCTTTTCCCCAATCCTGTGTGGGGCAGCAGCACAGAAGGTACTCCCACAGAGTATGTTTTCAGTTTTCTTTACATTTGTGTATTTTACAGAATGAAGTGTTTTACGGTGGCGGGAGTGCAAATCCTGCCACTAACCTCCTTAAAAAGGTAACCCAACTGGACGTCCCAGACACAGTGGGCACTAGATATGGATGGACGTCGGCTCACAAGAGTTCCTCCACCCTTTGACAGGTTTTGTTTTTAATCCTGCTGGGTGTCCATATCCATACACCCTCCTCACCAGAAAACCCGTTGGGGGAGACGGTTCAGTCACCGATAACCCGACCATGAAACAGGTTAGTGCTGGTTTACATGGCTCCTGTAGCAAGTCCCATATCTAATCTGGCTTGACCTGACAAGAAGCCCTCATTTTTCCCACATCCCTTATTAGTCCCCTATTATTTCACCAGAGAGGAGTACAGGTTTGTTCTCCATCTGTCCTCTGTCCCACTTGTGGTTTTCCAGACTTTTTCCCATACCCTTAAATATTCAACTGAAACTTGGTGCATAACTTTATTATGATAAGTTACAAAACTATTCGAGTTTCATGGCATTTCATCAATTTTTCACAGAGTTATGTCTTTGTGGACTTAGAAAATGTCCTCTCGGTTGGGGACATGTATTGCAAAGCAATTCTTGCTCTTTTTTTCTCCAAGTCTGTCTCTATTTTGCTCCTCATCCCTGCTATCGGTGTGTTTACTCTCTCTCTCTCTCTCTCTCTCTCTCTCTCTCTCTCTCTCTCTCTCTCTCATTTGTTATTTCGGTTACATCCTGAATCTTTCTATGTCTGAGCTCCTCCACAAGCCTCAAAATTGTCGACAAAAAAATCAGTCTCTCCCATTCATGCATACCATCTTGTTTTAATGGTCGATACACTTGCATACTTGAGTGCGATAGAACTTTGATTCATAACATTTGCAACGCATTGTCTGGCAACCGGTTTTGCACTGACAAGTTCATATTTCCATGCATCCTTTAGGAATTGGACTGTGTCATCAGAATGGGAATGCATCTCCCCTCTTCACGCTTCCACCCATTGTCAGTTCGCATTGGAAAGTAGAGTTATGTATAATTTCCATGTTTCCAGACCATGCTCCAATAGTGAGCTCTCACTATGCAGAACCTTGGAAAAGCTAACACTTCCGGTTTATTGGCTTTAGAGAATAGTAGGCAGCAAGCCTGGTTGCCTGTATATCCACGTGGTTTGGAACATTGTACACTTGCCAGAGAAATTTCTCTGCTGCAAATATGGTGTTGTGTTAGATTGCACACCACCAGACCCTTCAGAACCTCATGGTGTTGCCTGAAACCCTCCCAAATCGAGTCTTGTCAGTTCCTTTGACAAAGACATTGCCAGGTCCACCTTGTTCTCTGGGATGACAGTGAAGGTGGCCCAGTTGTTGAACCTCAAGTGGGACATCACTACTTTCGATAACACACCAAATTGTTCAACCTGTCTTGGCCTGACTTTGACGCATGGATGATTTGATGGGATTTTGTCTAAATCTTTCAAAATTATATCGACCGAGCTGTTTAGCACTCGCAGATTTCACCCGGTCAACAAAAGCATCTGCCAAATCCCCGAATCTGCCATCTGCCAAATTTTTCATCTATATGTTTTGCCCACCAGAATTACCAGTGGTTGTCTATCAATATGGAGACAAGAAGTACCTTTGTAGATTTACGGATGCTGAACACTTGACATGGGTATTTTGCCATTCAACAAGAATCGCCTTTGAACTGTTCTGCAAACCTCCGTTTGTCTCGGAGAGTGGAATTGGAATCGACATCAGCTCATGATGAAGGCCTCTGGTTAGGTTTACTTCTCTCCCAGCTGTATATAAAGCAAAAAGGGACTATAAGATGTTATGGTTGATCTTCATTACAGATTGCTGATCTTGTTTGCTTTCCATTTGAGATAATACAGCTTGTTGAATGTCAGAGCCTTGTTCTTTTTGATAGGATCATGGAAGGATTCCCAAGGAGCATCCTCACTTTCTGCCCTCTATAATAAGATTTTCTTTCTATGAAGTTGTCCAACCACTCCCTACACAGAACTGCTGAATTCAGGAGAGATTCTTGGATTATATCTGTAGCCAGGTCTTTAGTGGCTATATTTTGCAGGACATGATGTAGGTCTGCGACTGAGAGGATAATAAATCTCTGCAAGACAAATGAGAGATTGTTTTCGACCTTGTTGTCATCTTCTTGTCTTCCCAAGGTCTCCTCATAATGGACACGACGATCTTCATCAGTTGTAAACATCGCTTGTGTATCAGCAGATACAGTGCCTTCAGAACGTATTCACACCCCTTGACTTTTGTCACATTTTGTTGTGTTACAGCCTGAATTTAAAATGGATTAAATTAAAAAAAAAATTGTCACCGATCTACACAAAATACCCCATAATGACAAAGTGAAAACACGTTGTTAGAATTTTTTAGAAATTAATTAAAAGTGAAAAGCTGAAATGTCTTGCATCAATAAGTATTCAACCCCCTGAGTCAATCCTTTGCAGAAGTGCCTTTGGCAGTGATTACAACTTCGAGTCTTATTGGGTATGTCTGTATCAGGTTTGCACATCTGGATTTGGGGAGTTTCTCCCATTCTTCCTTGCAGATTTTCTCAAGCTCTGTCAAGTTTGATGGGGAGAGTCGGTGAACAGCAATCTTCAAGTCTTTCCACAGATTCTCAATGGGATTCAAGTCTGGACTTTGACTGGGCCACTCAAACGACTTTCACGTTCTTGTTCTGAAGCCATTTCAGTGTTGCTTTGGCTGTATGCTTGGGGTCATTGTCCTGTTGGAACGTAAATCTTCGCCGCAGTCTAAGGTGTTTTGCACTCTGAAGCAGGTTTTCCTCAAGGATTTACCTGCATTTGGCTTCATTCATTGTTCCCTCTATCCTTACAATTCCCGCAGTCCCTGCCATTGAAAAGCATCCCCGAAGCATGATGCTGCCCCCACCATATTTCACGGTAGGGATGGTGTTAGATGGGTGATGAGATGTGCTCTGTTTCTGCAAGACGTAGCATTTTGCACTCAGGCCAAAGAGTTCAATTTTTGTCTCATCAAACCAAATAATCTTTTGCCTCATGCTCTCAGAGTCTTTCACGTGCCTTTTACAAACTCTAGGCGTGCTGTTGCGTGCCTTTTTCTGAGGAGTGGCTTCCGTCTGGTTCTCTCTATTCTTTCATCACAGTCTGCTCCTCCTCTTCCAAAAGACAGTTCAAGTCAACCTTTCATACATCCCGTGTCTAAAAAGTCCAACTGTTACAGTGTTCCCTTTGTCCATTCTTTTAACTTGCCTTTATTTCACCCCTCCCATAACGTCTTTAAACATATTGTTATGGTTTTGGAAACTTACCCCAGGGGGAGAGCATACATAGACACGTAGGTGACCTGAGGATCAGTTATTTCATTAGT
>CM068953.1:163176314-163189100 GCA_035128595.1 Eptatretus atami | reverse complement strand
GAGAGAGTAAACTTGTGTGAAAGTACTGCCAAGTTGATTGAATATCAGATGCTGTGAAGATTGTGGGTTGCTCCCTTACACTTACAGTAGCCAGAGATGTGAGACTTGACATGAAACTGATCAGAAGAGCCAATAGGGGCAGTAAAAGAACAAAACTGATTGATTGCCAGGATAGGTAGTCATTACCATGGCAAAGAAGGAGGACATACTGTACCAGTTATAGAAATGCAGGTTAGAAATTTACAGATTGGCTTAAACTCATGGTTACAGAAGGCCTTTGTGCACTGTCAAGGCTGGTTGTTACAGAGCCAACATCCAGCCAGCTAGCATGATGAACTTTGAAATTGTCGCAGATGAGAAACAGAGTTGGGATGAATGATTATGAGTTGATCCGTCTTCACTCTCGAGGGAATAAAGGTAGGCTATATGGAGAGTTATCATCGTTGGTGTATGGCATACCACACAGACAAACATTATGTGGTTACAGAGTGGTATTCCAGAAAGTTTGGAAGGGTCCGTATGGACAATGAGCAATTGAGTTCTTGACATACACAGTAACACTGCCTCCAGGATGAGGGAGAGTCCTGTCAAAGCGGAGAGAGAATAGCCTTGAAGAGACACAAAGGAGTCAGAAACATCCTATGGGAGAAATGTTTCAACAATGCCCAAAGCAGTAACACTCATTTCCTCCCCCCCCGCTCCCTGTAGAAGCTGAAGTTCCCCCTTGGCAAAGTCCAGTCTTGTTCATAGATGGCCTCTCTGATGCTCTAGAAAAGCCCCTCTTTCATGGTACAGGTGACTACATATTGTGCTGTACAGAACCCCAACTCACTGCCAGGCAGGCAATAGCTGCACCACTCTCTGCTAATTAGAAATTGATGAGATGCTCTGTCTGTAAACTTTGGTAAACCTCAAAGTCTCCCCCTCTTGCTCCAGAAGGATAATCAAATTTATCCACCTATCTAATTTTACAATCAACACTGGAATAAATTCAGTGTCTTGAACTTCGAGGCTTTACTATCAGACATGACATCTCCTGGGCTGACAAGGCCACATCAAAGCTGACCTGTAAAATCTTCTACAGAGAGGGACACCTTCCATTCTTCTAAATCATTATATTGCAGAATCAGAACTAGCCACAGACAAGAAGGTCCTTGTCTATAGCTCAATCGCATGTTGCGCTCAACCCTCGACTGGTGCTCCCACATCACATCTGTATCTCCTGGATTCTTTTGAATCAAAAGTTCTCACAAGTAGCAGTACATTCAAAGTACACCGTCCACATGCCCAATAAATAAATAACAAATCCTCCAGCATATGATATTGTGGGGGCACCTTCAATGCTCGGCGATTCGCCTTGCAGCACATGGAGTCAGAATTGGGAGGGAGCGGTGTACATTAATTGATTGATTAATTGATAAATTGCATAATTTAAATAAATAAATAATCATCATAAAATAATGAATTTCTCAATCAATTGCCGAATAGCATACCTAAACCACCACTGCTTCATCTGAATCTCTACCTTTTTGAAAATTTAATAATTAATCGAAAAATTAATAATTAATCGATTAATTGATTCATCAATAAATCAAAAATAGCCTTTATAGCCAAATCACTTGGTCACTGTCATGTCCAAAATATGCCTGAGATATTGCCAGGATGAGAAATAAAATAAATAAGTAATTAATAAATTGATTATAATTAAGTAATTCATCAATTAATTGATGAATCAAAAAATAAAAAGAACATTTTTGCAGAAGCACATCTTCGCTTTTGTCCCCAAATTTCAGCTTCCTGGCTCAAAGGATGGCTGAGACATCGCCCGGAAAGCAAGAAAGAAAATAATTAATCGATTAATTGATTAATCAATAAATCAAAAATACTCTTTATCGCCAAATCACTTGGTCACCGTCATGTCTTAATATCAGCTTCCTCACTCAAAAGGTGCTTGAGATATTGCCAGGATGAGAAATAAAATAAATAAGTAATTAATAAATCGATAAGAATTTAGTAATTAATCAATTAATTGATTAATCAAAAAATAAGAAATACTTTTTTTTTGCCAAAGCATATCTTCACTTTTGTCCCCAAATTTCAGCTTCTGAGATCAAAGGATGGCTGAGATATCGCCCGGACAAACAAGAAATCAAACGGAGTCCTCCCTTCCTTCAGTGCATGGCGATGACGTCACGCATCGCCTGCATCTGGAATTGAGAAGGAGCAGTGTACAATATTTATTGGCATCTCTCACGATGAGGAAAACCAAAAGGCCTGTTGCTTTCACATCACAGACAAGTTGGTTACTCTGTTTTACCACCTCTCTTGTGGCCTTGCACCGTCAGCTTTCCTCGTAGCTCCAACCCGCCACATCTCCTGAAGGACACAAGGCTTCTTCCAGGAATTTCTTCCTGGTTAAAATTGTTCATTCGCTTTGTAGTTGCATCTGCTTGATGCCTCACTGCCTCACTATCATACATTGCCTTTTGCCCGCTCTTTCACCTTATTCTTCCATTGACCGAGATCTTCAACACTAGATCTCCATAATCCAGGCTGTCTGCACACCTCAACTCTTCTATTTCTCTCTTCTTCTGTCTAAGGAACCAGCTTCCAGATGCTGTTCTGCCTCACTCCTTCCTCCAAATTTTTAAGCAAGCAGTGAAATTCCACCTCTTGTCATCCCCAATTCTGACCCATGATCTTTGTTACCCCCATTAACCTTTCCTCACCCATCCATCTTGCTAGTTTCAGTGTTTCCTCTCCTCCTCCTCCTCCTCCTCCTCCTCCTCCTCCTCCTCCTCCTCCTCCTCCTCCTCCTCCTCCTCCATCTCCTCTTTCCCTGTTCAATCATTCCCTTGATGCTTGTCCCACTGTCAGACCTACCGATACCTTGCTCTTCCATGAGCCTTGCTCCAATAAAGAAAAATAAATAAATACATAATCAAGCTGTCATAAAGAAATGTGCAATTCATACGAGGAAACATTTTTCGAAGTTGAGGAATTTCAGTTTTTTCCAAACATGTGTTTCACATACTGTACAAAGCACCATGGCTGAGAATGTGATGGTTTAAAAGTTGCGTAACTTCTCAACTCGACACTTAGTGGAGACATAACGTAGTTTGCTGCATTTTGCTCATTTAGAATCGACAATGATGCCACAACAAAGCTTGCCTCTAGAACCTCGAGTGTTTACTTAGTAAAATGGTAGGGTGTCCCTCACTTCGGGTCCAAGCGATGTCGCTCGAAGCGGCTGCTGGAGTGAGTGGGGACGCACGGTTAAATGTCACTTTATCACGACATTAAGAAAGTTCTGTTTTCATTGACCTGCCTGTGATATATCAGCAAGTTTTACATTGTTTTGCTCAGGATGGCACTTTAATATTTGCCTCGTTTTGATCACATTTCATTCTCCTCCTCCTTCCTCCTCCTTTGTATGCAGCACAAGGATGTGGGTAGCATCATTGGCTGAGGGCGCGGCTGTGCGCCTGATTCTGTGCCCCTATTACCAGTTCACTGGTACTCATTTCGCCGAGCTCGGAAGGATGACAGGCTGAGTCAATCCCACCAGGTGTTAATTCAACGGAAGACAGGGGCTAGAACTCAGGACATTTCGTTCTTCTTTGCCAAGATGCAGGAAGACTTGGAGTATTTATTGGACACGACTGCTGATGATTCATATATTTTGCCTAAAATTGGACTTTCTGCTTGTTCAGCAGTTTAGGGTAGAGCAGGGGTTTGTTGGTGAGGATATCACAGAGGCTGTGGGTTCAAATCAACCTGAAGACGGCAGTAGTAAGGATTTGGATTTTCAGCTTCAACAGGTCGTTAGTGTCAGAACTGCCAGGCTACAAGTTGATTGTTGGTAAAAATTAAAATAAATAAAAAAAACCCAGTTAACTCATTAACTACCTACAGGGTGCCATAATCTGCCTGCCCCACCTGATCCCATCTACATTCATGTGAGCCTTGCTCATGCACTCCTGGGTTAGCTTTGCATGGTTGTCTACGAATACTGTGGGTGATTCTTATTCCCTTCTCTTGATACAGAACAACCATTTGATTGACTCTGGGTCTCACCCTTCTCTTGTACTTACAACATGAAAAACTTGTTTTTCATAGTTTACCTCTGCGATGTAGATTCTAAGATTAATTTTAACAACCAAGCCACAAAATAAACTGAGATGGCAGGATAAAATCAAGTTTGTTTGCGACTTGGCCTGATATACATAAACTGCTAATTAAATTACGGATTAATTGCTATATATATATATATATATATGTGTATATATATATATATACGTATATATGTATATATATATATATATGTATACTGTATACATGAATATATGTATATACATTTATACATATATATATATATATAAATATGTATAAAAAATATATATGTATATATATATATGTATAAAATATAAATATGTATGTATGTATGAAGTATGTGTGTATGTATGTACATATGTGCCTGGTGTTGGCTTAATGGTAAGGGTGGTTGGCTTGGCATTCAAGTATCCTGAGTTCAAATCTCTCTCGACTGTTGAATTAAAGCCAGGTGGGGTTGACTCTACATGTCATCCTTCTGAGATTGGCAAAATAAGTGCGAGCTTGCTGGTGTCCTGTGTCGGAGTGGCAACTCACCCAGGATTGTATCCAATAGCCAAAGAGACTGCTTCAGCAGCACCAGTGCTCTGCACAGAGTATGGCCCCTATGGATGGATATATATATATATATATATATATATATATATATACACATATATAAAAAATTTTATTAATGTATATGTATTAATATATATTTATATATATACACATATATAAAATTTTATATTAATGTATATGTATTAATATATATTAATATATATACACATAAATTTTTGTATTAATGTATATATACACATATATAAATTTTTGTATTAATGTACATGTATTAATATATATTAATATATATACACATATATAAAATTTTTTATTAATATATACACATATATAAATTTTTTTATTAATGTATATGTATTAATATATATACACATATATAAATTTTTAGATTAATAAATATATATTAATTTTTATTTTATATATATATTTATAAATATTTTTATATTCCTACATATTTTATGTATATATGTATATATACATATATACATATATATATATGTTGTATTGAAAAATAATTATAATAAAAAAGTTTGACATGTCTTAAACACAACTCATGTACATTCAAGCCTGGTGTTGGCTTAACGGTTAGAGTGGCTGGCTTGGGATCTTAGTGTCCTGAGTTTGAGCCCCGTCGGCTGCTGAATTAACACCAGGTGGGATTCACTCAGCCTGTCATCCTTTTGAGGTTGGTGAAATGAGCACTAGTGTACTGGTTATAGGGGCACTGTCAGTGCCACACCTGTGCTCCTAACCAATGATGCAGCCAGCAGCCACAAGGCTGCACATGAGAGTGTATGAGTGTAGTTCAACACTATACCTTGTCCTTTCCCCTTGTCATACCTGCGTATGAATACTGTATTTTGATTTAAATATATATATGCATATTTATATATTATACAACTGTATTGTTGTGGCAATGAGAAACACTAAGTCAAATGGCTAACAAAGTAGTTTCAACAAAAACGTGAAACAGTCGATTAGATATTGTTACGGCTGTGGAAATTCGCATTACACCATTCAGGTCCCGTAGGTGAGATATATTTCTGAAGTACAATGGTAGTTAGCCCAACCCATTGTTTAGAGGGAATTAATGTGATTCATTCGGGCTGCGATCCTTTGAGTTAGGCGTTTTTCTGTTCTACCTTTGTTTTGAGCCAACCACGCCAACAACAACAACAACGCCAGCAGCCACAACCTACCTTCACCACTCGCTACCGCAAACCTCACATCGCCGCCATTCAAACGGCACCATGGCCATCGGACACCGCCGAAAACCCTCCACCACCTTCTCCTACGGCCATTCCCGCACCACCTGTGGGCACCGAGCGTCGGGCTATCTTCAGCGATACACGCGAGTGCAGATGGCGTTTTTCCGAGGAGAATTCGGATCAGGAATGCTACACGCCCACATCTGATCCATCCAATTAGGAAGCGTGGGGCGGCTTGGCCCCGCCTCCAGACGCGCCTGAGGGAAATCGGGATATGCAAATTTGAGGATCAGGAAAGATTCACGCCCCTTTTTCTCCGTCCAATCGGCGAGCGTGGCTCCGCCCTGAGGTCGTTTGGATCCGAGAATTTGCATATGGTGGGTTCCTGGAGCCGATAAAAAGACGAACACGGCCGGCGCAAGGGGCGGCTTCTTTCCTCTTCAGTTGGTTCGCAAGAAAGTTGTCGTCGAGGTTCCCTGTCTGCTGTCTGGTCGGGGGAAGGGTCCGCGCTCGCGGCTTGGCGAACGACCTGCAAACGAGGCACGGACCGGAGACGCGGCGGCGTCGGTTGTGAGGTGGACCTGCGCGTCCGGACGAGAAGTGCCGGAGAGGGTTCGCCGGCCGCGAGAGAGAGGTCGGGGCCAGGCGCGGCCACGCTGACGGTCGCGGGGAGGGACTCACCAGCCAGACAAGGGAAGTCGCCACTTCTTTTCTTCATTTCTTTTGGGTTCTGTGTGAACGTGTGTGGTCGGCGCCATGTCTTTGAAGTAGTATTGTTTTAAGTGGTCCGTGTGTCGCGTATTCGGTTGTAGCTCTGCGTCCTCGTTGCTTTTGTCGTTCCTTCTTTTATTTGATATATGTGCATTTCTTTAATTATTATTGTTGCTATACGTGTGCTTTGTGCCGTCTGTGTAAATAAATGCGTCCTTGTTGAATTCTTCCCAGTTTCGCTGCGTCCTTCCTTCGTTGGGTCTCCATCTTGTTTTACGTAAAGGGTACGTAGTGGGCGCGGGGGCGCCCGATAATTAATCAGGAACCGTCGAGGCCACGATAACCCCGCTCGTTATCCCGATAGCACGGAACGGATCGCTTAAGCGGCCCGTATCCGAAGTCGACCTGCGGCGAGGTGCGGTCGCCCGGTTTACCATCCGCGTGGGTACTTAGGTAGGTCGAGTTTGGCGAACAACCCTATCCCACGCGGGTGGCCGATTGGCACGATCGTGGTGAGGCCGAAAGCCACCCGTGACTGGATCCCGGCGTTAGTCCGAGAGGGTCACGACAGAATTGTCCGTCCGGTGGGCGAGGCGGTGCGAGCGGTCGCGATTCGAGTCACGTGGCCGATCGCACGCCGGCGGGCGCGAATGCGCAACAATATAAATAATGTCTTGGTCCTATAAATTTTGGCAAAAAAGAGAGAACAATGGTTTCTACAAGTCAAGCAAACATTACAAACCACAAAGGGACTGTCATAAGTATTTCATGAATCGTAACTACACAGCCTGAATTAAGTACAATATGTGTACCTGAAAAAGTCATCTTCACCTCCAGTAGAAACTCTCAGGAATTCCAAAAGAAATTTAATAACTTTCCAAAAAAAAAATGTTTCAAGTCAAAGTTTAATCGACCTTTAGAATTGCAAAAGGTCTAATATTAACCATAAATGACCTATTTTAAGAAAGCATGACTTGTAATACCTGCTTCCTCTGGGAGCGAAATGTGGTGTCAAGCCCGACCTGGCAGTTCGCCCCAGTGTAGCTCACAGTCTCTCCTCTACTTTAGTCGCAGCTCAGCTCTCTCTCAAGCAGCCGTATCCACACACCTTACTAGATGCTCACCATTCTCGTTGGAGTCCTTGCCTCCCACCTCTTAAAGGCTCGACCTGGAGTGCACCTCCCGGCGAACCACAATGCACTGCTCCACGGGGCTTGCAGCATTGGGATTCTCATGTGTGTACTACTTGTGAATGTTTTCAGCTGGAGAAGAACCCAGGTAGGGTTTGAAACAGCAAAGGGCTTTTGGTTGCTTGATACAGCCTTCTTTGGCTGGTTGCACCTGGGGATAATTGGTTAGGTGAGAGTTCCTTGGTTGTCCCCTTCAATTACAGGTGGGAGACTGTAATTGGAGGGAACAACCAATGCGACTTAATGTGTTGTAAAGTTCCATTCCATCAGTTCACTTCGGGGAGGAGCTTCTGCTCCACACTGATGAGGGCCATAAGTCTGAAATGCGTGTCCTTAGATGTTCCTTCTCCAGGGTGGACTGATCTATAATATTGAGAATTAAATTATCCTCCCAGTATTGGCAGTGCAATCCTACAGAGATTAGGGGGGCTGTAGCTCTGCTAAGCTCGTGCCTATAGGTGGGGCCTACACAACAGTGCAGTCAGAAGAGTTTGTTGTAATTCATATTGTTCCTGGTTGCTCTTAGAACTGTTTTGTGCACCAGAGGCGGATTAAGGTGTGACAGGCATTTATTGTTGGTCAGGTTGTATGCAGCAACAGCTAATGTGGCACTTGGGGTACCCACTATAGTGATGGGGTCTATTCTCGAGATATATATATATACATATATATCCTCTTCACACTGAAGATTAATGAAAAGGCTCAAAGGCCACATCTTCAAAGAGTGGAATAACTTAGTGGCATAACAGAGCTTTATGTCCAGCCCTGGCTGACAAATGCCCAGAATATTGTTGTGGGCCGGGGGTCGGTGGCGAGAATGACCACTAGGTGGGGAAAGCTTGTGTCGTTTCCCACCAAACTCCTCAGAATATTAGGCCATCGCTCGGATAACTCCGCGAGCCGGCGGGTCGTTTAACCGACTGTGGTCGCCAATATCTCAACCGCGTAGCGTAGGGTCTATTTGTCTATAACAAATTTACCTAATTAACGACGCGATTTCGACTACCGGGGAAACCACGCCCTCGGCACGTCTTGCTCGAACCGGGTCACTCTACCGACTGCGGTCGAGTTCCAACTACCGACTACCAACTCCGGTTCGGGTGCAGCCGAGTGGAAACTGCCAAAGCCGTGCCGGCTGGAATGAACGGATTATCGGGGATAAAACCCCGCCTAAACTCAGATCCGAACCATGCTGGACCAATTCAAGAAGGGACAGAAGCGGACTGGGAATATTTCTACAAATGTTTATTTATAATAAAAAGACAAAGGCACGACTTAACGCGAATACGCAAGAATGAATATTTACAATGAGCAAAAACACTTATTCAGATCTACTTACAAGACAGGGGCCCACGCAGCACACACACCACACACACACACACACACACACACACACACACACACACACACACACACACACACACAATGAAAAGAAACCCAGAGTCTTTATTGGACCCTCGCAGCCGTGGAGAGAGACAAGCGGGGGTCAGAGTTCGGTGGTGTACCTGACCGTCGGAGGAAGGCGTGCTCCGCGATGCGGCACCTGAAAAAGTTCGTTGGTCCGGTCCCCAGTCGCATGTAGGGACTCGTGGTTCGTGGCGGAGCTCGGGTGGTGAACAATCGCGGGTCCACAGAGGGAGGTCAGGGTCGCTCTGTCCTTCCTTAAAACTCTCTCGTAGCAGCCACCGTGAAACTCCAGAACCCCTACAGCCACCGTGAAAGCAAACTCGACCGGACCCTTTTTACAGAGAGTCTCGGAGATTTATTGGCCTCTCTCCACGGGGAGGGGCCCCTGGTGAAAACGCACCTCGCTGTCCGCCTCTGATTGGACAGGGTCCTCCGGCTCACCTTTCCGGGGCGGGGCCTCGGCCCCTGCCAGGAGACCCGAGTTACTCCTCCATATGGCTTCGCTCTCGAAGAGTAACAGTGTCAGTGACGCGAAGGTCATCGTACAAGAGTTACAACGTTCGTGGGAGCCGAGAACTGGAACCGCGAGACCCCCTCTTGGCAAGTCAAGGTACGAGCAGCCAGTGGGTGGTGATGGAGCGTGATGGGCCGAAGGGGTCATGCAGATGGGATGGTTTATTAGATGTAATAACCTAACTAAATGAAATCGCAACGCACGCCTTTGATTCTCCCACTAGACAAAAGGAAGGGGATCTGACTACACACATACTTAACGACTTAACTGACTTTTGGGACATCTATATGTTGAATGCAAATTGTTTCCAGATCCGTAACAATATGTTTGTGGTTTTCCTCTCAAAATGCCGACTGAAATGACTGTTCCAGGGTGTCTTTGTTGGCCAATTTTATCCACAATGAGAGATGAAACAGATACAGGAAAAGGTCGTGTTGTGAACTCTAATAACTATGATGTATGTAATGAAATTAATTGCCTATTAGCAAATCCGTTCACGTAAAGTTGAATGGAAACCGACACCAAGTGCACACCACTTTGACTATGAGCAACATTAGGAAGCACAAATAAGCTTAAATGATTCTATGACAGGATGTTGAACACATGGTGAGAACAGCAAAGCTCTTACCTGGCATATACAAGACTAAAGTCTGCAGGCGTGATGGACCTTTGCTACAAGTTATAAACCAGATGTCACGTCGACACTTCGACGCTCAATATCTCGACGCTTAATCTCTCCATGTTCAATTAAACATTAATTAAACACTCAACCTCTCTAAATCAGACTCGGATGGCTAAATCTCCATTGTGTAAATGACGAGGATGGATATTGAAAATATTTTTGAATTTCGTGCCTTTAGATTTCGATTTTTGCTGTTGGACGATATCGTCCAGGAAGTTTAAAACTCCTCCAGCAATACTTGAGAAGAGGTGAACGCGTCAACAGATATTGGGTTCACCAATATAGCAACGCTTGGAATCTGCTCAAAACGCTCACCTGCAAGGTGAGATCAGCGACTCTTTTGTTGGTGCTTGGCTGAAATGATGTGGGTGTGGTTTTTATTAACGGTCAGGTTACGACTGCAGCAAACCAGTGGTGACTAGCTTCAGCTGTTGTTCGGTGATGCCAAGAGGACCAGATCATCAGTGTATGCAAAGTGAGTCATAAAGGCAAAATGTGAAGCAGCATAATACTGTGTAATCCTACTAAAATATGCAATTTGTTGTGTCTGTCTGTCTGTCCATCTGTATGTCTATAGCCGATGCATTCGGTCGTTACTTAGCTAATCTCAACCAAACTTGCCAGTGGGGTGAAGGATCCTAAGACGATGGTTGTAGCTATTTGGTTTGCCCCCCCCCCAATTCTCTGGGGGATTCAGAAAATAGATTCTTTGCATAAATATGAGTGATGCTTAAGAGTCCTTAAGTCTATCACGAGTAAGAGGCCTTTGCCTTATTTTCACACTCGCTTCGCCAATGCTGCTTTCGACTCAACTGCAAAAACTTAAGAGGAATTCCCATGTGTAATTTCCTTTTTCCACCTTGGAAAATCGCCATATAAGGTGTATAGATAGCAGGTTGAGCGTCGTTGCACGTTATCGTGACATCTTTTTCCAAGGCCACTTCCAATAACGAAAGTAATAACAACAACAATAATAATAGTAACATTATTTCAAAAGAATAATATTAATAAAAATTGGCAATAATAATAAGGACTAGCCGGTAGGCGGAAATGGGTCGCCGAGCATGGAAACTTCAAGATATAGAGCAAAATTGATGTCATATAGCGGATAGGGAATCACCTTAAGATTATGCATGTCAAATCTCATCCAGTTCCATCTACTGACTCGGTATCCATCTTGAATGAGAAACTACCCGAAAAATGCGGTATTGAAATCGAAATCCCACAAAGTTCGAGGGGCGTGCTGTGGGTTGAACAAAGATCTAACATCGTAAATCCGGGCTCGATCGTTTCGTGCACAATGTTAATTCCAAGACGAATTAGTGTGAATTTTTTATGACCATCCGACCGACCATAACCTAGGAGGAGATAGAATTTGGCACGGAAGGCACCTCCAGCTCTCGCATATTATCTTGACCTTTGACCCCTGACCTAAGCGAAATCGGTAAATATGTCCTGAGGCAAAGTTGTAGTACTCCTTGAGTACCATGAACCTGCAAAGTTTCATTCGTATTGATGCACTCACCTGGTCGCTAGGGGGACTTCAATTTTCGCCAATTTTCGCGCATACCCTAATTGTTGGGGCGCGCGGGTAAAGTATTTCATATATCACAAAAACGCGTATAACATTTGATAGAGCATCACCTGTAGATATTCGTGCCAATTTTCATTAACCCTCCCGTGGGATATATGGCATTTCGGAATTGATTTCGCAGTGAACGGTACCGATTTGAAGGTTTTTTCGGTTGTTGGCTAGGGAACCAAAGCGTCCCTAGCAAGCATCACAATTTCAAGCACTGGGTCATAAAATGTACTACCACCGAGTTTGGTCAAAATCCCGCCCACGTTTACTACCAATTGCTGATGACAAAACGAACAAACATCAAACAAACAGACAGAAATATGACAATAAGGGTCACCTATTTCGGCGACCCAACACCTATTTCGGCGACCCAACACCTATTTCGGCGACCCAACATAAGAAGAAGACACCCACTGACCACTCCCACAGGGAGCCGATGTTTCTAGTGATACGAAAATAAGGCAATTCTCCGTATGTTTGTATGTACATCTGATAATATGGAATCGAAAACGACTGGGCCAATCTTTACCAAATCTTGCACAACTGCTCGGGGTACCCCACCAAGTCATGAGCACATAGGAATTCCCCCATAAACCCCTCCCCCCCAAACTCCCAGCGAGTATGTGAGACGGCTTGCAATTTTCATCTGAACACAGAGAATAATGTAAGTGGTTTATGCTTCAGTCACATTTGCCACGGCGGCCGTAGAGTCTAAAAAATCTACGGCCACTAGCAATTATAGGGCGGCGCAGTGTTTCCACGGTCACACAATGTAGCAGTCACATATGTTTATATTTTTTGGGTAGCCGCACGGGGTATTTAGA
>CM068953.1:163130883-163151961 GCA_035128595.1 Eptatretus atami | reverse complement strand
GTCTGTCTGTTTATCGCCAACAGGTCACAATTTTAAACCGATCTTCACGAAACGTCACCACATGGTAGAGTTTGACATTACAAAGAAGCGTATTGTTTTCGACTTCAAAAGGTCAACATAGGCCCAAGGTCAAAAACTAAGGTGGTATTTCTAAAATCCTCAATTTTCATTCTATTGACTTGAAATTTGAAGGATTAGCATATCAGGTCAGTGAATTCAACCACCAAATTTTTTTGAGGTCAAATTTGTTTTATGGATTTTGCAAGCGTTGTGCTCTGCACGAGTCTTTTTCTTCTTTGTTTGCTTGTTTGTTTGCCAATCGCTTACAGGTCACAATTTCAAACCGATCCTCAGTCCTCACGAAACCTTACTAAGTCGTCGAGGTAGTCTCAACTGAGAAGCCTATTGATTTTGAAGTCAAAGGTCATCTTGACGTCAAATTTCTAAAATCGTCATTTTTCATCCGATTCACTTGAAAGTTGGAACAGGATTTGCATATTGCGTGAGTGAATTGGGAAACAAATTATTTGAGGCCAAAAGGTCAAAGATCAACTCAATTATGTACATACCCTATTTTACTATCGTGAGTATCTCATATGTCAATGGCCACATACGTGTGCAGTCAAAAAAACATGAGCTCATTTCCAGATGTCAAAACTCTAAAATCATCAATTTTATCTGAAAAATCGTCCATTTTCATCCGATTGACTTGAGAATTAAGCAGCAATTGCAGAGTGCATCACTGAATTTTGAAACCAACTATTTTTGAGGTCAAAAGGTCAACTCAAGGTCAAACTTCTAAAATCATATGGTAGTATAACTTGGAAGTATGCACACTTGCCTTTGTGCTGTCTAACCTGGGTTTGAATCTTGACCCAGCTGTAAACTGTCAACCTGGTGTTTTGTATCAAGGACGAGCCCTCTACATGTGCGCCATTTGTCGGACGGATGTTAAGCCGGAGGACCCATCTGCCAGTATTGGTCATTAGTAGGTCTTCAAGATCCGACGCTGTCTCTCAGAAGAGTAGGTGAGTTATCGTCTGCACCCTGCAAAGTATTCCAAATTCCTCTGCTTTAAGTTGAACATCAGGTCTGGCCATTCGGATTTTGAAAGTCTGAGGCCAGACCCTGGCAGACCACACCAAAAGCTGTGAATAATTGGGGCCGTTAAAGAACAATAATAATAATAATTATTGAGGGAATATTCAAATTATTTTTTTATTTACACACACTGCTGTGAAAAAGTCTTACACACATTCAGGAATTACAATAAATGGATGTTATGAGTATCAACAATTTACTCAAAGCCTCCACTGGTGTTGTCGACTGTTATAACTACACTGATTGTGATGAATAGCGCTTAGTTTGGGTAAGAAGTTCACCAAGCTTGTCTTTTAGCAATATTTAAATCATACTGATCAGAATCTTCCAAAATCTTGTGATCACAACTCAAAGTAAACTATACATGAGCAACGAATATGAAGTGTTGTAGTCGCTAATCCATTACATTTACCAACAAAATCGAATTGATGGCTCATTGCCAGATGTTCCTCATCATTGTCATCAGGTGTTCCTCTCTACACATCCACAAAGCTGAAAAATCCACTTTTTGTACTGCAGAATACAGATCTATCAGGATTACCTGTTTGCTTCAAACAAAATGGTTAAAACTTCAGTAGAAGATCGTCATGGAATTGTTTTTCTTCACAAAGAAGGAAAAACATTGAGTGAAGTAGCTCACTTTACTCGATTTTCAAGGTGTGGTGTCCAAGTACAATCAACAGGTGCAGAGAAACATCATCTGTAATTGAAAGACACAAAAAGCTGTATTACAAGGATGAGCAATACTTGAAGATACGAGGAATATCCTGAAGGGATAAGAAAAAAGACAAGGTTGAATTGACAACAGAACTGGCAGAAGGCTAAAGTGTCATCCATCCATCAACGTAGTCCTCCTCATAGGCCGGATCTCAATGTCATTGAAGCTGTACGCGGGACTGTTCGGACAAATTAAAAGTGAAAAAAAGAATCGCAACTCAGATGATCTTTGGAAGAAGTGTGGAACACCATTCCACAAGAGTATATTACGAAGTGATTTTGAAGTGTCCGTCCAAAAATTCCACCGGATTTGAAGGAAGATGTTGGAGATACTATTTATTAGTTCATATCAAGGTATATTGTGTATAAATTTTAAACTCAAAGTTTAGTTTCCTTGTGCATCAGAGTTTAAAAAAAATACAAAATGTCTCGGATTTTTGCATAGCAGTGTATTATGTACATACCCTATTTTACTATCGTGAGTATCTCGTATGTCAATGGCCACGGATACGTGTGCAGTCAAAAAAACATGAGCCTCGTGAAAGTATTTTAACCAGTTTCTGTTATGACTTCTGTCTGCCTGTCTTCTGTTTGTTTTCACCCCTTGTAAGTCTGCCTGTCTATCTGTTTGTTTGTGAACAGAACATCTCAAAAAGTTGCCAAAGATTTGGACGAAATTTGGTGGAGAACTTGGGAATGTGTGACAAGGACGAAATGTTTCGATTTTGGTGTAGATCCGAATCCGGATCTGGATCTGATAATTTTTTGGGTGATTTTTTTTTTCACCATTGAGAGATCGGACCAAAAATGACATGCAGCAGGATATCTCAAAAAGGTGGTGGACGGATTCAGACGAAACATGGTGAGCAGGTTGCGTATGTAACAAGGACAAATTGATTTGATCTTGGTGAAGATCCGGATCCGGAAAGGAAATTTTTTTTGATTTTTAAAGTGATTCTTCCCCATTGAGTAACAGGGCTAAAACGACATATAGCAGGATATCTCAAAAAGTTATGAACAGATTCAGACGAAACTTGGTGGTTGAGTTGGTTCGGTGACAAGAACAAGCCTATTAAATTTTATTTCAGGTCCGAATCCAGATATAACCTATCGGTGGGATAGAAAACGTAAACTAATCAGCTTGGAGGAGGAATGCGTTCCACCGAGTGCCCTTATCGTTAAAATCGGTTTTCCAAAAATGTCATCATTCTCTTTTGAGTGTTTCAATATATTTGATGGTCACATCCAAAGTCTTGAACAGGAGGATGTTTGTCTCCTTGAAATGACCCCAAAAAACGGTCAAAGCTGTTTTCTTTCCTCTCGACGCAAGTTTATTTTTGATATCACTCGACTAATTCATTTCAGATCTGAATCATAATGGATTCCGATGCAGCACGTGACTGCTGGTTGCATCATTTCTGAGAGTGTGGGAGTGGAATTCGGATGTGCAGCTGATGCCGTGCCCCATGTCCAGGTTAGGGCAGGAATTTGATTCGGTCAGTAGGAACATCTGCATCCTCTTAGTGGGAATTTACATATGAATGCAAGAGATGGTGGAATCTCTGTCGAAGAATTGTTGTTCAAAAGCGTGGCACAAGTCCCCTGCTGCTATCCATTTGCACCATTCTCTCTGATTGACACAATTCCACGTCAATGATGTCCCAAATCTGATTTTTTGGGGGGGGGGGGCAGTTACAACATGCAGACCCAATCAATAACGCCTGCTTCAAAGGTAGACCTCCTTTCCAGTCCTGAATATGAGAAAATGTAATACTTACCGATGCAATTCTCACCCATTTCCACCAAATGCTGGGAACATAGCCGAGCAGTGTGCGACGTCACCTTTGAGCTGTCCATGTTGGGTTCGAATCTGGATCCAGTGATAAACTGTCATCCTGGTGTTTCACTTGGAGGTGGACATCAAGCTGGAGGACGAGAGGATCCCTCATCAAAAATGTTTGTTTAGTAACCGTTGATGCATGTTAAAGATCTTTTGTTGTCTTTCTCGAAGAGAGCGCGGGTTATCGCCGGCATTCTGGCCGAATTCGGAATTCCTGCATCTTCGGTGGAGTATTCTGCAAGGGAGTGGCGACCCGTCGTGAATTGCATGGTTTGATCTCAAAAACATCTCTCGACTTGTTATAAGGAGCTCCTTGTGTCAGGAGTTTCGGTCTCGATGGCTATTGCTATCTTCGGCACCGGAGGTGTAAGGAGATTACTTTTCACCCCCTTTTTGTCCGTCTGTCTGTCTGTCTGTGAGCAGGATATCTCAAAAAGTTGTGGACGGATCTGGATGAAATTTTGTGGACAGGTTCGGTGTGTGACGAGGACGAATTGATTCAATTTTGGTGAAGATCCGGATCTGGATCTGGATACGAGATTTATTTAATTTTCAAAGTGATTCTTCACCATTGAGAGGTAGGGCCAAAAACGATATATTTAGTTATCTTCTAGTTTATGTTTGTAATACCTCTAACAATCGATGTTCTATGTGTTTTAAGTGGAGCATTGAAGTTCTGTGTTCCAAGATACACACAACAATCGAGGAACTAAAAAAAAAAAGGAATGTAAAAATGAAATTGGAAATTTATTTTGTACACAAAAACAATAGAAAGTTGCATTGTCAAACAAAGCCCACAATCTTAGGATAAAACAGAATATTGTACAATTCATTTCCAAATGCAATCCTTACTATAATTCACGGACCGGTGTGCATAAGTGTGTGTTTGTCGCGCTACTCCTACACTTTTGGACCGATTACATCCAGACTTGCTACATAGAATCAGCATGACCCCAATTCGTGTATCGGGGTGTTTTTATCATTGCTCCTTGGTCTTGGAGGTAGGGGGACACAAATTCCATATGTCAATGTGTATTCTGTACTCCTTGCAGTTTTAACAAATCACCTTTTTTGACACCACTAAATCAGACACAGCAACTGTACAAGATAACACTCCCAATACGGCACTTCCAAAATGACTCAAACCCTCTCAGAATGCAGATATGCAGATTTGCAGAAACCCCCTTGCGTCGAGGGTCATCAGGGCAGCCGAACATATATCGTGTGCGTGAGATAAGGATTGTTACTGAAAAGGGCTCACAAAGCTTCTAAAGGAAGGTGTAAATACTTGGAATGGGGCGTCCCTCTTTATGTCAAAAGAGTTGGAGAACCTTCTAGACTCGTTCAAAAACCTGATAGCTCGCAGCTCCCCATACTGCAAACAAACGACTGAGGCCATGTGGATCGGTGGTGCAAGGTCCGAGGGTTCGTAGATGGGCGCGTTCTACCCAAACCTTCAACCAATGTTTCCATTGAGTGGACATTGAACTTTGCAGGGTTACCTCATGTGCAGGGCCATGAGAAATTATACTAGATTTTTGCATGCATTGGTGAAAGGAGAAGTGTCTATTTGTGTGTGTGTGTGTGTGTGTGTTATATGCACTGCCGCCGCTCTCTTGTGCTAAGAGGAAGTGGTAGGAGCTCGACACCTTACATCAACGGATATTTCTCGTATATATATATTTCCGTGAGTCCGATTTGTATTCAGGAACAGAACAATGATGGTTAACCATTCTGAAATTTCCACTCCTTCGTCTAAATACTGAAAATGATGTTTAAAAGACTATTTCGCCTGAGCGGCGGCGGCTTAAACGTTCCCGGCAAGCAGAAACGAGTCAGTGTTAACACCCACATACAGCATACGTATGCGCAAAAGGCCTCGTTTAACATTCATTCATCAATTCGAAAGTCATGTATTACTGAAAGCCTCATCATAGTTTTATCAACCCGAAATGATTTCAGTTGCCGAAGAAAGCGTAGGCCTTGTCGTCGTTTGGAGACCAGCAATTTACAGTGTTCTGACCATGATACATTTTAGCTCACCTGGACTTTAGTCAGGTGAAAACCTTACTTGATTGAGCAGTGTCCGTAGGTGAGTGAGTGAGTGAGTCAGTGTGTCCTAAAACACTTCAATCATTATCGCTTGAAACAAATACACGATTTTGATGAAACTTGGCCACAAACTTCATATCTGATGCCTAACGAAGGTGTATTGACCGCATCAAAATCTGCACTCATTGAAAGGGTCTACGGGGGGGGGGGTGATGGGGGTTATGTTTGACCCCCCAAAATAGGTATTTGCTCTCTTCTCCGAAACGACACACATGACTTCGATGAAACTTGACCACAACCTTCATCACCCGTGATGGACCAAAATTTATTCACAGCATTAAAAAAAAAAAAATCAGGGTCTAAGGGGGGTCTGCAGAGGGTTTGAGTGACTGTTGCTCCTGATCCAGGTGAGCTTCAGGCCACACGGTCCTATTTTTTTTTTATTTACTCGTATGCATCCTGTGGCTGGGTCGCTGCTCCGTCGTCGCTGCTCCGGTCATCAAAATGAAATGTTTGTTGGGAGAAAGAAGGACAACACACATTCCATGGTACCCGCACCCCCTTTCTTTTCCTTTTACCGATGCACGTGACACCAGGAGCATGCACGAGGTGAGCATGTACGTGCAGGTCATCATGAAGAATGTATTTCTCACACCGAGGAACAATAGCATGGTATGTGTAAGGTATTTACTTTAATCCTCCCCTGGAGCGGTGTGCTTGTGGTTTTGATATGCGAGTAGCGGATAAGCGGTGAATCACGAAGCCTTCTCGCTGAGCACTGACACTCTCAAACACTGACACACGTGCACACGAACCAACGATGTTCCGCTTCATCACGTGGGAAGACGTGACGTCACACGATGCGATGTGCACACAACGGTCACGGGTGTGCGTCGTTTTGCTCGCACGTTCAAACTCACATCATGTGACGCACAACAGCATCGACAAATGGAAATGATAATTAATTTAACAGCTTCATAAGCAATGACGTAACACCTGAACTGTGCATAATTTCGTTTCACATTCCATAACCTTCTCGTTTAACTTGGGTGTAGATTTAAAAACAACAAAAAATTGTAACTTTATAATTAGTTACCGTGAAACCTCTGACGGGTCCACGTGGAACACACGAGGCCATAAATATAGAACGGGTAAGTCATTGATAAAAGTTCATTCACAAAGTAAACATGGATCCATTGATGGAATAAAATACGTGATAAAAACCGTCCCTGGGAATATCGTCACAAACGAAGTACAACTGAACACAGTCTGTGACTCACAGGCGACTACATGATCCATGGATCAGGATCCATCACCGGAACGGAGACGAAGATACTTTGAGTCCTGGGAGGGAGGACTCCAAGACCGTTCCACCTCCTGAAACCCGCAAATGGATATAACAACCAACGACACACACACACATACATACACACATACATATACACACATACATACACACACAAAATACACACACACATACATACACATACACACACACACACACACAACACACACACACATACCACCACACACACACACATACACACACACACACATACACATACATACACACACACACATACACACATACACCACACACAATCAATGTTACATTGTTTGTTATCATCATAACACCATGGTAACAGTCATACTTCAGGCCACACTTTTTCGGTTGAAAAGGTGAAACAGTCAATGTGGACTGATGAGGGTGTTTGTTGGTGCGAGGGAAGTTGTGCGGAAGGGCTCGTGCGGGGTCACGGCACAAATCGTTGCAGCATTCAGCAAACTGAATTTTCCATGCACTGAACGCACGAACACGTGCACGGATCTCGAGTACACGCCGAGCACGCACGGATCTCGAGTACACGCCGAGCACGTGCACGGATCTCGAGTACACGCCGAGCACGCACCGCCTCGTGAGCGAACAGAACAGTGATAACGATGCACCGAGAGAGATGCTGGACGCATCTCTCGACGCTGGGCTGGACGCATCTCTCGACGCCTGGCTGGACGCATCTCTCGACGCCTGGGCTGGATGCTCTCTCGATAACAGCTGGTGGAGCGCATCTCTGCGACGGTCTGGGCTGGACGCATCTCACTGGCGCTGCTCTGATCGGCATGCGCGGCGTGGCGGAACGCATCTCGCTGGCGGCTGGCTGGACGCATCTCACTGGCGCTGGCTGGACGCAATCTCTCGACGCTGGCGCTGGATGCATCTCACTGGCGCTAACTCTGATCGCATGCACGATGCTGGTTCCGATCGCAATCCCGACGCTGGTGGCCTGATTCGCTTCATTCGCTGGGCGCTTGCTCTGATCGCATCGCTGGCGCTGGCGGAACGCATCTCGCTGGCGCTGCTCCTGATCGCATCTGCGATGCTGGTCGCGATCGGCATCCCGACGCTGGCGCTGATCTCATGCCTCATCGGCTGGCGCTTTTTTCTGGCCTCGTCTCGTCGCCGATGCGGGCTGGTCTGGTCTGATCTCGACGAAGGCGCTGGTCTGGTCTCATTCCTGGTTCGCTGTCTCGGCCAAACCGCACGAGGCGGGAAGGTCCATTTCTTTTTCTGGAATTTGTTGTGCGTGTGTGTGTCTGTGGGCCCCGTCTTCAGTAAAGCTGTAATAAGTGCTTGTTGTATAATTTCGTTCATTTCTCTTATAGTCGGTTTAACTCTGCCTTCCGTGTCCTTCCCCCGATTTATTGTAATAACATATGCCTATTGTTAATGGTTTCAGCTCTGTCTTTGTCCCTTCGTTCATTGGCTTAGCAGGTGGCAATTTGGGGCAATTAAAACAGGCGCGTTGTTGCCGTAGTTGTGTGTAATTTGGATTGTACGGGACCTGCGTAACATACCGCGCGGTTACGCAACGGGTGCGAGCACGGTTTACGGCTCATCCGTTCGAGCTCCGTCGAGGTGTGCATACTCGCAGTAGTTCGCCACGTGGGCCTCTAGGTAATTTGAATGTTTCGCAATAAACCTGTGCCCACGCGTTGTTTATTGACGATTCACGTCCTGTTAAGGGAGCCGTACCTTCGGAAGTTATCCGAGGGTGACGATCTGGATTCTGGGTTGGGTTCGGTGGAGCTGACTCTCCTGCTCCATCTAGCGTTGCGTGCTCGCCACCGATACCCGGCCGCAACAATATGTCGCAGAATACTCGATTGACTTCATTACTGGAGGTTTCATGTGCATTAGCCAATCTGGGGTGGATTAAATAATTTCGAAAGTGCCGTATTTGGTCATCCCTAATTACCAAAAATGATTATATTGGTCACTTTAGCCTCAATTTTCTGCTTCAAAACAGCCAATGAGGCTTAAGCCACATAGCCCATGTTACTTCCGCACAAAGTTGTAACTGCAACTATAAGTATGGGTTTATTGATGATATATAATATATATGAATTATATACAAGTAAATAATAAAAAACATTTTAACGCAAAATGATGAAGGGATATTCCTCCAAAAAGTGTGTAAAAATGTCGGGATGGTTACAGGAAAATATTCATGTGAAACCATCCCTACATCTTTCTTTGAATAATGGTTGTCCCAAGAAAAGACACTGTGTGTGTGTGTGTGTGTGTGTGTGTGTGTATCTTTCCATGTGTCTGGTTTCACAACCGAGTCTCCCCAGGTGTCGGAAGTATCCACCTCCATTTCAGCAAGGATCATGATTGATGACCGACTTGTGAAGTTTTGTTCTCAAAGTTTTGGTCCGAGGGCTTCTTTTCAGGATTGTCACCGTGCCCCCGACAACTTCCAACTGCAGTTCAATTTTCGGTATATCTCAGGGATGGTTAGCTTAACCTGGAACGTAGTTTCAGGGAGCTTATGGGATGGTGCGTCTCCGTCTGTCGTCTGTCCGTCTGTCCACCCAAAACAGGTATTTGTGATAAAATTGGTTTATTGGTACATTAGTCTGGTGTTGGTTTAGTGGTTCGGGTGCGGCTTGGAATCCTAGGGTCCTGAGTGTTTGCTTGGGATCCTAGGGTCCTGATGGGTCCTGAGTGTTGGCTTGGGATCCTAGGGTCCTGGAGTGTTTGGCTTGGGATCCTAGGTCCTGAGTGGGTCTGCGAGTGGGTCCTGAGTGGGTCCTGAGTTTCAAGTCCAATTGGCCGCTGAATTAAAATACACCAGGAGGTTACATCAGCTGTCATCCTCGAGGTCGGCAAATGAGTACTGGTATAAGGGGGACACTGCATCAGCGGCACAGCCACGTCCAAACCAATGATAGCAACCCAGCAGCCACAGGCCGCACTCGATAGAGAGAGAGATTGTACATTTTGTTGATTTCTGTCCCACATTGACTTCCTCCTCAATATCATTATTATACTGTTACGAATTTGGAAGTTTACTGCACTCAGAATTCAGGTCCTTGTAGAACAGTTATATCGTAAGTAGGTGTTTCTAGTTTAGGGTCCCGTCCCTAAGTCTAATGGGAATTAAATGTTCGTGCGCTGCGGAGTTATTTTTGATAGTCGGGTTTTCTTTTTACATTTTAACATCAACCAACACTACATACAAACACCTTCGCTACGTCCTGATGCCATAACGCTCCGGTGGGCGAGTTCAGGAGGAAACCTTGCCGGCGGCTCTCGACCCAATCAGGGGGATGCGAGCGAGGTTGCGTCAGTCGGCCCAATGAGCGCAGCCCACGCAGGACCCATGTTACTCTCCCTGTTTGAGGGGCGTCCGCCGTGACGGCCGCCACGCCTCCCGGTCCAATCAGCGGACTTGGCGCCCCTTTCGGCCAATCACGGGAGCGACGGGCGCAATTGCGCGCCAAAACGTCCAGTGAGCGAGAGCGGGTCCTAGGAGGCGTCTCCTCCCTCAAGAAAAGAAGGCCTTCCTCCTGAGGAAAGGTGTGGTTGTCTGGACAGCGAGTGGAGGGACGGTGTGCTCGTGGCAGGAGCGTTCGCCAGTTCGAGGGATCGTGGCGTTTTGCCAAGCAGCGGGGGATCGTGTGTGAGACATTCCTGGTGGGAGAGGACATTCTCAATGCGGGCATTTCAACCTGGCATCCAAGGCCAGTGAGTGGTTGGCGACGAGGGCTCTGCAGACGGTCGTGGTCGTGGTCTTCGTGTCCCACCAGTGGTTCGGAGTCGGTGTGGCCGCACGAGGCGGACAGGTACCGCCGGGCCGGCTCGACGACTGAAGACCATCGGGTCCATTTTCTTTTGGTATTTGTGTGTGTCCTTGGCCCCGTCTGTAAGTAGAAACTGTTAAGTGCCTGTGTTGGCTTGTAACATTATTTGCATTTCATTTATTTTCGTTCGGTTTAACTCTGCTCTTTTGTGTGTTCCCTTTCCCCCATTATAAAATATCCCTATTGTTAATGTTTCAGCTCGTTTCTGTGTTTTCTTATTGGTTTAGCACGGTGCGTGTTGGTGGAATAAAAAAGCCGTTGCTGCCGTAGTTGTGGGCATTTGACGCGACGGACGTCGGTAACCATCCGCTCGGGTTACGCACGGGTCGAGCACGGAAACTGCTCGTCCCGTTCGAGCTCCGTCGAGGGTGTGAATTCCTCGGTAGCTCGCGCACGTGGGCCTCTAGGTATTTTTAAGTTTGCAAATAACCCTGTACCACGCGGTTGAAGTATTGACGGATTCACGGTCCTGTAAGGGACGCCGTACCTTCGGAGTTATCGGAAAGGTACGATCTAGAATTCCGGGTGTTCGGTGGAGCCGACTCTACTGCTCCACCTAGCGGTCGTGCTCGTCGCTGATACCCGGCCACAACAATACCACGACAGCACCAGGGGTATTGGCTGGATGTTTTTTAATATATCTGTGATGTTCTTATTTATCATTCCCATTGTCTTACAATTTCCACCCCTCTTCAGATTCCGGGGTTCTTTTTATTTCATTTTTGAGGTCTTGGTATTTGTGATTTTCCTGGACCCAATTTTGTTCTTGTTTAAACCAAAATAGCTGGGTACTGACAGCTCAATTAACAATGCCGTTTTTTATTCGTTTTTTTTAATACCAAAGTACTATCAAATGGGATCATCAGGTCGTATGTGAGTGTTACTTCCTTGTTCTCATTGTTGCTTAAGCCTGGTTGACTTCATGCTTCGGGTGGCTAGCTTAAGATCTTAGGGTCTTGAGTTTAAGCCCTGTCTATCCGTTTGGTTGACTCAGCCTGCCATCCTTCTGAGGTCAGTGAAATGAGTACCAGCTTACTGGTAACAGGGACATTGTATCAGTGGCACAGCCATGCCCCCATAAATGATGCAGCAAAGCAGCCACAGGCTGCATATGAAATAACCATCTCATAAGCTCCCTGGAACTCTGTTACAGGTGAGCTAATAAATGAAAATTATGCTTTCGGATCATGTTTCTGTGAGTTTTCTGGGACTGGGATTTGAAGTTTTTGCAGATGTGCTGGTGGATTACTCTAACATGCCTTGTTGTGCCTTTGTGTGTCCAGTTGTTCTGACATGAGTTTTTTTTACATCCCCATGGGAAGTTGCTCGTGCTTTCTATTTCTTCTTGCAGAACCTACGCTTGTCTGATTGACCTAGTCCGCCATTTTCTTCAAGCTATTAGTATTGGGTATTTATTACCCGCGCCGAAGGAGAGGAAGCATTTGCTTCCGTTTGTCCATCTGTTTGTTACTTGCAAAATCGAAGATTTTTCAAGTATATTGGTCAGTTGATTTTTGTTATTCTGTCTGTTGTCTGTCAATCACCTACAGGTCCCCAATTCTAAATCAATCTCATGAAACTTACCAGGTTGTAGAGGTAGTCTCAACTGAGAAGCTATTGATTTTTGAGATCAAAGGTCATCTTGAGGTCAAATTCTAAATCATTATTTTTCATCTGATTGATTGAAATTTCAACAGTATTTTGCAAGATTACGTCACTGAATTGGAAACCCACTATTTTTGAGATCAAATGGTCAAAGGTCACTCAGGGCAAACTTCTAAAATCATTAATTTTTATCTGAAAAATAATCAATTTTCGTCCGATTCACCTGAGCTTTGATTAGATTGTCATTTTAATCTTAATGAAATGGACAATTTGATGTATCCATGGCAACCTTTTGGAGAGGGGCTGGATTTTGCGCTGTATCGTGATGTGCTCTGCACGATGTCTTTTTCCTGTTACTTTGCAAAATCGAAATTTTTTCAAGTATATTGGTCAATCGATTTTGTTATTCGTCTGTCTGTCTGTGTTATCGCCACAGGTCACAATTTTAAACGCGATCTTCACGAAACGTCACCACATGGTAGAGTTTGACATTACAAAGAAGCGTATTGTTTTTCGACTTCAAAAGGTCACATAGGCCCAAGGTCAAAAACTAAGGTGGTATTTCTTAAAATCCTCATTTTCATTCTATTGACTTGAAATTTGGAAGGATTAGCATATCGGTCCAGTGAATTCAACCACCAAATTTTTTTGAGGTCAAATTTGTTTTATGGATTTTGCAAGCGTTGTGCTCTGCACGAGTCTTTTTCTTCTTTGTTTGCTTGTTTGTTTGGCCAATCGCTTACAGTCACAATTTCAAACGCGATCCTCAGTCCTCACGAAACCTTACTAGTCGTCGAGGTAGTCTCAACTGAGAAGCCTATTGATTTTGAAGTCAAAGGTCATCTTGACGTCAAATTTCTAAAATCGTCATTTTCATCCGATTCACTTGAAAGTTGGAAAGGATTTGGCATATTGCGGTGAGTGAATTGGGAAACAATACCATAATAGAAAAACTTAGAGTAAGACACGTAGATACCCTTATTTGGCCAAAAGGTCAAAGATCAACTCAATTATGTACATCCCTATTTACTATCGTGAGTATCTCATATGTCAATGGCCACATACGTGTGCAGTCAAAAAAACATGAGCTCATTTCAGATGTCAAAACTCTAAAATCATCAATTTTATCTGAAAAATCGTCCATTTTCAATTCCGATTGACTTGAGAATTAATCAGCAATTGCAGAGTGCATCACTGAATTTTGAAACCAACTATTTTTGAGGTCAAAAGGTCAACTCAAGGTCAAACTTCTAAAATCATATGGTAGTATAACTTGGAAGTATGCACACTTGCCTTTGTGCTGTCTAACCTGGGTTTGAATCTTGACCCAGCTGTAAACTGTCAACCTGGGTTTTGTATCAAGGACGAGCCCTCTACATGTGCGCCATTTGTCGGACGGATGTTAAGCCGGAGGACCCATCTGCCAGTATTGGTCATTAGTAGGTCTTCAAGATCCGACGCTGTCTCTCAGAAGAGTAGGTGAGTTATCGTCTGCACCCTGCAAAGTATTCCAAATTCCTCTGCTTTAAAAGTTGAACATCAGGTCTGGCCATTCGATTTTGAAAGTCTGAGGCCAGACCCTGGCAGACCACACCAAAAGCTGTGAATAATTGGGGCCGTTAAAGACAATAATAATAATAATTATTGAGGGAATATTCAAATTATTTTTTATTTACACACACTGCTGTGAAAAAGTCTTACAACACATTCAGGAATTCAATAAATGGATGTTATGAGATCAACAATTTACTCAAAGCCTCCACTGGTGTTGTCGACTGTTATAACTACACTGATTGTGATGAATAGCGCTTAGTTTGGGTAAGAAGTTCACCAAGCTTGTCTTTTAGCAATATTTAAATCATACTGATCAGAATCTTCCAAAATCTTGTGATCACAACTCAAAGTAAACTATACATGAGCACGAATATGAAGTGTTGTAGTCGCTAATCCATTACATTTACCAACAAAATCGAATTGATGGCTCATTGCCAGATGTTCCTCCATCATTGTCATCAGGTGTTCCTCTCTACACATCCACAAAGCTGAAAAATCCACTTTTTGTACTGCAGAATACAGATCTATCAGGATTACCTGTTTGCTTCAAACAAAATGGTTAAAACTTATAGTAAGATCGTCATGGAATTGTTTTTTCTTCACAAAGAAGGAAAAACATTGAGTGAAGTAGCTCACTTTACTCGATTTTCAAGGTGTGGTGTCCAAGTACAATCAACAGGTGCAGAGAAACATCATCTGTAATTGAAAACCAGACACAAAAGCTGTATTACAAGGATGAGCAATACTTGAAGATCAGAGGAATATCCTGAAGGGATAAGAAAAAGACAAGGTTGAAATTGACAACAGAACTGCGAGAAGGCTAAAGTGTCATCCATCCATCAACGTAGTCCTCCTCATAGGCCGGATCTCAATGTCATTGAAGCTGTACGCGGGACGTTCGGACAAATTAAAAGTGAAAAAAAGAATCGCAACTCAGATGATCTTTGGAAGAAGTGTGGAACACCATTCCACAAGAGTATATTACGAAAGTGATTTTGAAGTGTCCGTCCAAAATTCCACCGGATTTGAAGGAAGATGTTGGAGATACTATTTATTAGTTCATATCAAGGTATATTGTGTATAAATTTTAAACTCAAAGTTTAGTTTCCTTGTGCATCAGAGTTTAAAAAAAAAATACCAAATGTCTCGGATTTTTGCATAGCAGTGTATTATGTACATACCCTATTTTACTATCGTGAGTATCTCGTATGTCAATGGCCACGGATACGTGTGCAGTCAAAAAACATGAGCCTCGTGAAAGTATTTTAACCGCAGTTTCTGTTATGACTTCTGTCTGCCTGTCTTCTGTTTGTTTTCACCCCTTGTAAGTCTGCCTGTCTATCTGTTTGTTTGTGAACAGAACATCTCAAAAAGTTGCCAAAGAATTTGGACGAAATTTGGTGGAGAACTTGGGAATGTGTGACAAGACGAAATGTTTCGATTTGGTGTAGATCCGAATCCGGATTGGATTGATAATTTTTTGGGTGATTTTTTTTTTCACATTGAGAGATCGGACCAAAAATGACATGCAGCAGGATATCTCAAAAAGGTGGTGGACGGATTCAGACGAAACATGGTGAGCAGGTTGCGTATGTAACAAGGACAAATTGATTTGATCTTGGTGAAGATCCGGATCCGGAAAGGAAATTTTTTGATTTTTAAAGTGATTCTTCCCCATTGAGTAACAGGGCGAAAACGACATATAGCAGGATATTCTCAAAAAGTTATGAACAGATTCAGACGAAACTTGGTGGTTGAGTTGGTTCGGTGACAAGAACAAGCCTATTAAATTTTATTCAGGTCCGAATCCAGATATAACCTATCGGTGGGATAGAAAACGTAAAACTAATCAGCTTGGAGGAGGAATGCGTTCACCGAGTGCCCTTATCGTTAAAATCGGTTTTCCAAAAATTCATCATTCTCTTTTGAGTGTTTCAATATATTTGATGGTCACATCCAAAGTCTTGAACAGGAGGATGTTTGTCTCCTTGAAATGACCCAAAAAACGGTCAAAGCTGTTTTCTTCCTCTCGCCGCAAGTTTATTTTTGATATCACTCGACTAATTCATTTCAGATCTGAATCATAATGGATTCGGATGCAGCACGTGACTGCTGGTTGCATCATTTCTGAGAGTGTGGGAGTGGAATTCGGATGTGCAGCTGATGCCGTGCCCATGTCCAGGTTAGGGCAGGAATTTGATTCGGTCAGTAGGAACATCTGCATCCTCTTAGTGGGAATTTACATATGAATGCAAGAGATGGTGGAATCTCTGTCGAAGAATTGTTGTTCAAAAGCGTGGCACAAGTCCCCTGCTGCTATCCATTTGCACCATTCTCTCTGATTGACACAATTCCACGTCAATGATGTCCAAAATCTGATTTTTGGGGGGGGGGCAGTTACAACATGCAGACCCAATCAATAACGCCTGCTTCAAAGGTAGACCTCCTTTCCAGTCCTGAATATAGAGAAATGTAATACTACCGATGCAATTCTCACCCATTTCCACCAAATGCTGGGAACATAGCCGAGCAGTGTGCGACGTCACTTTGAGCTGTCCATGTTGGGTTCGAATCTGGATCCAGTGATAAACTGTCATCCTGGTGTTTCACTTGGAGGTGGACATCAAGCTGGAGGACGAGAGGATCCCTCATAAAAATGTTTGTTTAGTAACGTTGATGCATGTTAAAGATCTTTTGTTGTCTTTCTCGAAGAGAGCGCGGGTTATCGGCCGCATTCTGGCCGAATTCGGAATTCCTGCATCTTCGGTGGAGTATTCTGCAAGGGAGTGGCGACCCGTCGTGAATTGCATGGTTTGATCTCAAAAACATCTCTCGACTTGTTATAAGGAGCTCCTTGTGTCAGGAGTTTCGGTCTCGATGGCTAATTGCTATCTTCGGCACCGGAGGTGTAAGGAGATTACTTTTCACCCCCTTTTTGTCCGTCTGTCTGTCTGTCTGTCTGTGAGCAGGATATCTCAAAAGTTGTGGACGGATCTGGATGAAATTTTGTGGACAGGTTCGGTGTGTGACGAGGACGAATTGATTCATTTTGGTGAAGATCCGGATCTGGATCTGGATACGAGATTTATTTAATTTTCAAAGTGATTCTTCACCATTGAGAGGTAGGGCCAAAAACGATATATTTAGTTATCTCTAGTTTATGTTGGTATACCTCTAACAATCGATGTTCTATGTGTTTTAAGTGGGAGCATTGAAGAGTTCTGTGTTCCAAGATACACACAACAATCGAGGAACTAAAAAAAAAAAGGAATGTAAAAATGAAATTGGAAATTTATTTTGTACAAAAAACAATAGAAAGTTGGCATTGTCAAACAAAGCCAACAATCTTAGGATAAAACAGAATATTGTACAATTCATTGTCCAAATGCAATCTTACTATAATTAACGGACGGTGTGCATAAGTGTGTGTTTGTCGCGCTACTCCTACACTTTTGGACCGATTACACTCAGACTTGCTACATAGAATCAGCATGACCCCAATTCGTGTATCGGGGTGTTTTTATCATTGCTCCTTGGTCTTGGAGGTAGGGGGAACAAATTCCATATGTCAATGTGTATTCTGTACTCTTGCAGTTTTAACAAAATCACCTTTTTTGACACCACTAAATCAGACACAGCAACTGTACAAGATAACACTCCAATACGGCACTTCCAAAATGACTCAAACCCTCTCAGAATGCAGATATGCAGATTTGCAGAAACCCCCTTGTCGAGGGTCATCAGGGCAGCCGAACATATAATCGTGTGCGTGAGATAAGGATTGTTACTGAAAGGGCTCACAAAGCTTCTAAAGGAAGGTGTAAATACTTGGAATGGGGCCGTCCCTCTTTATGTCAAAAGAGTTGGAGAACCTTCTAGAACTCGTTCAAAAACCTGATAGCTCGCAGCTCCCCATACTGCAAACAAACGACTGAGGCCATGTGGATCGGTGGTGCAAGGTCCGAGGGTTCGTAGATGGGCGCGTTCTACCAAACCTTCAACCAATGTTTCCATTGAGTGGACATTGAACTTTGCAGGGTTACCTCATGTGCAGGGCCATGAGAAATTTTATACTAGATTTTTGCATGCATTGGTGAAAGGAGAAGTGTCTATTTGTGTGTGTGTGTGTGTGTGTATATGCACTGCCGCGCTCTCTTGTGCTAAGAGTAGGAGCTCGACACCTTACATCAACGGATATTTCTCGTATATATATATTTTCCGTGAGTCCGATTTGTATTCAAGGAACAGAACAATGATGGTTAACCATTCTGAAATTTCCACTCCTTTCGTCTAAATACTGAAAATGATGTTTAAAAGACTTTTCGCCTGAGCGGCGGCGGCTTAAACGTTCCCGCAAGCAGAAACGAGTCAGTGTTAACACCCACATACAGCATACGTATGCGCAAAAGGCCTCGTTTAACATTCATTCATCAATTCGAAAGTCATGTATTACTGAAAGCCTCATCATAGTTTTATCAACCCGAAATGATTCAGTTGCCGAAGAAAGCGTAGGCTTGTCGTCGTTGGAGACCAGCAATTTACAGTGTTCTGACCATGATACATTTTAGCTCACCTGGACTTTAGTCAGGTGAACTTACTTGATTTAGCAGTGTCCGTAGGTGAGTGAGTGAGTGAGTCAGTGTGTCCTAAAACACTTCAATCATTATCGCTTGAACCAAATACACGATTTTGATGAAACTTGGCCACAAACTTCATATCTGATGCCTAACGAAGGTGTATTGACCGCATCAAAATCTGCACTCATTGAAAGGGTCTACGGGGGGGGGGGTGATGGGGGGTTATGTTTGACCCCCCAAAATAGGTATTTGCTCTCTTCTCCGAAACGACACACATGAACTTCGATGAAACTTGAACCACAACCTTCATCACCCGTGATGGACCAAAATTTATTCACAGCATTAAAAAAAAAAAATCAGGGTCTAAGGGGGGTCTGCAGAGGGTTTGAGTGACTGTTGCTCCTGATCCAGGTGAGCTTCAGGCCACACGGTCCTATTTTTTTTTTATTTACTCGTATGCATCCTGTGGCTGGGTCGCTGCTCCGTCGTCGCTGCTCCGGTCTGTCAAAATGAAATGTTTGTTGGGAGAAAGAAGGACAACACACATTCCATGGTACCCAGCACCCCTTTCTTTTCCTTTTACCGATGCACGTGAACAAGGAGCATGCACGAGTGGAGCATGTACGTGCAGGTCATCATGAAGAATGTATTTCTCAACCGAGGAACAATAGCATGGTATGTGTAAGGTATTTACTTTAATCCTCCCTGGAGCGGTGTGCTTGTGGTTTGATATGCGAGTAGGGAATAAGCGGTGAATCACGAAGCTTCTCGCTGAGCACTGACACTCTCAAACACTGACACACGTGAGCACACGCCAACGATGTTCCGCTTCATCACGTGGGAAGACGTGACGTCACACGATGCGATGTGCACACAACGGTCACGGTGTGGCGTCGTTTTGCTCGCACGTTCAAACTCACATCATGTGACGCACAAACAGCATCGACAAATGGAAATGATAATTAATTTAACAGCTTCATAAGCAATGACGTAACACCTGAACTGTGCATAATTTCGTTTCACATTCCATAACCTTCTCGTTTAACTTGGGTGTAGATTTAAAAAACAACAAAAATTATTGTACTTTATAATTAGTTACCGTGAAACCTCTGACGGGTCCACGTGGAACACACGAGGCCATAAATATAGAACGGGTAAGTCATTGATAAAAGTTCATTCACAAAGTAAACATGGATCCATTGATGGAATAAAATACGTGATAAAAACCGTCCTGGGAATATCGTCACAAACGAAGTACAATGAACACAGTCTGTGACTCACAGGCGACTACATGATCCATGGATCAGGATCCATCACCGGAACGGAGACGAAGATACTTGAGTCCTGGGAGGGAGACTCCAAGACCGTTCCACCTCCTGAAACCCGCAAATGGATATAACAACCAACGACACACACAACACATACATACACACATATACATACACACATACATAACACAACACACAAAAATACACAACAACACTACAACACACATACACACATACATACACACACACAACACACACACACACACAATACACACACAACACACATACACACACACACACATACACATACTACAACCAACACACACACACACATCACCACACATACACAATACACAATACACACACACAACACATCAATAGTCATACATACATTTTACACATACACGCTGTGTACAGTTCATCATAACACCATGGTAACAGTCATACTTCAGGCCACACTTTTTCGGTTGAAAAGGTGAAACAGTCAATGTGGACTGATGAGGGTGTTTGTTGGTGCGAGGGAAGTTGTGGCGGAAGGGCTCGTGCGGGTCACGGCACAAATCGTTGCAGCATTCAGCAAACTGAATTTTCCATGCACTGAACGCACGAACACGTGCACGGATCTCGAGTACACGCCGAGCACGCACGGATCTCGAGTACACGCCGAGCACGTGCACGGATCTCGAGTACACGCCGAGCACGCACCGCCTCGTGAGCGGAACAGAACAGTGAATAACGATGCACGACGGATCGATGGATTCCTCGAACTCGAGCATGTTGATCACACCGAGATACATACAACACACAACACCATATACACACATCCACACAACAATATACACACACACCAATACACACACACACACACACACACATATACATAACAACACAACACAACACACTATACACACACATAACGCACACCACACACATAAATACATACACACAACCCAAACCACACCGCTTTGAAATCAAGTTCCCCGACGACACTCCCCCCCACCCTCCCCCAACAATGTGTCCCGTAATCACGAATCGACAGACAGTTGAGTTTCTTGTCGCAAACAGTTAAGATTTTCCCAACTGATGGCAAACCGTGACTCGGTGAGTGGAGAGAGGGGGGGAGGGGTGGGGGAATGGGGGGGTCTTGTTGCGAACACGCACGCCGGGCACGTGGATGGCCGGTACTGAAAGAAAAAGGAATTTGCTTTCTGATCTTTAC
>CM068953.1:163088970-163127228 GCA_035128595.1 Eptatretus atami | reverse complement strand
GGGGGGGGGGTCTTGTTCGTGTCCACATCTGAATCTTCTGGCTCATCATGGAGGTGAACCCAGGCTCATATCCCAAATATAGCGACGAAGTTTGTCTATGATCTGCTCTTGTCCTTGCAAATCGTGTGGAAACCTGAATGTGCGTCACGTGATGGTGGTGTAACTGAATGTGCGTCACGTGATGGTGGTGTACCTGCTCCTCCGTGACCCTTCCATGCATGTAGCATATAAAGTTTGTTTCATTCTGTGAATACCGTAAATAAAGTGGATTTATTAAACATCGCGGCTTCGCTCGTGTGAAGGTCAAAGAACCTGTAAAGGTGAACTTTGAAAAAGTTATGAAATTCACGGACCTTGGGACATGTTTGTGGGTCGCAGCAGCTCAGCGAATGTTCGGGATGGATCTGTGTGGGGATGTTGAGGTTGGGGTGGGCCTGGGTTTCCGGTTGGGGGTAGAGGTAGGTGGAGTTGGGGTGAAAGTGGGTTGGGGTTAGGGTGCATCCAGGATGTAGGTGTGGGTAGGGGTTAGGGTACATCTAAGATGTGATGGGGGGCTGTGTGGAACGCGGGTAGGGGGTTAGGGTAGATCCAGGGTGTAGATGGGGCTTTGTGTGGATGTGGGTGGGTTAAGGGTACATCAGGGTGAAGATGGGGGTGTGGACGGGTAGGGGGTAGGGTAGATCCAGGGTGTAGATGGGGGTTTGTGGTGGACGCGGTAGGGGTGGGTAGATCCAGGGTGTAGATGGGGGTTGTTGTGGACGCGGTAGGGGTTAGGGTAGATCCAGGGTGTAGATGGGGTTGTGGTGGACGCGGTAGGGGTTGGGGGTAGATCTAGGGGTGTAGATGGGGTTGTGTGGACGCGGGTAGGGGTTAGGGTAGATCCAGGGTGAGATGGGTTGTGTGGAGCGGGTAGGGGTTTACGGTGCATTCCGGGTGTAGGTGGTAGTTGGGGTGGATGTGGTGTGCGATGTGCGACACCGCCCCCGCCGCCGAGCAAACGGAGAGACGCAGTCCGTGTCGTGCGAGGCGAAGAGGGAAAACGCAGCCTCTCGACAGCAAAATCTGCCTGGTAACAACCCACGCCTGCGATTGGGCATGCAAATCGGAGCGGACCTTCCCCCGGCATGGAAACGCCAAAGCGGGCGAGCAGCGCCCCCTCCGCCCGATCGTTGGCGCGAACGCAACGGTCAACGCGACCGTCGGCGTCGGACACGCGTCCCGAGCTTCACGGACCGACCGAGTTCGAGGAAACAACATTGTTATGGTTATTATTATTATTATTATTCGTATTATGGTAGAGAGTAGTGGGAACGCGGGGTGAACGAACGCCGCCATCCGCTGGGGACCCACGAACCGGTGCCAGGGACCACCACGCACGCAGCGGCGGGTCCGCCCGCTGCCCACGCGGTGCAACCAGGGGGCGGCGCACGAGTCCCGGCTCCGCCAAGGGGGCGGCCAGATTAGCCGCGAGGCTTTGGGATTATGCATTGAAACTGCCGCCTCCCCTTCCTTCCCCTCCCCACCGCTATCCATCAAAGGCCATCAGCTGGTCTTCGAGATCGCGCTCACAGCGACTCCTCCGCTCCACCATTCCCGGCTCTCTCTCCCTCTCTCAGATCCCGGCGGACTTGCTGCCAGGCCGGAGAGCGCTCGCTCGGCCCTCCCATTAGGGCCCCCCCTCCCCCTGCGCGCCTCTCTTTCCGTCTCGCGGACATTCTCCCCCAGTAACCCTTCGGATCCCCCGGCAATCACAGCCGCGATATCGGGCCCGGCGCATATCGGGCGGGAGGTGGGGGAGAAGCGGCCCCGGGAACGTTCGAGGCCAGACCCACGGCCGGGCGGGCCGGATCCACTGTCCGAGCATGGCGCTCGAGTTGATCTGCCGTGAGAGCGACGTCGACGCGCCTCGTCGCGCCTACTTCGACCGTAACTTGCTGAGCGAGCGCGTTCTGGACAACCTGCTCGCCATGGAGGATCGTTACGTGCCGCACTGCGCCTACTTCAAGTGCGTGCAGCGCGAGCTCAAGCCCGCCATGCGCCGCATCGTGTCCACCTGGATGCTCGAGGTGAGTGGCCGTGGCCGCACGGAGGCCGAAACGCGCGCGCGCGACTCTCCTCGCTACTTTCTTGATTACCGTATCCGTCCGCGTTTGTGTCGCTCCGCGCGCGCGCGTTTCGGCCTCCGTGCGGCCACGTGCGCTCAAAATTCACCTCGAAACACTTTCACTCGACGGGCCGAACCCCCCTCCGTTTATTCGGCTGGAAAGATTCGCCGGTTTGCACGTCGTCCTATTTTTTCCGAATTTTTTGCTGTATTTTTGGGGCGGATCACGCTCCGCGGCGCCTGCTGAGTTCCACGTCGGACGAGGCCGACAATCGCCGCGCGTTTTCCCATCCGCGGCCTCTTCTCACCCAACGTGTGCTCCCGTTGATGTTGAAACGCTAAACATCAACAATGAACCCCGTGAACCTCGATCCGGTCCACACAATCACTATTATGGGACATATATCGAAGTCGAGACGCCAGCGGCGCCCCGAGGGCGCCTCGCACGGAAAACTTTTTTCCCTCCAAAAACACTTTCATCATCATCAAGAAAAACGATCAATTTAACATTTTATTCTTGACGTGTCAAACTTAAGTATGGCGCCCACCCTGTGCGACACGAAAAGGACGGTCAATGCGGAGTGCGTTTACACGGTTCCGATGTAAAGTTTATGCAATGCGCAGGCTGGAGGGGCAGCCTTCCAAAAAAGGGTGAAATAACGAAACAAGTTTCGCCCATAAAGCGTCGTTTTCATCACATCTTGGATTCCAGGATCGACTTTTACTCCGATGCGAGAAATTGTAATAACAAGCGCGAAATCCGCACAAAGCACCCATGGGAGAGGGACCTTCGCCTCTGAACAGTCTCCACTTTACCTCTCTTACCACACACACACACACACACACACACACACCACACACACACACACACCACACACAACACACACCCATGGAGAGGGACCTTCGCCTCTGAACAGTCTCCACTTTACCTCTCTTACTCACAACTTACACAACACACACACACACACACACACACACACACACACACCATGGGAGTGGAGACCTTGCGCCTCTGAACAGTCTCCACTTTACCTCTCTTACACTTACACACACACACACACACACACACACACGCACACGCACACGCGCACACGCACACACACACACACACACACACACACACACACACACCATGGAGAGACCTTCGCCTCTGAACCAGTCTCACACTTTACCTCTCTTACTCACAACTTCACACACACACACACACACACACACACACACACACACACACACACACACACACACACACACACCATGGGAGTGGGACCCCTGAACAGTCTCCACTACCTCTCTTACAACTTACACACACACACACACACACACACACACACACACGACACACGCACACGACACGCGCACACCACACACACACACACACAACCACACACACACACACAATATATAAATATATTTAATAAATATTAATACATACACACACAAATAATATATATTATATATAATAAATAAATTATATAAATATATACACACACATACACAAATATATATATATATAATATATTAATATATAATATATATACACACATACACACACACACACAAAAAATGTATATATATATAATTTATATAAATATATATATACACACATACACAACACACACACAAAATATATATAATATATATATATATATATATATATATATATATATATATTACACACACACACACACAATATATATATATATAATATATATAACATACACACACACAACACACAACACAACAATATATATATAATATATATATATACACACACACACACACACAAAATATATTATAAATATATATATACACACAATATACACACACACACACACACACACAAATATATATATATATATATTATAATATATATATGTATAATATACACAACACACATACACACACACACACACACACAAAATATATATATATACACATACACACAGCACCAAAATATATATATATATATATATATATATATATATATATAAAACTATATATATTACACACTATACACACACACACACACACAATATATATATATACACACATACACACACACACACACAAAAAATGTATATCGAAATATAGAAATAAATATATAGAAATATATAAATAAATAAATATATAAAAATAAATATATATAAATAAATATGTACACACATACTTATATATATATATATATATATCAACACCAACATTCCTGAACGAAGTTCAAGATCGCTCGGTTCCTGAGTCAAGTTCAATGTCGGTGGTTTTCCATGCTTTCCTTGATGTTCATATCATGTGAACAAAACTCTCTTCTGTATTTTCTTCTCAATTTTTTGTTTTCAACAAATCCCAAACTTTTTTTCCGTTCTTACCATCAGGTTTAACCCCACATATCAAATATGTTCTCACAGTCTCGAGTTGCATAATTCCGTGATTATTTTTTTCGAACTTTCTAACAAATGGCATTGAACTATAAGCTCGATTTTTTTTTTCTTCAAACTGTGCGATTCATCAGTCTCTGACTCGAGCGTTAAACTCTTTAAAGTTGTATATAACTGGTCGACTTATATGTGGCATTATAGCTCAAGTTATATATTTCTAACAAACTTTATGGTTAACTCAATGTCTGACTTGAGCCCCATCAGATATCCAAAGTCGTTATCTTAATAACTGCATCAATCGCACCTCTTGCATTCAGCCATGTTGGTGAAGCCTTAAGGATGTGTCTCTGCCCAGTGGGGTTGATTGGGAAATGGTGGGGAAACGAAGCTGTTGAGTGGAGAAACAACATAATGTTGCTGATATTTTATGGGAAGGGGTAGGGGAGAGGGTGGGAATGGCTCGTGCATTGTTGCTGTCACAGTACACACAACCTGGTGCCCCTGCAGGTGTGTGAGGAGCAACGCTGTGAGGAAGAGGTCTTCCCCCTGGCAATGAACTACCTGGATCGCTTCCTATGCATCGTGGCCACAAGCAAAAGCCGCCTGCAGCTTCTCGCCGCCGCGTGCATGTTGCTTGCATCAAAGCTGCGCGAGACCGTGCCGCTCACTGCCGACAAGCTGTGTGTTTACACGGACCACTCCGTGTATCTGCAAGAGCTGCTGGTGAGCGCCACCTCTCAGACTCAACCTCTCTGCATGAAATGCACCCTTTCAGATAATCATAATGACCAACAGCTTGTACCCATTGACTTAGTCAATTTGTTTTTTATTATTTCATAATTGTGTTTATTTTTCATCGCTCTCATGGCCACGTACTTCTCGTGTAGTGATAAGGGGAAAAGCAACACACGGGAGCCCCTAGCGGCTTTCTGCCCACCACTGCAACACGCAAGTCGCTGCAACACGCGTTGCTAGTTGTGCGGATGTTGGTGCAACAGTTTCACATCCGGCCGGTGATAAAAAAAAAGAAAAAAAAAAGCCACCACCAACGCTGAACTATAGACGTTGGAAAGTCTCCACCATGGCAAGGCTACTTGCTTTTAATTAATTATTCACCACTTATGTCGGTTTTTACTAAATTTGGGGCTTCTTGTTGGTTACGAGCACAGTTCTTTATTTAACCACTTAACATGCACTCGTCCCTCTTCAACTGCCAAGAATCACCATTTCGACAAAATATCCACAGTTTCCTGCATTTCCACCATAACTGGTGTTGTGGAGAGGGAAGTAACCTCCCGCTACATCTGTGGCATTCGCGCTAACTTGATAAGAACATCAGTGAGACATTTGAAAGGAATGCTTGCTGCATTGACAACGCTCAATATTGGTATTGCCAAATAATCCTGTTGGGCCGTAGTTAGCTTAGAAATCAGGAAGGAACAAAATGGAGGAATATGTGTTCCACATCATCGGATGAGAGCTGTACGATGTGGAACAGCCAAGCTCAGGGGAATGGAAGCAGTTACTTTATTTAATTGGCTTTACAGATCAAAACATTTAAATTTTAATAATGTGAAACCTAAACATGAATCAATGTCTGTATTTACGTAGCCCCCTCTGCTGTCCCTTCAATTGAAGCGAAAAGTGAGGTTTCACAGCTGAGTTAACAGCATTGTGAATATACATCCCCAATGATGGGGGGGGGGGGGGGGGGGGGTGACCTGAACCGCCATGTTTTCCGCACTAAACCCGAATGACTGTTCGTCTTATATACGCATAAAAGCCCCAAAGCTTCGGAGATCGTTGTCGAGGACAATTCGATCTTCAAATTTCTTTAGCTCGAAATCAAAAGATTTTTGACCTTTAAATGGAAAAGCAGAACATTAACGTTGATGAAGAGTGTGTCATTTCGAAGGCTTACGTGTTCGTCTTTGAGATATTTAGCTATTGTGGGTTGTAGGTCAAGTTCATTGTTTCCGTGCAGAATACGTGAGCATTTGGTGTTACGAGGAAATGTTGGATTTGCTATTAAAGCGTTGAAAAATATTCTCTGCCCTGTTTTCCTCAGGAGCCAATGATCATTGAACAGCAAACGAGAGGGCTTTTAAATCCATAGATTATAGAGAAAAAAAACAAGATATCAAAAAAATACTTAAGAAGGTAAACTTAGGATTGCACAGCAAATCATTCTTATCCGTCGTCGTACGTCGCTTCGAATGAACTCGTCACTTTTGTAGAATTTGTCACGTTATTATCCTTGGCCTACCTGCTTCACCTCCCATCCCTCATTGATGTGGATCTCAGCTCCAGACTGCATTTACAGTCCCTTCGTGCAGCCATGCCCTCTTCCTTATCCTCACCCTCTTTAACTCCTTGCTGCAGGACATGGAGCTGCTGGTTTTAGATCGGCTGCGGTGGGATCTGGCAGCGATTACCGCTCACGACTTCCTGGAACATCTGTTGCTGCAGCTGCCTTTACCTCCTGGCAAGCTGGACACCGTGCGGAAGCACTGCCGCACCTTCATCGCCCTCTGCGCCACTGGTTAGTGTGACACTGGATGTTCTCGTCGGCTAAAGATCCGAGTAAGACCACGCTCTTTTGCCCGAGTCGTCCAGCTTTGGTTGCTTCATGCCTTTTATCCTTCTCGGAGTTACATTATGGAGGTTTTTATTTTCTTTGTGAAATACGTGGATGAAAAGAAGATAAGGAATGGCTACGCAAGAATGGAGATGTATCAAATTAAAAGAAAGACGCGTCGGACTTTGTAGAATTCACCAGAGTGCACAGCCGTCTGTATCTGGGTAATACTTCCTCCTTTAAAATCATTCCGATTGATTTTGGTGTTTTGGATTGATCACAATTACCTTTCAATTCTTGGTTTATTATTCCTCCTCACATCTTCCGCTCATAAACCTGTTGTGGCTGAAACCACAAAGGAGATTTATTGAAGGAGCAACCTTGTTCGATGACCCTGGCTGGCGCGGATCAAAGGTGCACGGACTCCTCCTCCACGTTAAACACCATTATCCGAAGTGAACATGGAAAGCACCAAATTTGATAAAAACAGAAATGGGAGATGTGTATTGGAAACACCCATTCTCAGCTTGTCCAATGACCTGTTGCCCCACAAGAGTGGAAGGTGTGGGCACAGATGAATGCTAAGCCGAGAGAAACCACGAAACAGCAAGGATGGAATCTAATCAAGTTGATTTGGGTTGAAAACACAATGTTGTCAGGTAGAACAGACTTAAGCATTTCGTTCGTGATGAAACCAATGGACCCCAGTGATGAAACTAATGAACCCCAGTGATGAAACTAATGAACCCCAGTGATGAAACTAATGAACCCCAGTGATGAAACTAATGAACCCCAGTGATGAAACTAATGAACCCCAGTGATGAAACCAATGGACCCCAGTGATGAACCAATGACCCCAGTGATGAAACTAATGAACCCCAGTGATGAAACTAATGAACCCCAGTGATGAAACTAATGAACCCAGTGATGAAACTAATGAACCCAGTGATGAAACTAATGAACCCCAGTGATGAAACTAATGAACCCCAGTGATGAAACTAATGAACCCCAGTGATGAAACAATGACCCCAGTGATGAAACCAATGGACCCCAGTGATGAAACTAATGAACCCCAGTGATGAAACCAATGGACCCCAGTGATGAAACTAATGAACCCCAGTGATGAAACTAATGAACCTCAGTGATGAAAACTAATAAACCCCAGTGATGAAACCAATGGACCCCAGTGATGAAACTAATGAACCCCAGTGATGAAACTAATGAACCCCAGTGATGAAACTAATGAACCCCAGTGATGAAACTAATGAACCCCAGTGATGAAACCAATGGACCCAGTGATGAAACTAATGAACCCCAGTGATGAAACAATGGACCCAGTGATGAAACCAATGGACCCCAGTGATGAAACCAATGGACCCCAGTGATGAAACCAATGGACCCCAGTGATGAACCAATGGACCCAGTGATGAAACTAATGAACCCAGTGATGAAACCAATGGACCCCAGTGATGAAACCAATGGACCCCAGTGATGAAACCAATGACCCCAGTGATGAAACCAATGGACCCCAGTGATGAAACCAATGGACCCAGTGATGAAACCAATGGACCTCAGTGATGAAACTATGAACCCATGATGAAACTAATGAACCCCAGTGATGAAACTAATGAACCTCAGTGATGAAACTAATGAACCCCAGTGATGAAACTAATGAACCCCAGTGATGAAACTAATGAACCGAAGTGATGAACTAATGAACCCCAGTGATGAAACTAATTTACCCCAGTGATGAAACTAATGAACCCCAGTGATGAAACCAATGGACCCCAGTGATGAAACTAATGAACCTCAGTGATGAAACCAATGGACCCCAGTGATGAAACTAATGAACCTCAGTGATGAAACCAATGACCCAGTGATGAAATAATGAACCTCAGTGATGAAACTAATGAACCCCAGTGATGAAACTAATGAACCCAGTGATGAAACCAATGGACCCCAGTGATGAAACTAAGAACCTCAGTGATGAAACCAATGGACCCCATGATGAAACTAATGAACCTCAGTGATGAAACCAATGACCCCAGTGATGAAACCAATGGACCTCAGTGATGAAACTAATGAACCCAGTGATGAAACTAATGAACCCCATGATGACATGAACCAAGTGATGAAATAATGAACCCCAGTGATGAAACTAATGAACCCCAGTGATGAAACTAATGAACCCCAGTGATGAAACCAATGGACCCAGTGATGAAACTAATGACCCCAGTGAAACTAATGAAACCAATGGACCCAGTGATAAACTAATGAACCTCAGTGATGAAACCAATGAACCTCAGTGATGAAACTAATGAACCCCAGTGATGAAACCAATGGACCCCAGTGATGAAACTAATGAACCCCAGTGATGAAACTAATGAACCTCAGTGATGAACCAATGGACCCAGTGATGAAACCAATGGACCCCAGTGATGAAACTAATGGACCCCAGTGATGAAACTAATGAACTCCAGTGATGAAACTAATGAACCCCAGTGATGAAACTAATGAACCTCAGTGATGAAACCAATGGACCCCAGTGATGAAACTAATGAACCCCAGTGATGAAACTAATGAACCTCAGTGATGAACCAATGGACCCCAGTGATGAAACCAATGACCCCAGTGATGAAACTAATGGACCCCAGTGATGAAACTAATGAACTCCAGTGATGAAACTAATGAACCCCAGTGATGAAACCAATGGACCCAAGTGATGAAACCAATGGACCCAAGTGATGAAACCAATAGACCCCAGTGATGAAACCAATGGACCCCAGTGATGAAACCAATGGACCCCAGTGATGAAACCTGGACCCAGTGAAACAATGACCCCAGTGATGAAACCAATGGACCCCAGTGATGAAACCAATGGACCCCAGTGATGAAACTAATGGACCCAAGTGATGAACCAATGGACCCCAGTGATGAAACTAATGGACCCAAGTGATGAAACCAATGGACCCCAGTGATGAAACCAATGGACCCCAGTGATGAAACCAATGGACCCCAGTGATGAAACCAATGGACCCAGTGATGAAACTAATGGACCCAGTGATGAAACTAATGGACCCAGTGATGAAATAATGGACCAAGTGATGAAACTAATGGACCCAAGTGATGAAACCAATGGACCCCAGTGATGAAACTAATGGACCCAGGATGAAACCAATGGACCCCAGTGATGAAACATGGACCCATGATAAACTAATGGACCCCAGTGATGAAACTAATGGACCCCAGTGATGAAACCAATGGACCCCAGTGATGAAACTAATGGACCCAGTGATGAAACCAATGGACCCCAGTGATGAAACTAATGGACCCAAGTGATGAAAATAATGGACCCCAGTGATGAAACCAATGGACCCCAGTGATGAAACCAATGACCCCAGTGATGAAACCAATGGACCCCAGTGATGAACAAATACCTCAGTGATGAAATAAATGAGACCCCAGTGATGAAACAAATGGACCCCATTGCTAAAACTAATGGACCCCAGTGATGAAACTAATGGACCCAAGTGATGAAACCAATGGACCCAAGTGATGAAACCAATGGACCCTTTGTGATGAAACCAATGGACCCTTTGTGATGAAACCAATGGACCCTTTGTTATGAAACCAATGGACCCTTTGTTATGAAACCAATGGACCCAAGTGATGAAACCAATGGACCCTTTGTGATGAAACTAATGGACCCTTTGTGATGAAACTAATGGACCCTTTGTCATGAAACCAATGGACTCGAGTGATGAAAGCAATGGACCCTAGTCATGAAACCAACGGACCCTAGTGATGAAACCAATGGACCCTTGTTGATGCCTTAAGGTATATTTACTGGATGATTATGTGTGTTACTGTTGGTACCATTAGTACTTTATCATTAGCATGTTGTTGTTTCTTAATGCTATTATATGTGCTTTGAACAATCGGATTCTTATTTTTCTGAATTGATCACGGATGTAAAATATTCTAGTATATTTGGTAGGCCGGTGAAAGACCTTGCCACCCTGGGTGTGAATGTGTAGATTGTGGTTTGATGTATTGACCCGACTCGGCCGTCAGGCGGCGCCTCATCCTATATTCCATGTCTCACACTCTAGCCAGGCCACAGGTACACCATAACGGTCTCTTTATCAACCGGAGATAGTAAGCAAAGTAAAGCTGACGATCCAGACATTATCCCTCCGCCGGAGCAAGAGAGCATCGCCATCACATCTTTCGAATGAAAGATTTGCCCTGTCTTGTTCCGATGAAGAGATGATGCCCGAAACCGTCAGCTTTACTCTGCTCCACATGTACGTTTCATTGCTCAGGTGGTAGTTACCAGACATTGGGTAAACATTAACCTGGAAGTTTTCATACTATCACCAGTGGTGTCATCACTCTCAAAATAATTAATAAACTCAAAATTGCAATAAATGGCATTTTCAGACTCAGTTCGTTGTTATAACAACGTGAAGTGAGATTAAAAAAAAACTTTATTTGACATATAACTGAGCATTCTTATGGACCACCTTCGGGGGGATCTTTTCCTCATGAGATAGTTCTTCCCATCTTGACGACATGTTACGCTTGAGTGGAACCGAACACTGGCTGACTGGCGCTCCCCTCTGTGCAGATAACAAATTCATCTCGTGTCCTCCATCCATGGTGGCCTGTGGCAGCGTCACCGCAGCCGTGCACGGGTTGCAGCTCGAGGTTGGGATCCCCTTGCTCGCTCGGCAGCCGCTCACCAATCAGCTCGCCAACCTCACACACACAGATGCGGTGAGCAAGTACTGTACTACGTCGTCACTCAACCCTATACCACGTCATCATTCAAACCTCTCTTCTGGTTATATCCACTTGCTTTCCTAATCTACCGTCGTTACCTTTCCTCTTCATTCTTTCCTTAAGTAGTTTTTGTCTTTGTCTGCCTCATGCCTTGGCTATATATTCGAACCACTCTGCTTCCCTAATCACCCCTCCTCCACGAGCTTCCTTTCTTTGACATTCCTCTTTCTCCAACCTCCACCTCTCACCCTCTATCTCCACTCTGGCCTCATCTGTGACAGTTCTGTCCATGACCCCAAACACCAATACGCCTGAGTGTCCATCCTTGCATGCTGGTACCTCCCAGTTCCAGGCAACTGCGTTATCTTAACGGCTCACAAGTATGTAACTAGCCTGGGCTCAAAGGCATTCCATGCATTGTTTATTCAATTCTTTTTTTTTCATTCCACATTGTACAGAGTGCCTTTACTCGTTGGAGCACCAACCCTCTTGCTTCGTTGTTTGAGAATCCAAATGCAGAAATGTCTCTTTTATCACCCAGAGCCTGTGCAGAGCGGCTGCAGTTTGCAAGGGCCTGCCCGAGTCCGCCAGTCTAAACACTGAGGCCTTGGCTGAGGCTTCAAGGCTTAGCCCATTGTCTTGTTGATCTTGCGTAACAATCCTGTGCCGGTGGCTTTATCGACCAACTCACCTAATACCACAGTAAACTTTTCACTCGGCTCACACAGTGACTAATTACTCCCATTGACCTAAGACGACCCATGAGACCCGAGTCACAAGAACTGCATCCCATACTGATAGCCGTTGGGGTATTTTATATCCATCCCATCAGAAAGCACGTTTTAAACAGGACTATGCTTTCCTTTCGTATGCAGCATGTGGCTGCCGGTTGCATAATTTGCTGGAGCCGTGAGCGTGCCGCTGATGCAGTGCCCCCTGTAGGTGAGAGCAGTAATTTACAATTCGTCCGGGAAGTCGGCGATAGCTCGCCTACTTGTCGCGAAGGGCACTCTGGGATCTTTAACGCCCACCAACTAATGCCGGCACACAGACACATCGATGAATCACCCTGCCTGTGAAACACTGGGATGACAGTTCATAGCTGGATCGGGATTCAAACCCAGACTTGACAGCTAAGAAGCGAGTGTGCATACCTCCACAGTATCCAAGCAGCGCCGTGGCTTCGCTGACGTCGATAGTGCGACATCAATCTACAAGTCTGCCCACATCCTCAGCACACGCTGCCCTTGCAAAGCAGCAGAGCCGTGAACAACGTCCTTTTTCAACGTGAAATCTCAAAATGTAACAAATGCGAAGCAAAACAGTTCGCATGCTTTCGAAGAATTTAACACTTTCACGTGCACTTCCTCTTAGTGCATTCACAACAGCGGAAATGTGAGCCGAACAATGAATTGTAAAAATGTTTCACACGAAATGTACAAAAGGTAATTGTGCTGTCGGTTTGTGGAATGTGATGCATCGAAAGCCGTGACCCCGTCATGAAATCATCAAATTGCTGAATGGAAGCGATTCAGCATCACGACGGCCCATTCGCTTCCATCTGGAAACAGTGACCGATTTTATTTCACTTTTTCGTTTCAGATCCGATGAAAGCATTGTGCCAAAGTAGCACATGACTTCCACAGCGAATTATAACCGGCCACTGACACGAGTACAGAAAATTCCACCATTGTCAGGAGATCGTGAGAATAAAGCTGGGGGTGCTGAGAAGGAACCGTCAGTTGCACATAGAGGCACATTCATGAGGCCGAGAGATGAACCTGACGGCCATTGTTAAAATAAAATAAATAAAAACAATGGTGAGATATTACAACGTTCCATTTCCGGTTGACAGCTCGGATATTTTTTCGAGCAGTTCGTTCACGATGTAAAATGGCAGTCGCGCACTTCCCTTTGACCCGGTCGGGTCTGGGTTCGATTCTCGGCCGGACGATGAACTCTCGGATTGGTGTTTCAGAGGCAGGGCACCAACTCTTTGGTGCGATCACAGGTGGAAACATATTCATCAATCTGAAGAAGCTTACAGGAGTAGGCAGTGAAATCGAGTTCATTGGTCACTCTCATGTTCACTCGTCATGAGGAAGTTTCGTCTTGTTGGTAAAAGGGATTTTCACAACCCAACAGATACAGGCTGAAACTGGCAGTCGGTTGAAGAGTGGGTTGCGAACTGAGTCACTTTAAAGATGGTAAAGTCTGGAGGAAGTTCCAAACTAGAGATTATTTTCTTGGCGGCATGTACCAACCTTTATCATGATGTAAACATGTGTGTTTAAGAGTTTAGCAAAACTACCTCGTTACACAATTTGTTCTGAAGAGATTGGCAATTTGGAGAACTCACAGTTCCACTGTAATGTCATCTGACCTGATGGGTGTTCAAGGCAGCCGGTGAGCTTTGAGAAACAACATTCACACCAGAGAACCGGGCTGGCAGGATGGCCTAGAGGTACGCACACTCATCTCTTAGCTGTCTTGCCTGGGTTTAACCCGACCCAACTATAAACTGTCATCGTGGTGTTTCACAGACAGGGTGAATCATCAATGTGTGTGCAGTCCCTCGGATGGTGGACGTTAAACTCGGTGTCCCGTCTACCGGCATTAGTTGGTGGATGTTAAAGATCCCACGGTGTCCTTCGTGAAGAGTGGGCGAGCTATCACCGGCACCCCGAACAAATTAAAAATTCCTGCCCTAACCAGCAGAGGGCACTGCATTAGTGGCACAGCCACACCCCACAGCAAATGATGCAACCAAGTAGCCAGCCACATGCTCCATACAAAATGAATGAACCAGAGAATATGTCTCATGGCGGACCTCAACAAAAAAAAAACATTGTATCGTGTAGAGGACAAACACTTCAGTAGACATCTGAGTGCTTTTACATAATTACAAGGACATCAGCAGACGGTGGACAAATCAGTGTAATGGATTTGATGCTGGAATCTCAGCATCATTAGCTAAATCCTTAAACGGGCAACTAGAAACAGGCAAACTCATCTGAAGTCTTAGATGTCCTTTATAGGAGCGAGGGAGGTTGAGGCTCATGGAAGAGCAAGGTAGATTTGGCAGTGGGACAAGCATCAAGGGAATGGACAAACAGGATAAGAGGAAAGGGGGGAGGGGAGGAAACACTGAAACTCGCAAGTAGGATAGTTTGGTAGGAAACAGTTAATGGGGGGTAATAAAGATCATGGCGCGGAATTGAGGATGACAAGAGATGGCGAGCGGTGCACCGCTGTACACATAAAAGGCTGACAAAGAAATGGCAGAACATCTTTCTTTTCTCACTTTAACCCCTTCCACTTTTCCCTGCATGTGTAATGTATACAGTAGATGGCCTCCGAGACAAAAGTATTTACTTGGAGGGGACCTGTAAAAGAAGAATAGTCAGAAGATCAAATTGTCATGGTTCGTTTATCCTGTGGTGGTAACAATGTTTGGTTAATTCTTTTGGTTTGGCCTGTTTATCATTCCCATCCGAGCCTCACGATGCTGTGACCTCAAGTTCCAGTCTCTTACACTGTCAACTTGTTATCTCCTACCCCAAGTCTGTTATTAATGCAAAAGTTACATCAATATCTGACAATGTCCTTGTCATAAATGCAACGAATGAATGAGCTCTTCCAGGAGCTCATTGTAAGAATAAATAAATAATGGTTCCTGAAGGCATGTATGTACCACCGTGTACTATTCCCTCCCACGAAAAATAATTAATTGCCAGAGTTCCAAATTGGCTCTGATCCCAAACTCATTCGACATGCCTCATGCCCAGATATTAACGCATACATGTGCCGCATATGAAAAGGATGTCGCCATCCTCGAGTGGAGGCTCCGGATGGATGCACAGCTGCTGGGCTGATGCCCGATTGGCTTAGCCTGCATCGTTAACTGATATCTTTCATTCATTTTGGATCCCAAAAGTTGTGACAAGTCTCAATCAATTTTTTCTGTCCAGTGGACTCAAATGTAGAAATATAATCTGCATCGGAAGAGCATATCGTCTTGAACCTACCAACGGTTTTTTTTGAATGGCTGCTCTTAAATATGCAACTTCACTTTTCGTCGTCTCCTCGATTCATGAACGCTCCTTTCGTTAACGTACATCATGCTGTCGAACCTCTCGGCCTGGAATGTGGCATTTTTTTGGCATCCGGTTAAAAAAAATTTGGCTATTCTGTTCACAGTATCGGAGAGACGGTTCGACGTCGGAACCAAACCGGGCCAAATTGATTGGACACATAATCTCAGACCTCAATAACAAGCCGCACGCTAATTTTAAGAAGATCAAAATCAGCACGTTCGTGTTTGCACGAGTTTAGACTCACTATCGATGTATTTTGTTTGTTCGAGTTTGTGGCCACAAGTTTACCATAACTTCCTCGCTCAGCATTTGCTCTGTGGTTCCAAGTCAAGGAATGAACTTTATGAATCATGCCTGTTGGCCCAGTTGGGATGGGGATAAGAGGGGGAGGGGGTTGAAAATTTTCTGAAAAGGCTGTTAAATTACAGTGTTCCTTTTACTCTGTGCATGCAGGGCTTTGGATGTGGTAACTCTATCGGTGAAATTTCATGGAACTTCGAGTCCAGGTGTCCGTTCATACGTGTTCATTAATTTTCAATCGAATCGCCGATCTCTCTTGCCATTGTGAAAAAAGTATTGTACGAGCCGTTTTTGAGCACGTACGATCCGCACACAAATTTTCCATAAGGCTGGCTCATGAAATTTCCCCCTTTGGCTCCGATTCCCACACAAATCGAGGCGTATCCATTGTGCCATGGCTTGTCAGGTGACCTGCAGATTACAGGCTGTGGATTCCTGAGGGAGTACCCAAGAGCTCCCTTTATCCCCGCCTTTATCGGTCCCTGTTGACGGCACAATGGATGCAGGAAGGGCAGTTTTGCACTGGGAGTGTTTGCTGTCTACGAAAGTGCCCGTGGCACCCGCTCTGCCGTTTGTCTTGAGTTGTTTGCTTGGCCAGGTGCTTTGTATGCGCAGGAAATCTCCTCACTTCAAACCCGGGTGGCGTATGCAGGGAGGGGGTTTGACAGTGAGGAAAGGGGGGTGGGGAGGGGTGTATGGGGTGGAAGTGTTTTATCCCCATTGTTTTTGTTTTGTTTTTGTGAATGGAAAATGCACAGTGACACCATGAATGAATGTGGCGCAGTAGGCGCTGGCCAGATCGGCGGTGTGTGGCTGTGCAGCTTTGGCTTATCCTGTACTGAGGGTCAATGGAGCGGTGCAGGAAAGAGGCGGTTACCAATGCTGGGTTGGAAGTGGTGGCAGACGAATGTCCACAGAACTATCACAGGCACATATTTCACCTGTGCAGCCTTTGAGAAAGCCGATTTCTGCAGATCGCAACCTGGGAAACGCTTGCAGTCCAATCTGAGAGCAGGGGTGGCCTGTGCAGGCATGCGTATGGGGCGGCCCATGCAGGCCTGCCGCAGAATTCGGAACAAGCCACCCTATTCATGCGGCCCCCGACCACCAAATCCCTTGAATTGCTCCGAGCCGCTTTGGAAAGAGAGACGGACAATGGGCCCGGGTGCATTCCTGAGCTCGCCTCGTCATGGGAAATGGGAAAGCCGTTTGGGCCCCTCTGGAAGGACACGGGACAGCTGGTAAAAAGAGCCCGTCCTTTTGAAGTGCGGCCCGTGTTTTGATTTGCTGCGGACGGAATGCGAGATACAAAGGAAATGTGTTCCAGGCTTGGGCCAGAGCACACAGAGGAGGCTAGCCGTCCTAAATCATGGTGGGTCCGAGCAGCTTCTCAGCTTCCAGTCACCACAAAAGGGCCTCAGAAAGCCTCGGATAGTTGCTGCTTACATTTGCTCTGCCGTGATAGAAGGTCGATTGCCCGCAAAATTTGTAAAATGTCCATAGTTGTGAAAGACTGCATAAACCGATCATAGGCGGAGTCGGATTATAACTTACAATGACTCCCCCAAAACTCGTCCTGTTGCAATCGTTACATATTGTATCCACAAAATGCTCAGTGAGTTGTCCGGAGAACAGAGGCATGTGTCTCATAAGTCCTGGCTCAGGTTCATGCTCCTCCCACTAACTTATTGTGTCTTCCTCCACCCACGATTTCCCCACCCTTCTACAGGATTGCCTCCGTGGCTGCCAGGAGCAGATCGAGGAGTTGCTGGAGAACAGCCTGAGACACACGCAGCATCCTGCTCCGGCCACCGAACCCAAGGCCCTGGATGAGATCGACAGTGCTTGCACGCCCACCGACGTACGTGACGTGAACCTGTGAGCACCACCCACTGGTGCCCGATCTCCCTCCACTGGGTGCACCACGGAGGTAAACACGGCAAGATTGGAACGAGGAAGGCTTCCCTCAGGTTTTCACTCACAGTGATGCCAGCTGCTTTGATCACGACTGCCATGCCGCCAAATCGGCAACAGAGATATCTCTGCACCTTGGTGCCCCAGCCGGAGAAGAAAGGAGACGGTGCCGGTCAGATTCTGCTACCCGTCACCTGTGCCTTCCTGTTCAAACCAACGTGTAATCAACACTGTCTTTAGTCGACACGCCGTGCCTTTTTAGCCCTAAAGCCAAACAGCCAACCACTGCCCAAGTTCTGCACACTCCAATTCAGGGTTTCGGGTCCATCGTGCCCGTCAGGCTTCAGCACACTCGGGGCACTACTTAAAGAAGCAAACAAAGCCTTTTGAACACTGCTCCTCAACCACAGTTCGTTAAACAAAAGTTATACAAACAGGTTTGTCAGTTTCCTGTACAGACTTTACCATTTGGGGGTTTGGGGGAGGGGGGGGGGGGTGAGGGGGAGTGGAAAGAAGCACTTTTATGACTTGCTATTTGGGGAAATGTTTGTAGCAATTAATTTGCAGTAATGAACATTAGACAGGTGTTACAACCATTATTTTTAACAACCAGATTATTTTTTTCCCTCTCTTCTTCGTTCTCTCTTTCCTCTATCTGTCAGGATACTTGTCATTCTCTCTTCATGGCCCTCTGCTCATGAAGAATGTAACTCACGTGACGACGCCACGATCTTTGCAAAGAACATGCAAACTAATGTATTCCCGCTGCTTTGCTGGACAGGGTAAAGCACATTCCAGGCTGAGTGAGAAACGTTTAAACAAGTAAAGTAAAAAAAAAACAATTGCCTTTCTAGATGCCATGCACAACAGCTCTAAGGCCACAATTAAAGCCAGCTAATTAAAAAGAGACATGAGGAAGGAAACGAGTATATTTTTTGCCATGGTTGTTGGATCAAATACAGTGCCTGTGATTGCTGCCAAGGTTGGAGATGGTACAGGGGACAAGCCTGGGGTGGGTGAACACAGAAAATGAACTGTCATGTATGCCAAGGCCATCCAAAAGCTGCTTGACTTTTTTTGTTGTTAAGGCAACTGCTGTTAAGTTGCCAGTAAACCTCGTGCTGCTATTATTGAGTAAACTATGTATGCGACGGCTTATTTTTTCTGATTGTTAGGTGAAACACCGTAGAATAAATGAGTCTGAAAGTCATCGGGGTAGTTTGATTTCGGGCTGTTTTTCTCATCGCTTCTTGCCTCCTCCTCCTCCAAAGAATCAGAAACAATTATTTTGATATCATAACTACAAGTTCCACCGTGATTTCTGGTTGCTGAGACCTCTGAGCTGCAGTCTATGCGGTCACTTGCTGGAGTTTTATATTTCTAGCTCACACTCACTCATTGAGGGTATATTTAAGGATTATAGACTGCGATATTGAAGGAGTGACATCGTGTGTTTTGTGCAAATCGTTGGGCCTACGTTCAAAGAAGTTAAGGTAGTGCCAAGAACCAGAACATTGGCCCAATTACACCGCGTCTCGAGAGAGAACGTAACGGTAACCGATTCGTAGACCAGTGTTGTAGCTCTCGGGAATGGAATAGTGGAGCTTATTGTTCTTTGCAGTGCAGACATTAAAAGGTCTGATCTTGTGACCATCAAATACCCCATGCTTCACAAGCAGGCCCAGGGGGTTGCATCACAAAGTGCATCGTCTATCAGCGGGACATTAATCTGGCTGTCTTCTCTGCCAACATTAGTGGGTGGATGTTAAAGATCCTGTGGTGTCTTTCACGGAGTTGGCGAGTTATCTCCGACACTCTGAACAAGTTACATGTTACTGCCACCTTCAGTTGAACGTCAGGCCTAGCCAACCAGTTCATTAAATACTTTGGCGTAAATTTTCCCCCCAGCAAGGGAAGGGAATAATCGTGGCTGCTAAAGTAATAATAGTAGTATTAGTCGTTAACAATGGAAATTTGTTTACATTCATGACTGCCCCTAACATTCACATCGTTAAAGTAAATCACATACCGTTTGATATGCAAAGACTTACAAGGAACCTTGATGCAGGACGAGGCTGTTCAACCCATCATGTCTGCATGACACCAACACCAGATCCATGTAACCCTCTATCTCCAATGCTTCCAGGTACCTACTTAATTCCAATTAAACCTATCTCCTCTTTCTGCTGCCACTACCTTTCCAAGGAAACCATTCTGTGCATTGACTACTCTCTGAATGAAAGACTTGCATTATTACTGTTCAAACCCTCCTCTTCTTTACTCTCAGGCGATGTCCCTTGGTCCTATCACTGTCTAGTCTGCTGAAAAACCCTTCATCATCTTAGACATCTCGATCATATCCCCTTGTAAGCAAGCGCCTCCTTTCTAATGTATAAAGTCCTGTCTCCTTCAGCCGCTCCTCAAAGCATAGTCAAGGTAGCCGCAGAATCAATTTTGTCGCTATACACTGTATAGCATGGTGGGTGGGTCTCTGGCAGCTACATGCCCTTCTTCAGATGTGATGACCAAAACGGTACACAATTAAATTTCTGTACAGCCTTAAAAACCACCTCCTTTGATTTAGAATTTATCCCTCTGCATACAACCTGAAACCCTGTTTGCTTTACCTACAGCTACCTGGCACTGACAGCTTACCTGCCCCTCCCACCCCCATTCCAGATTCTTCTCCTGTGTGACACGCTCCAAGATCGTCCTTGCATCATACAATCTCTATTTTCATTATTCTTACCCATCCCCAGCACCTAACATTTGTTTATGTTAAATTGCATCAATTTTTTCCCTCAATATATGAAAATACCTGGACTTTCCTGAATCTGATCACCACCCTCTCTGCTGTCAACTTACCTTCAAGCTGTGTCATCTACAAATTTATAAAGTCTACTCTTCACCCAACTACTGAGAGTGTTGATGTAAATTATGAATAATAATGGTCCGAGTACTGACCCCCTAAAGTACCCCACTATTTACATCATCCCACTCACAGCCACTCTTTGCTTCCTCTCACCAACCAGTTTCCAACGCGGTGAGCTACCTGACCAGCGACTCAATAAGCCCCACCTTGCCAAACTGCTTTCTGAAAGTTTACATCCACTACACTTCCCTCATCCAATCACCTTACATTTATGTAAAGTAAACATCATCTCCCTTTGGTAAATCCATGCTGACTACCTTTCATTACTTTGAAATTATTCAAATGGTCCCCTAACCGTTCCTTAATTCATTTCTTCAACACCTTCCCCACAACTGCAGAACTGAAACAAAGCGTCATCCGGGGAATTGTTAGCATCATGACCAAGCTCTGCACAGATCAACGACACTATAGTCAGAAAACAACAACAACAATAGAAATGATGCTTTATTTCCATCGGAAACGATTTTTGATTGGGTAGTACAGACCCCGGACGGAGCATGTCTAATCCATCAGGTCACCATCGTTGAATCGCATCAAGCCGTGTTCACATATATGGAGAAAGGGTAAAAAAAAAAAACATCACGGTCAATGGTTTTCAACGTCTCTGTTCACATAAATGCGGACGCGGAAACGGATACGATTATTCCGATTGCACCGTGTAGCGATTAAAATTGTACCCGCAATGCCACGGGAAGGTGAAATGACGTCATAATATGCAACACGTGCAGTATGGAGAACCATGCAGCACCTCTTACCCGAAATGTCTCGCCTTCGAGCTGGAGCTCGAACAAGGATGCGGCGCCGGTGCCCTGTTCGTGTCTCTTTCGGAATATGGTGTCGACCCACCATCTGCACCTTCCTTTCGATTTCTTATATATACACACTCAATATCGCAATCAGAAAGTCAGCATATCATCGTTAACATACCTGGTACCATCTTGCTTATTTGTGCAAAAAAACAAACAAACAAAAAACACGATTTCCGCACAGTTTGTGACGCGCTTTATAATCGTATCCGTGGATATGTGAACAGTGTCCAATTTCCCAGATGCCTTCACGGCGTCCGTGTACTGTATATGTGAACATAGCCTGACTCACTGCAGTTAATCCATTGCTATTGGTTATATAACCTGCTGAATACTATTAAATCTGAGAATTATTGTTGCTATCGTGCAACTCTTTTTTAACCACCAAACGTGCAGAGGTTATGTTTTCATCCCTGTCTGTGTGTCTTTGTTTGTGAGCTGGATATCTCAAAAAGTTACAGATGGATTTCGACAAAATTTAGTGGACAGGTTGGGAGTGTGACAAGGAAGAGCTGATTCGACTTTTGTGAGGATACAAATCCAGATCCAAGAATTTTTTTAAGTGATTCTTCACCATTGAGAGATCGGGCCAAAATGAATATGTAGCATGATATCTCAAAAAGTTAACAGACGGATTGTGACAAAACTTGGTGGATGCGTTGCGTAGGTGACAAGAACAAGCCAATTATATTTTGGCTAAGGTCCCGATCCAGATCCGGCCTATCAAGGGGAAACAAAACGTAAACTGTTCAGCCTGGTGGAGGTGTGCGCTCTACCGAGAGCTGTTCTCGTTGTTCCTCTAATGTAACTCGTATACATTATATATATACATACATATATACAATGGAGCTCTTTTTTACTTACCTGTTGTATCCAATCGTTTGTTGTGTGTTGTTGTCCAAGTGACGAGAAGGCTTGTCTGCCCAGAGTTAAAAAAAAAACACATTTTTCTGGGAAATGTTACAAGATTGCAAAATGGTAACGTGGTGGCAGGGAACGGTAAGGAATGTACTTTAATCACCTCTTGGTCATAACACAAAAACCCATTAATCTTTTGTTTTAACCTTGCAACGTAAAAACCGATTATGCCCTACCCTAACCACAAGGATTTTGAATTCATCCCAAATGTATCATCACACATAACCAAGGTCTCACACATAACTGTGTATCCTCACCCATAATCATCACACCTTGTGTGATTAATTGACATTGGTTATGTATGAGGATCAAAAATCGCTGAGACTACTTCAGTTATCAACTCCATCGCAGTGAACTGAGCTGGTCTCACACACACACAAAGTTAGCAACCCAGGAACATCACCAAATGGGAAAATGTAAAACAGACACGTGTAATGTAGGGTTATTTATTTTCCAGACCAACCGTACTTGTTAGGACTCAGGAAATATGATGGTCCTGACAACATCGTATCCCAGTAGGTTGCCGGTCTTTCGGTGGATTGAGCGACTTAGGGGTCACTGGAAGACTTTATGGTTGGGATGAGGTTCTTATGTTGGAATGCAGTGCTTGGTTTTCACCAAACATAACGTTGCTCGTTTAAAACAAAAGGTTTCACTTTCGACTCATCTGTCCACAGAACATTCTGGATAATCCAGGTGGTCTTTGGCAAACTTGAGATGGGTGGCAATGTTCTTCTTGGAGAACAGTGGTTTCCTCCTTGCTATCTTCCCATGCACAGCATTCTTGTTCAGTGTTATCCTCATGGTGGACTCATGAACACTGACATTAGCCAATGCAAGAGAGGCTTGCAGATCCTTAGGGTTCTTTGTGACTTCTTAGATTCTTGTACGCCTTGCTCTTGGAGTGATTTTCATTGGATGACCGCACCTGGAAAGAGTAACCATGGTGTTGAATTCTCTCCATTCGTCCAATATCTGCCTGATAGTGGATGGTGGAGCCCAACATCTTTAGAAATGGTTTTGTCACCCTTTCCAGACCGATGAGCATCAACAACTCTTTTTCTGAGGTCCTCAGAAATCTCTCTTGATCGGGCGTGACATGCTTCCACAAACCTGTGTGGTGAAGACCAGACTCTGATGGTGATGAACAAAGTTTGTGTTTTTCATAAAGGGCAGGACCACCAAAATTCACTCCTGATTGTCATTCCATTGATTGGAACACCTGACTAATTACCCCCTTAATTGAGCTGATCAACCTAGAGGTTCACGTACTTTTTCCAACAAATAAATGAAAAAGATTTTTTGGTGTGCTATTTGTTTAATCAGGTTCTCTTTATCTATTATTAGGACTGAGATGAAGATCTGATCACATTTCAGGTTAAATTTATGCAGAAATACAGAAAATTATAAAGAGTTCAAAAACTTTCTCTCACCACTGTATACACAGTCATACCCCAGTCGACATCTCCCATTTTTACGTCGTCACGTTATTAATACCACGACCCAATATGTGCTGCCTCAACTCACACTTACGGCGTTTTAAAAGCCACATATTTTATTCTCGAGCGTTTTCTGTACTTGCAAGACTGATAAAGATGGCAGAATAACCGCTAAAGTACCAAATAGGGAGTTCACAAAAATCGCCGAGAGAACTACTTTGCTTCGCACATAAAGAAATGCAATGTACTGTAGATTGGCGAAGAGGCATTATAAAAGTGTTACTTTATAAGTGAAATTCGTGAATGTACTGTTGATGTTGCCGGGTTATTAAGTTTGCCTCCGATCTATGGTGCGTACCCTCTATAAAATTGCTGAAGTTCATTGAAGGAGGAGGAGAAAGAAGTACACCCAAGTTTGACCGCTTCCAGAGGTTTGTTTTTTATTTAAATGTGTCTGGTAATTGTTCTTTTTTTTAATACATATGTGTATTTTTAATATACTGTCATGAACAAAAAAGGGTAATAAAGGTAAAAAGCAAATATAACACGTATGAAATTGCAATTTTGGAACGTATCCCCCCCCCCACTTACTCCATTAATTCTTATGAGAAAAATTGCTTTGATTTTCATCGTTTCGATATTCGTCGCACTTTTCAGGAACGTATCCCCGAAGTAAACCGGGGTCTGATTGACTGTACATACACCATTCAAATTGTTGTTTTTAAAAAGTAGCATTAAACTAATATATATATATATATATAATACACACATAATATCATATATATTGTTACGAATTTGGAAACCATGAGCACTCAACATTCAGGTCCCAAAGGTCAGTTATATCGGTAAGTATGTGTTTGTAGTCAGGGTCCCGTCCCTTTGCTTAATGGGTGATTAAATTTGTTGTGCTGCAGAGTTATTTTGATAGTCAGGGTTTTCTTTTACATTTTCAACTACAAACAACAACAACACTTCGCCTCGCTCCATCCTGACGCCATAACGCTCGCGGTGGCGGGTTTAATGAAGGACTTGGCGTCTCTCTCGACAATCAGAGAGATGCGAGCGAGTTTCCATCGTTCAGCCAATGGGAGCCAAGCAGGCAAATATTACTCATCTTCCTGTTTGAGGGCGGTCTGCCGTGACGCCCGCCACGCCCCCCCCCGTCCAATACAGAACTTGCGCCCCCTTTTGGATCACAGGGACGAGCGGATCACGCGCCAAAACCGTCCAGTAAGGGGGGGGGGTTAAGAGAGGGAGTCCCTCCCCCTGGACGGGGAGTGAATAATTGATCGGCGCGATCGACTGGGAGCAGTTGGGGTTTGCCTGCCGGATCGTCTCGGATCGCCTCGCCTTGCCTGCTGGCGCTCGCTGCCTTGTCCGCCCTCATGTTGGTTGGCGTCGCTTCATCCTCCGTCCTTGGTCCTTGGAGTCAATCGTTGTTGAGGGTTCGAGTCCCGCCGAGCCAGAACGCCGAAAGCCGGCAACGAGCATGACGGTCAAGCTAGCTCTGGTCTCCAGCTCACCTTTCCTCGAGCTGGAGGTCCTCAATAATGACCCAACGGGGTCCATTTCTGGGTATTTATGTGTGTGTGTATCTGTGTCCGTGGGTCCCATCTGATAAGTAGAAACTGTTAAGTGCCTGTGTTCCTTGTATATTATTTGCCTTGCTATATTCGGATAACTCTGCCCTTACGTGCATCCCCTCGTTTCCCAATTATTGTTGTAAATAAATTCCCCTTTGTTGAATGTACCAGCTCGTTTCTGTGTTTCTTTCATTGGCTTAGCATGGTGCGTGTTGGAAAATAGCGAAGCAGCAAATTGTTCATTTCGTCCGGCGCGGCTCTGGTAACTCCGCTCGGTTTACCGGATCCGAGCCGTTACCTGCGACTCGGATCGGACAGAATCGGCGAGGGTGTGGTTCCCCGGTAGTTAGACTGCGTGGGTATTTAGTATATTGAAATTGGCAATTGACCCTATCCCACGTGGTCGACCTATTGGCATCTTCGGTCCGATAAGGGACCCGTGACCTTTCGGATTTATCTGAAAGGTACGACCTAAATTCCGGGTTTCGGTGGAGCCGACTCTACTGCTCCCTCTAGCGGTCGTGCTCGCCACCGAGACCCGGTCCCACACAAATATCCCGCCACACAACAATATTTTCATCATCAAAATGTTATGCAATGTGTACAATTAAAAAAACAATTTAAATTGTTACGGACCCTTCTGCGTGTGTGCCCGGCAGCGAGGTGCCACTGTAAACCCAGTGTTGCGTAGAGGGGGTCCTCAGCTTAACATTTCAGCTGAAGGCCAGAACACTCACCGATGCACAGACCTGTCTGGAACACACCGATCCGACAGTTTGTACTCGAGTCGGGAATGAAACCCGGACGATGTAGCTCACTGATGAATGAGATACGTCTGAGCTATCATGTCAGCCCCAGAAGTCATTAGAAGAAGAAGAGGAAAACCCGATAGCACCATTAAAGTGCCTTCAATACTTATGCTATTGAAATTAAAGCAAAGCATTTTAAAATGTTATCAAAAAAGGTGTCAAAGCCAAAGGGTTGCCTTAATTCCTATACTGCCTTAAGTACAATTGCAAGGCGGTGCAAACCTGTCTTATAATGTGTTTTTTTTTTTTAGATGAATCATTTACTTTGCATAAAACATGACGGAAGAACTTGCACAGTAGCGAGGATAAGAAGTACAACAACAGGTGTCTTTGGAGTTTACAACATCACCATCCGCTGGACCTATCATGGGTTGACCAAAGCACGAAACTGCTTTCTCGGCTGGTATCAACATGGAACATTCTTTACCTTGTCGAAACAATATTTCATCTCTTTGCCTTTCTCATTACAAATCATCAGCATTCATCCACAGTACCAGAGGTGTTAAATTTAAGAAACTAAGGATTTCTTGGAAATAAGTTGGCAGCGCAGTAATTGCATTTTTCACACTTCAATGCAGACAGGTTAGTGGTACTTTACCATCTTCAAGTGTTGCACCTCCTGCTCATGCTACTTTCTATCTATTCGTGTTTAGCTTGAGATTTGCATTAAAATGGTTATGTTCTTGTGTTGTTGCAGTCGTAGTTGTTTGGTGGTGTAATGATTGGAGTGTTCCCTCCGGGTCTGGGAGGTCGGTGGTTGAAACCCCAGACGAGTCATACCAAAGACCTTAAAAATGGTACGTGCTGCTTCCATGACATCCAGCATTTAAATGGCTAAGCGCACAGACAATCCCCATAGGTCAGCATCCATGAGAACTGAGGAGGAAATTCCTTCGAAGAAAATGCCTCACAGTGCGGTGAGAAAAGTGACGCCATTGTTGTAACGTCATTGGTACTCAAGAGTACCCCAGGAAGTGAAGGCACTTCCTCCAAGGCTGTGCTTTGCCTGTCCAACAGTCGTGTGTGTGTGTGTGTGTGTTAGGGGGCAGCTCCACTACGAGCCTGAGATGCTGGATAAAAAAATTGTGAAGTGTTGGAAGTACAATAATGAAGATGTAACTTTAGTCTGCTCTATTCCCATGCAATGTAACTAAGCAGAGCCAGCATTGCACCATCATTTCCAACACAATGCTCTTCATCATAATGACAAAAGGATGCAGACCACAAACTGACTCTGGTCGTCATCATCACACACACATATATATTCAGCACCCTGATGCTGTTTTTCATTGTTTAACAATGGCACAGCCAGGCCACTGATGCAGCGTCCCCACGAAATCAAGGCAGGAAGATGCAGTCCACTATTGTACCTGCATACAACGGCAGACTCTTTAAACGGTACCGTAGCATCTTTAAGATGCAACAGCAAATGCTGGCATCCAGGACAGGGGAGCTTAACCTTGCGAGCAAAGGTAGGCCTACTCATACATGCTGGGTATAGGACAGCCTAGAATTAAATACATGAGTGCAATCCCTCCGAGCAATCCTGTCAACCCAACCCTAATGCAGGACTTTCAGGTAGAAATGTAATAACAGATTCATAGCTCACTGCATTACACCCCATGAAGCATTTAGTAAACTGCCACATTGTCACAAAATCGAAAACATAGTTTCCGCAGCATTGAAGAGAATCAAAATGATTGAGGCCTGATCTGTGGTGACATGTATACAGCTGGGCCTAAGTATGACGTGGGGGTGGGGAGGTGGAAAAGAATCAATCAACAAACACAAAGTATGTGACATAAGAGGTACGAGTAGATATATAAATAAGCATAGGGTGGGAGGAGAATTTAACACTTGCAACATGATCATTCGATAAACGGTATGTCACTGCACATGTCCTTTTGGAAAAGGCCAGCAAAGACCTTTAAACTGAAACACGTACAGCATATCTAAAACGCAATACTTGAAGCAGCTGGGTCGTCTGAAGGTTGAGTGCCAAGCAGTGAGCACACCTGAAAATGTATGGAAGCTTGTGAAAATCCACAAAGTGTGGCGAATCATTCTACAAAATGTAAAATAATGGATTATTTCAAGGGATATTTATCATAACAAACCGTCGAGATTCGTGATGGTGAAAGATTCTAGATTAATGATTCGTGATGGTGAAAACAATTATCTTCACAACATAGTCACGATGCTGGCGGTTAGGTTAATCCCCCGACCACCTAAATTATGGTGACGGGCGGTCAACACCGCCAGCCCAGATAGCCGAGCGGTTTTCCTTAGGAGGTGCGGGAGTGGCAGGGCACAACGGTGGAGCGAGTCACTCCGAGCGACGGAACACAGATGGATGCACGGGGGGGGTATACTCGAACCCCACAACAAAAATACGCACACAACTTAAAATAACCACGGGAATTTAATGAAAATAGAAATATTTACAAGGGTAATTCAAAAGGTAATGATAATAACGTGAAGTAAATAAATCCGAAAGTCAAGGCACCTCTACACACAGACTTAAATACAGACAAGGGGAAAATGAAAGAAAAGCAAATCCTCCCATTATTCTGGCACTTAGCTTGGTCCAGTGATGGTCTTTATGGAACTTGGAATCAAGGCGCTTCGCCCTGCACATGTAGACGCGTGCAAAATGGCGCCAAGCCGCTGTCTCGCAGCGGGAAAAACGTACGTCAGGAGATTCGTGAGAAAATATTCAACACCAAGGCTCAGAAATCCCATGCAGCTTCTTTTCACGAGCGAATATGCCAACCGTTTCTCTCTTGCACCCAATCTGTTCACAACGACCGCTCACATGACGAGACGATTTCTGAGACCCTGTGATCAGGCCACGAGGCACGCTCTCCTTCCCTCCTCAGAAACGTACACACTTCACGGCTCAGCCGAACAGTCAATGGCTAGCGTCTTGCTCAGTACGTGAGCCAATTCACCTCAGCATGAATACGAGAATTGTGTCTTATTCATGCGTCGAAGGAAAGCCAGCTGTAAAGCCTTGTTCTTTTGGGCTATCTCCTAGATCCGCTCTCTCTCGACCGCGTGCGTCCCTTACTCCGCACTCGTGTGTTCCTCCTCATCTCTCTGACGTCACACTGAAAAACCGTCCACCTCCGGGGCATGGCTTTCTTACACCAAACCCAAGAAGCCTCTCTGTCTGTTCGGCACACCTGGCTCGGTTGTTGTTATCATTGTGGTTATTATAAAAACGCACTTCTTTCATGGTTTGTAATACAAATACATAGGGAAAAGTCACAGGGGAGCAATTACATACTGGGGGAACGTATCCTTAATCCCTACCTAATTAACACCGCACCACCCCCCATGTGGTGACATGTAACACTTAAGCTCACAGTTTCCCTACTTAATTACATCGAGATGTCTCCTACACGTCCACGGACCAAACAACTCATTCAATCCTAACTTTCCTATTAAATTCCTCCATTTACCCTACAACTGTGTGTGTGTGTGTGTGTGTGTGTGTGTGTGTGTGTGTGAGCGTGTTTCTTTGATTTTACAGAATTCCACACCGCTGGATCAATTTCCACCAAATTTTGCATACATGCTAGGGATGGATACCCAGGGCCAGGTCTTAGGTACACAATCTGCACACACCCCCCCCCCACCAGCACTCCAACCACAAACTCTCCATATGTTTGTATGTGTATGTATGTCTGAAAATCAAGAAACTGACCTCAAACAAGGAAATGAGGCCACTTGGTCCATCACTGCTGTGGTGCACATACATTTTTGCTACAGCTATATAAATTAATCTTCTTGATGGTTTACTCGTCTAAATAACTTGAGTTGGAGGAGACATAAATAACCTGATCGTGTCTGTGTGTGTGATATATATATATATATATCGATACGGTTGTGGGGGTATATTGAGGAATTTCAAAGCAAAGTTAGGATTGTATAGAGTTGCTTAGTCCGTGGACATGTAGGAGACATCTCGATGTAAATTAAGTAGGGAAACTGAGCTTAAGTGTTACTCGTCACCACACAAGGGGTGGTGCTGCTGTGTTAATTAGACAGGGATTTCGGCCAATTTCCCCCAGTATGTAATTTCCCCATGACCTTTTTCTACGTTTTTGAATTTACAAGACAGCAATAAAATTATGTTCTTATCACAACAACAATAACAGAGCTGCACGTCTAAGCAGGCGAGAAGCCCCGCCTTCCCGGCTTTGTACCAGCAAGTCACGCCCACGAAGCTTATGATTGGTCAGTGTCACGTGAGGGAGGGGGGGGGGTCAGGTTTGAAGAGCGGACAGGAGTTGGAAGAACACGGTTGGTGGAGAAATGTGGCTGAGATAGAGGATCTCGTTTTTGCTCTCTCGGCATGACAAAATGGATGCGCGATTCTCGTGTTCGTGCTGGTGAATTTGCAGCGTGCTGGGCAAGATGCCAGTCATCGACGGTTCGGTTGAACCGTGAAGTGTGTACGTTTTTGAGGAGGGAAGAAGAACGTGCCTTGTGATCTGATCATGGGGCCTCAGAGATCGTCTCATCGTATGGTCGGGGAGGAAGGTGGACGATCGTGCCCAGACCTCGTGTAAGAGAGGAACATTCGGCATATTCGTTCATGAGAAGCCGCACGGCAGTTGGTGAGCCCTGGCGTTGAATACCACCTCACTAATTACCTCACGTACGTTTCCCACCCAGAGAGCGGGTGCCATTTTGAGCGCATCTTCCCGCGCAGGACGGCTTGATCGCAAAGTTTAATGGAGACCATCTCTGGACAAAGCTAAGTGCCAGACTAAAGGGAGGATTTGCTTTTATTTCATTTTCCCCTTGTCTGCATTAAAGTCCGTGTGTAGAAGTCTGCAAATTGATCTCACGTTTTATTATTACATTTTGACTTATTACCCTTGTAAAGATTTGATCTATTTTCATTAAATCCCCATGTTTATTTTAAGTTGCTGGTGTCCGTGTATTTGTCATGGGTTTGAGTATAAACCCCTTGTGCTGTGCTTCCGTCATGTACGTGCAACTGTCTCCCATTCCCCTCCCGCGGGCGCCATAATCTCCGAGGATCACGTGTTCACCTCTAAAGAAAACTGCTCGGCGATCCGGCCTGGTCGATGTTAACTGCCCATCCACCACAAATGGGTCGGGGGAATTAACCTAACCACCATGGCCACGACTGAGTGCAATTATATATATATATATCACACTCAAACACACTATCGGGTTTGAAGGCTTCATTATGTTTTAATATACAAGATATACGAGAGATGGACCTGTACCTACAATCTGGTTGGATCATGTGAAATCAGAGCCTCCACTTAATAGAGCAATGATTCCACAAGTTGATGTGGTAATCCAAAATAATGTTAATATAATCATTCATAAGGATATATCAATAACAAAAAGGCTCAACCTGAGGGTTGATTATATCTACAATTAGTACAAGAAAATGCTCCTTGCTAAAGGGAAAAAAAAATGGTATCAACTGCAGGATGGTTGAGGTTAACCACCATTCCAAACGATTTTGTTCGCACCTCCGGTTAGAATAGATGCGAACCCGAACCCTCCCCCACGCCCTCTACATTTTCAGCAGTGTTTGTAATTGTGCTGCTCCTCCAAGCTTTATACACCACAGAGATCACAAGTGACATCACTTGGTAAAACTAATCTATATGCATGGTTGTGTGCTCATCTCTGAGAAATCAACCCATTTTGCCTTTCCTCTTTTCCTTCATGAGAACGATGCAAAATCTTTCAGGTCCAAAAAAATGAAGTGGCCAGGAAGAGTAAACACCATTATAACCAACAGTCAAACTATTATATTGTAGACTATTGCTACTCAGCAGTGGTTGAAATGATGCATTCAGGTTTCATTAACACATCAGACTAGCACAAAACCCATCCATACGGATGGGTTAATGCCCCCCCAGGATTACGGACGGGTTAATGCCCCCCAGGATTACCTATCTGTTAATCTGTGAGCACATCTCAAAAAGTTGTGGACGGATTCGGCCAAAACTTGGTGGGCAGGTTGCGTGTGTGACAAAGACGACTCAATTCGATTTCAGTGAAGATCCAGATTTGGATCCGGATGAGATAATTTTTCAAGTGATTCTTCACATTTGAGAGATCGGACCAAAAACGATAGAAACCACGATAACGCATGAAGTTGTGGACGGATTATGACAAACTAGTGGATGAGTTGGGTCGGTGACAAGAACAAGCTGATTCGATTTTGGTTCAGGTCCAGATGCAGATCCAGCCGATAAGTGGGATACAAAACATAAACTGCTCACCCTGGCAGAGGTATGCGCTCTACACGTAAATTGTTCACTCTGGTGGAGGTATGCACTCTACCAAGTGCCGTTTTAGTTTATATCTGGAATCCAAATGATAATTGTTCGCTAATGCCTTCCTGTACACGCACCCAAGAATCCAAAAGTAGCAGTTGCTCAAAATGAAGATGTAAACCGATTTAAAATTAAGTGCACAGCATTTGTGCCAGACCTGTTTAAATTTCCCCCGGATCTTTTCCAAGTGGTCTTGCAGGAGGGGGTTCGCTGCATCTTGTAATGGGAAGTTGCAAATCATGATGAGCAATGAGTCCAACACCTTCAATCTCCGACTATAAACAGACATGGAGCAAGAACAGATCAAAATCAAATAAATAATCCCATCAATCATTAAATCCACCCAAACATGGACATTGCTTCACAAAACAATATGACTACTACTACTAAAGCTACTTTAATGGCCCCAATTATTCACACCATCTTGTGGGACCAGCTGCGAAATGTTTTCTGACTCAGTCCTTCACAAACCTGTCAATTAGGCCCGATGTTCGACTGATGGCGGCAGGAATTTGGAATTTGTTCAGGGTGCTGGCGATAATAACCAACTCTTTGTGAAACACCATGGGATTTTTAACATCCACCAACAACCTGTGCTGGCAGACGGTGCCCCAACTTCACATCCCACCGACAGACGGCACACACATTGAAGCCTCGCCCTGCTTATGAAACATCAGGGTGGCAGTTTATAGCTGGGTCAAGCTTCAAACCCAGGATAGACAGCTCACTCAGAAGGGAGTGCATTTATCCCTAAGCTATCCTTCCAGCCAACATGAAGCAATCTGAACATCACATTTAAAAATAAAAATAAAATCACAAAAATATTTTATCCGTCATAAACACCAGTGGCATAAATAAAGTATCAAAGTGCAATCAATATACAATCTACACTTGATGCACTTCCATCGAACATTCACCACTCCTTCATTTACCTTGTCTTCGGATTTTCAGTGTTCTCCATCTGCAGCAATGCTTTCCAAGTCGCAGCAAAGCCATGGCAATATGATACCTGCACGGATGTTTCAAATGTCACCAGTATTTAATTCTGCATGATTGTTGGACTTGGTAATTGGAATTGCAGAACAACTAGAGCGAAGTTGATGGAGCGCCATCACAAATCCCCACGCGTCCAACCTCAAGCAAGGTTGAAAGATTGCGAGAGGTTCCACTAGTAAATGGCCCGATATAAAATTTTAAGTGAAAAAAAAAAATAACCTTCCATATTTCATGCATCCCTCAATGTTAATCGCATGGGGGCGGGGCCAACATGATACACCTTCTTGCCATGTGGTGATCATAACTACCAAGTTTGGTGAATTCCCACACAACCGTTTAGCACGAGATAGTGTGACGAACACACAGACAGACAGACAGACAGACAGAGCCGATTACATTATCCTCCCTTTTTTCATTTCTTTTATTTATTTATTTGTTTTTTAAAATAAACATGGAGATAATGATCCCACTTTCAGGAAAAGCCATAAAACAAAGGTCCCACCTCTGATGCAAGTTTGGCTCCTTCAATCGCTCCGAGATGTTTGCCTTCTCGTAGTCCCTGCATCTCTCCAAAAGACCAGCCTTCGTGAAAACCATCGCTCCGAAACCTGCAAATGAACATCAGCAGTTCAGACCTTTGGGATTTATTTAAAACAATAAAAACATCAGCCAATGGGAAATCATCCTGGAAACAAATATTTTCTCCTGAAGGTGTGTCGTAATAAGAAAACTTCCACGATTCACAATGATATCAGTCCAAGTGATATACTACTCAGTGAAGAAGCAGCATGCAAAATAAATAAATAAATAAATCAAAATTGCAGCCCTCTTTCTTGGAAAAACATTGACGACAATGAAAGCATTAAGAGCCAATTAAATGAGCGAGGTGTTTGCATTGCTTCTAGTAATAACAGTGGAGTCTTGTTAAAATGAAAAGATATATTCTGTGGACTGATGGTTCTATCAAAAATCCATTACATGAGGTCACTTTGGACCAGCCCCTCCCAAAGTAAAAACAAAAGTGCATATTAAATAAATAGATGGTCCTGCAGTGTTAAGGGAGCCACTTAGAACATGAACATGCAACTACTTTACACAACAGATCAAATGCACGCACAGGTGACGACAAAACTTAACTCAGCATGTGAGGTACGCTCAAATCGACACGGCAACTGGCGCAAACACAAGAGGTCGCAGTGGATAATGACCATTAACATGCTTCAAGGTGGGCTTGAGAAGGTTTAACACTGGAAAAGATAAGGCTGGCAGATTGGCCTCGATTGTCGGCCTGGAGGTATTCACACTCGCCTCTGAGCTTTCGAGCCTGGGTTTGAATCTCGGCACAGCTACAAACTGTCATCCCGTCGTTCATACGCAGGGCGATTCATCAATGTGTACCGCCCCTCGGATGGACGTTAAACGGGCTTCACATCTGCCAATATTAGCTGCTGGACGTTAAAGATCCCACAGGCGAGCTGTCGCAGGCACCGTGAACAAGTTACAAATTATCGGCCTAACCGACACGGGGCACCGCATCAGCAGCACTGCCAAGCCCCCAGCCGATGATGCTCCTCGCGGCCTTGTGCTGCTTTTGTAACTTGGTAGCCTCAAAACGTATGTCAAGGCCAATGTGTGGTATCTTCAAACACTGCCCACATTCTGAAGGAGCTGCACAAAAAATTTGGGGCAGCGAGGTGCTACGGTTCAGCCGTGAAAGGATAGCGTGCAAACACACAAACACTTCAAAATATGTATATAGACACATTAATATGAGGACATTCAAAAGGGAAGTTTACACAATTAACGCTAGAAGGGCACTCGGTAGAGCGCATACCTCCGCCACGTAATGCCTGATCCACGAGAACATATTGAGCCCGATACATTTTTTTTAGATATCTTGCTATATAATCGTTTTTGGCCAAATCTCTCAATGGTGAAGAATCACTTTTGAAAAAATGAAATAATTCCCATATCCACATCCGTATTTTCACCAAAATCGAATCACTTCCTCCTCGTCACACACCCAACCCGTTCTCCACCAAGTTTCGTCCGAATCCGTCCATGTTTTGAGATATCCTGTTCACAGACAAACAAAAACAGGTGAAAACATAACCTCCGTCCACCTTGGTCGTGGCACCTGCCAAAGGCGACCCGTGTTAATAGTCGATTTCCATGTAGTTTAAAGCCGGTTGTCACACATTCTTCCAAGCAGTGGGTGAGCTTCTCAATACCATCAGAATCGTTTTTGAAAAGGGGGGAGGGGTGGGGGGGGGAAACAAAAACGTTTTGAATGTCCTCATAACACTTCACGTCTCCATGTCAGCACAAACAACGCTTATATTACAGTGGATGTCGATGTACCGTATGTTGGTGCTGCCAAAGCAGTATCTTGGCAAGGAATAAACTAGGTGGTTTGCCATTGCCTTCCAGGCATTGTTTAATAATACCGTTCCTTTCCTGCCGTAAAGGCACATCGGAGCTGCCGAGGCGATTTCATTGGCAAGGAGTTCAGTCCTGGACGGGTCGCCACTCCGACGCAGGTTACACCAAATGGTTATTACCCCAGAACACTGGTACACATTACACCGAACTCGGAAGGATGACAGGCTGAGTCAACCCCACCTGGTGTTACTTCAACGGTCGACAGGGGCTCAAACTCAGGACTCTCAGGTCCCAAGCAAGTCACCTTAACCGCTAAGCCAACACCAGGCTTTCCAGGCATTGTTCACCCATACATTATCCTTTTTTTAAATGCCGAGTATCAAGCAAGGAAGCAACACGTGACATTTTTAAAGGTCTTCGGAAAGACTCAGCTATTACATCACAAAGTCTGGCGTCATAATTGGGATGATCACACGGATTCCCAAATAAAATATTTAAAAATAATAAAATACTGTTACGAATTTGGAAGCCTTGTGCACACAGACAGACAGCAGTCCCCAAGTTTAGCTATCTCGGTAAGTATGTGTTTATAGTTAGGGTCCCCTACCTGTGTCTAACGGCAATTACATGAGTGCGCTACGGAGTTTCTTTTACAACAAATCTCCTTCACTTCACTTCGCACACCGACGCATGCCCACGGTGCGTTCGACCACGTACGTGGCGGAGATTTTCATCGCTCAGATCGAGACTCCGCCCAGGAAGGCAGGGGTGTGCCCCTTGTCCAATCACGCCACAGAGGGCGACTTTCCGACGACACCGCCAATGGGGTTGAGATGGCCACAGAGAGCGACTTCCGACGACACCCCAGCCAATGGGTTGAGATAGCCACAGAGAGCGACTTTCCCACGACACCCGGCCAATGGGTTGAGATGGCCACAGAGAGCGACTTCCCACGACACCCCGGCCAATGGGTTGAGATAGCCACAGAGAGCGACTTTCCCACGACACCCCAGCCAAAGGAGGGTGAAGATCGCCTCAGATGGCGATTTTCTCACCCCGGAGGAAAAGGAATAAAAGAAACGCCAGGCTGGGAGCGTTGGTCGTCTTGGTGTCATGGGTCTTGGTGCTGGCTGGTTCGTCTGGTCCTGGGTCATCTCTGATCTTCTCCTTGGTCTTGGTTGATTGGTGCGTGGCCGGTTGGAGAGTGCGGTCCCTGGTGCTTGGCGCTGCATGAAAGCTGCGAGTTAGAGTCCTGCACACGACCAGATCGTCGTACACCGCACGAGGCGGACAGGTGCAAGCCAGACCCTGGCCTTCGGCTCGCCTTTCCTTCTGAGCTGGAGGCTCAATAAAGGCCGGCTGGCCCAGTTCGTGTGTTGTGTGTGTGTGTGTGTGGTTGTGTGTGTGTGTGTGTGTGTGTGGTGCCAGTCCGTTAAGTAGAATTGTTTAAGTGCCTTGTACATACCCGCATTGCTTTTAATCGGTTTAACTCTGCTCTCTGTCTCCCCCTCCCTTATAATAAAACCCTGTTAAATGTCCAGCTCGTTTTCTGTGCTTTCCTTCATTGGCCGAGCAAGGTGCGTATTGAGGAATAGTAAAGCCGTCATGCCGTAAATTGTTCTTTGGTCCGGCGCGGCTTTGGTAATCTCGCTCCGTTACGCCGGATCCGAGTCGGTGATAGCGACTCGATTCGGACAAAGTCGGCGAGGGTGTGGTTTCCCGGTAGTTGGACGGCGTGAGTACTTAGGTAAATTGGAATTAGACAAGTGGACCCTACCTCACGCCGTCAAAATATTGGCGACCACGGTCCTCTAAGTGACCCGTGACGTTTCGGAGTTGTCCGAGAGTGACGACCTAAATTCCGTGTGTTCGGTGGGAGACGACTCCACTGCTCCACCTAGTGGT
>CM068953.1:163078871-163088960 GCA_035128595.1 Eptatretus atami | reverse complement strand
CCCCGGCCCACAATGCATCTAAAAATTTGTAACAATGACAGAGTTCGTTGATTGTAGAAATATTAAGGTACGTCGTATGTACAAGACCTTAGTAAACGTGACAAATGTTAAATAAATAAATAAATAAAAACAAACCATTCACCTGTAACTTCATCATCAATACCTTTCATCTGCCATGACGATCGCGTCGAACAAGTCACCACTCGCCCCTTGCGAGCTTTCCGTCGCATCGGCCATTGTTCCAGTCAATGAGGACACGCTCTATGGTGCCTTTAACCCCCAATCAACATCATATCATCACCTCGAATTTATCCGCCAACGTTCACCAACTTCAACCCGTTTTTAGCTTCATCAACTCGTCTCCTCTCACGGACGCGGCCATCTTTACCGGAAATACGTCACGCCGACGTCACGCAAAATATATTAATTAACGGCACAAATTTTAATTTCGAATTCGGTTTATCGACGTAAACCGTCGTTGTCCGTCAACATGTGAATAAAATAACAAAATTAAAAATCGTTTTGCTGCGTCGACTGTTACCGACTGCTGTTTCTTGCCATGGCGTGTAGTGCGCAGCGAGCGAGACACGTGACCATCAAAGAAAGCGCGCGAAGAGGAACGAAATTTGAAGTAAAAATTCTCGTCACGACATCACACTTGTTTATTAAATCGTTGTGTTTTATTGCTTAATAAGGCGAAACGGGAATTTAATACGTACACGGATTTTAACCATTAAATTTATATCACAGAATCCTAATTTAAATTGTGAGTGGTCATTTGTGGTGGAGTCGGTGCACATTTCAGCTTGATGAAAATAATTAGGCAACGCATCATCTGGTCCACCTCGGAATAACTACAACGAAGGCTCAACCGCACACTTAAATTACCGATAGTGGGGGTTCTCCAGCGAGAGAGGCGACAAAATAAGGACATTTCTCCACCACATTGAGAATCATGCATTCATCTGTGCAATGCATGGAAATTTTTCAAAGTTAGCTCATTTTCGACAACTTCAATCTCTTTGTGGATTCTCATCGGAGTGGTTATAGAGCATCTGTGCTGAATCTGGGAGGTCGAAGTTTCAAACCCCGTGGGAGTCATACCAAAGGCTTTTCTAGCTTTTAAAAAAAAGGCTCTTCTGCCTTTTTTTTTTTTAAAAGGTTTCTAGATAAAAATAAAATAAATAAGAAGCCTCTTCTTGCTTAAAAAAAGGCTCTTCTAGCTAAAAATAATAAATAATAAATAAAGGGTTCTATATCAACAAGACTCTTCGAGCTAAAAAAAAATAAAAAATATAAAAAAATAAAGGCTCTTATGGCTAGAAAATAAAAAGGCTCTGATATAAATAAATATAAGGGTCTTATGACTAACAAGCTCTTCTAGCTAAAAAAAATAAATAAAATAAATAAAACAAATAAAGGGCTCATGGCTAAAAAAAATAAAAGGCTCTGCTAGATAAATATAATATAAAAGGGCTTATGACTAACAAAGGCGTCTTCTAGCTAAATAAAATAAAAATAAAAAAATAAATCATAAAAGGGCTTTTGGCAAAAGAAAAAACAAAAAAAAGGCTCTGCTAGCTTAAAAAAGGCTCTTCTGGCTAACAAAAAAAGAAAAGAAAAAAGGCGCTTCTAGCTTTAAAAAGAAAGGCTTTTCTAGCTAACAATAAATAACTAACTAAATAAATGGGCTCTTATGACTAAAAAAAAGGCTCTTCTCCCTGCATCTCTAAAATAAATGAACAGCAATCCCCCTCTGCAGTTTTTAATAACGTAACGTTATATCCTAAAACATAAAACTAAACGTGAGCTCGTATCTCCTATGGCACAAAAAATAAAACAACAGGCCGCAGTAAGCTAAAAATTAAATAAACTAAGCAAAAAAGCGGGCTCTTATGTACTTAACCCAAACGGGCTCGTGTCTAGGCTAGAAAAAAAGCGAATAATAAATAATAAATAGAAATAAGAAACAAAATCAAAAGGCGCTCATCGCTAATAAAAACAAAAAAAAAAAGGCTCGGTAGCTAAAAAGATAGTAATAAATAATATAAAAGGGCCTGCGTTATGACTAACAAGAGGGCGCTGTCGCGTCTAATCTTGCAGCCTGTGGACGTTAGCTTCCGATGCTTGGTGGTCGCCGTCCCGCGCAGGCGTCTTCTGCGCAGGCGGTTCACGCGATGTCCAGACCCGATCAACACTCTAAATAAAAACTAAAAATAAAAACCAATAAGGAATAAATAAGAAGGGGCTCTTATGCGCGAAAATAGTAAGCAAGAGAAAGAAAGCCGTCTGCTAAGCTTAAAAAAGGCTCTTCTGGCTAACAAAAAAAGAAAAGAAAAAAGGCTCTTCTAGCTTTAAAAAGAAAGGCTTTTCGAGCTAACAATAAATAAATAACTAAATAAATGGGCTCTTATGACTAAAAAAAAGGCTCTTCTAGCTAAAAAGAAGAAAATAAAACAAAATAAAAGGGCTCTTATGGCTAAAAAAAAGGCTCTTCTGGCTACAAAAAAGGCTCTTCTAGCTTAAAAAGGCTCTTCTGGCTAAAAAGAAAAAAGAAAAAAGGCTCTTCTAGCTTTAAAAAGAAAGGCTTTTCTATCTATAAATAAATAAATAAATAAAAGGGCTCTTATGACGAAAAAGGCTCTTCTAGCTTTAAAAAGAAAGGCTTTTCTAGCTAAAAATAAATAAATAAATAAAAGGGCTCTTATGACTAAAAAAGGCTCTTCCAGCTTAAAAAATAAAATAAAATAAAATAAAACAAAATAAAAGCGCTCTTATGGCTAAAAAAAAAATAAAAAAAAGGCTCTTCGAGCTTAAAAAGAAAGGATTTTCTAGCTAACAATAAATTACATAAATAAACAATGTCACCCGTAGGGTGATCGTATCTTGCCAAAAGGTGACACGTGTGATTCTTTAAGGTCACACTGAGGTGAACAGAGCTGCTATCCACAGAGCGACTCCTTGAGGAATATCTGCCTACGAGAGATTCCGATGAGAATCGTTCTACAGAGTAACATGAAAAATATGCGTTTGCCTCATAACGTCACCAAATGACGTTAATTGTCAAGCTTGATATATCTAGAAAGCACTCATCGAGGTGTTCAATTTGAGGTACTACACGATATGGTTCCTAAAACTTGAAAATTTGACCTTGGGGTCAATATGTTTGACCTTAGGCGTTAACCATGAAGGTCAAGGCAATCGCCACCAAAAATTAATCAGCTGAATGCCAGACCATGAACTATATTCCATGAAGTTTGAAGACGATCGATCAAAATTACTCAAAAATGAGGGATGTCGATTACCCTGATTTGCGAAAAATGGACCTTGACCTTTGACCTTGACCTTCAAATTTTATGGCCTGAAAGGACCTCTATAGGCCTCTGATATGCGAAGTTACAAAAATTTCAATGATCTGTGCTCTGCAGAGTGATTTATACGTGATTACAGAAAAAAAAAAAAAACAACAAAAAAAAACACATGAAGGTCAAGGCCAATCGCCACCAAAATTAATCAGCTGAATGCCAGACCATGAACTATATTCCCATGAAGTTTGAAGACGATCCGATCAAAATTACTCAAAAATAAGGGTTTTGTCGATTACCCTGATTTGCGAAAAAGTGACCTTGACCTTTGACTTGACCTTCAAATTTTATGGCCTGAAAGGGACCTCCATAGGCCTCTGATATGTGAAGTTACAAAAATTTCCAATAAAACTGTGGTCTGCAGAATTTTTTTTTCGTGATTACAGAAAAAAAAAAAAACAAACACACAAAAAAAACACATGAAGGTCAAGGCCAATCGCACAAAAATTAATCAGCTGAGCGCCAGACCATGAACTATATTCCCATGAAGTTTGAAGACGATCCGATCAAAATTACTCAAAAAATAAGGTTTTGTCGATTCCCTGATTTGCGAAAAGTGACCTTGACTTTGACTTGACTTCAAAATTATATAGGCCTGAAAGGGACCTCCATAGCCTCTGATATGTGAAGTTACAAAATTTCCAATGAAAACTGTGGTCTGCAGAATTTTTTTTTCGTGATTACAGAAAAAAAAAAAAAAAAAAAAACAACAAAAAAAAACACATGAGGTCAAGGCCAATCGCACCAAAATTAATCAGCTGAGCGCCAGACATGAACTATATCCCATGAAGTTTGAAGACGATCGCATAAATTACTCAAAAAATAAGGTTTTGTCGATTACCTGATTTGCGAAAAAGTGACTGACTTTGACTTGACCTTCAAAATTTTATGGCTGAAGGGACCCCATAGGCCTCTGATATGTGAAGTTACAAAAATTTCCAATGAAAACTGTGGGCTGCAGAATTTTTTTTTCGTGATTACAGACAAACAAACAAACAAACAAAAAAAAAAAAAAAAAAAAAAAAAAACAAACAGACTGACTAACATATCTTGCAAACTTCGTTTTGGCAAGATAATAAATAAAAGGGCTCTTCTGACTAAAAAGAGACTCTCTAGCTAAAAAAAGAAGAAAATAAACAAAATAAAGGGCTCTTATGGCTAAAAAAAATAAAAAACAACGCCTCTCCTGGCTACCAAAAAAGGCTCTTCTAGCTCTAAAAAGAAAGGCTTTTCTATCTATAAATAAATAAATAAATAAAAGGGCTCTTATGACGGAAAAAGACTCTTCTTGCTAAAAAAAATTAAAAAATCAAAAATAAAATAAAAGGGCTCTTATGGCTAAAAAAAAATAAAATAAAAAGGGCCCCTCTGCCTAAAAAGGCTCTTCTAGCTTAATAAAACAAAGGCTCTTTCAGCTAAAAAGTTGCAGAGGCTCTGCATATTTAGCATGAGGATAGCAGAGTTACAGTCCCCTACATCTCCGTAGGATTGTATTGCAAGTGAGGGCCAACAAGCCTGAAACAGTTTTGGACTCATTTGGGCTGTGGAGGGTGATGGACTGGTCTAGAAAATTGAGAATCAAATTTGTTTTTCCTGTAAATATCATCTCGGTGGCAAGAATCATTTATACAGGCTTTTGTTTTTTGCAGATTACAGGCTTTTGTATATTTATGCATCCGGTGACGAAGTCGCTGGTGGCATTATGTTTTCGGGTTGTCCGTCCGTCCGTCCGTACGCACGTACATCATGCACAATTTCTTTGTTTTCTCTGCAACTGCTTATCTGATTGACACAAAATTTTCACCATTTATGCTTGCACACATGTAGAATTTTTAATGATAATTATGATGTCATAGGTCACATGGTCTGGTAGCCATCTTGGATTTACCCGAAAACCTTAAAAAATCTTCTCCAAAACGGCTGGACAAATCGAGGGGAAACTTCACACAAGTGTTCCCAAAGCCATGGGTGTACAAGTGGCACATAGCAAGTACTCCTCATGGGGAATGAGTGTGGTATTTTTTATTATGTCATAGGTACCTTCGTTATGACATCATAATTGCATACATAGAACGCCACATCCGATCAGTAAAAAAAAAATTGAGGGTCATCTTGGGATAAAATGGTCCACAAATTTTTTTGATAATGTCATCGGTCATGTGATTCGGCAGCCATATTGTTGTTTTTTTCAAAATCCTTCAAAAATCTTCTCTGAAATGGCTGAAAAAAATCGAGATGAAACTTTACACGTATGACCGACTCATGAGGAACAAAAGAGCCACACATATGACATCATCGGTCACATGGTTTGGCAATCATATTGGATTTATCCTAAAACCTATAAAAAAAATACACCACTCAAAATAAGTCCTGGCGAGGGTTTGCAATATTTGATTGCTCTTTTTCTTGTCACTCATGCACTTCCTTGGAATTCCCTTAGTGTGCATGCAAAGTTTCAGGCTGCTAGGTTTCATGGTTTTGGAGTTATGGAGGAGAGGCACACACACACACACTGATACACACACACTGACACACACACACACACACACACACACACACACACACACACACACACACACACACACACACACACACACACACACACGCACACTCACACACATACACTGACATTTATTAGTCGAGATTAGGGAGATAATGGCATCCTTCCAATCTCTATAGGCGGTGATCCTGATGAAATGGACTTGCTGAATAATATTTGCAGGTGTGTCTAAAGCTCATGTTTGACTTCAAGAATCTGGGGTGAATCCCATCTGGTTCCAGCATACTTGTAAATCTGAAGTGCGTTAATATCAGCAACAAAATGCTTTCCTTTGTAAAAAAATTATATCGGAAAGCTGATCAACCGCCTTCCTTTGTTGTGGCTCTGGAACATCTTGTGGATCATCATTTGGGAATACTTTCATATACTGCAGAATACAGTACTTCAGTCACATGACCACAAATTATTTCCTAACTTCTGATTTGCTGGAAGCAATTCCAAAACCTCGTGGGATCTTCTTTCACACCTGTTGCTAATTGAGTAATTGCTGTTCATACTCCTCGTGTCCTGTCTCATCTTTCTTGTAACTACATTAATAGGCTATATTAAATACACATTTTTGTATAAGTCAATATTAGGGTGTTTGGATTCCCAGGAATTAATGAGTTGCACCTATAAATTTTGTGCTTGCAAGATATGGGTCCTTTTCAAGCTCTGTTGTTATTTATGGAAGCATAACCTTATTGTAGATATGGGCATACCGCATTTGATTTGGGGACATGTTTTTCCGTTGCTAATTGCATACGAAATCGCAGGACTCCTGGGTCTGGGGCCATCTCTTTGTCTAATAACTCAGCTAATCAATGGCAACCAAGGTGTGCCTATGGGATTCAAGGCCACCTGCACACATGGCTTACTAACTTCCTCTACTCTCATAGCCAACGTGTGCCATTCAATGGAATCCTTTCATCTCCTCTCCCTGTCAAGACTGGAGTGCCCCAAGGTAGCGTTCTGGGCCCAGTTCTATTCCTGATCTTCATCAATGATCTCTCGGACTCTCTGGAAAATCCCCTTTTTTTGCTGATGACTCCACTCTGTGCTGTGAAATCCCTCATCCTTCAGACAGGCAGGCTGCAGCTTCTTCCCTCTCTTCAGACCTTGAAAAAAAAAATCACAAGTTGGTCAAACACTTGGAATATGTCTTTCAATCCTGACAAAAATCACTCTCACTATCTCTCACAGAAGGACAATCTGGCAAACCTTCCATCTACCTTCTTAACAATCCTCTTGAGGAGGTTCAGTCATTTAGACTCCTGGGTCTCACGATCATCCATGATGTCTCTTCAACAAACTACATCATCAATGTTGGCCTCCAAAGCCAGCCACCGACTGGGCATCCTCCATCATACAAAGTCCTTGGCACACCTGAACTCCTATCCACTTACAAGGCCTTCATCCGCAGCTTGATGGAGTACTGCTCTCAACTCTGGGCTGGCTCCCCCGTCTCACATCTTGCTCAAATTGATGCCATGGAAACCAAGACCTTCAAGGTCATTGTAATCTCCCGCAATGAAGCTGAGTCTATGGGTTCTATCACTTCGCCATCGACAGGTCGGTGGTCTCTCCGTCTTGTACCACCTCGCTTCTAATCTTGCACCCTGGACTTCTTCCATGCTTTGTCCCTCCCCCAGGTTTCTGCAGGGCTCACAGGGTCCACCATCAACCTCCTTTTGGTGAAGCGACCTATATCCAGGCTCTTTCACGAGCCTCGACTCTGAATACCAAAAAAAATTAAAAATGGAGCGAGCTTCTTCCTGAGCTTCTTCCTGAGCTTCTTCTTGGGCTTCTTCTTCTTCTGACAAAACCTTTAGGACTCGGGTCTTTTATATGCAGGATCCGGATCTCCTTAAATACTAAACACTTGTACACATCCTCACATAGACGGTGCCTTTTGAGAGCGTCTATCATGAACTTTTAAATATATTCGGACATTTGCTTTAAAGTTTCGAAAAGTTCACGTTACTATTTAAAGATTATTCCATTTAATGTATTGTAAATTCGTAAATACACGATTTTCTCGTCGTGAACGAGGAGCCTCCATGACGGGTCTCGCTATTGGCTCCATCAAGGCACGTGACGAAATATCGGAAGTTGTTGTTGTTATTGCCTTTAGGACGCGGCTTGTGGACACATTTGTCCTTATTTTTTTAAAGAGATAAACCCAAGCATTAGTTTAATCGTGCAACTTGTCCGGTGCGTTTTAGTCGAGTTGCCTTTGCCGCGGTGTAGTTGGCGGTAGTGTTTCTGCCGTTGCCATGGTGAAGAGGGGATTTCTCGTGGGCTGAACCAAATGCATCGACTCCTTCGGCGTGTGAGTTGCGTGAGGGATGAGTGGTGAGTGCGTGAGGGACTGATGTTGAGTGCGTGAGGGACTGAGTGTGAGTGCGTGAGGGACTGAGTTGAGTGCGTGAGGGACTGAGTGTGAGTGCGTGAGGGACTGAGTGTGAGTGCGTGAGGACTGATTGGATGCTGAGGTGATTGAGTGCGTGAGGGACTGAGTGACGGTTCATTCCGTGCGAGGATTACTCACGGACACACGATACAATAATTATCGTCTGTGAATTTTACTGGGACTTGCAAAAAAATGCAGGGAAGGAAAAGAAATTCCGATGAAATGACAAGTGAGGTGTTAAATACGGAACGCGCCAAGAAAGCTCATTTGGACCTGTCAGGAGGACAATGTGGAGATACTGGTGATGGGAGTGCGCACGGACCTGATGGACACAACACAACTCAACTACGACGGATCCACGGACGACACCGGGACGGCCCACCGAAGGGTCTGTATTATTTATTTGTTTATTTAGTTACGTGATACACACACCACACACACACTCAGTAATCACTCAATTACACACACACACACACACACCTCAGTAATACTCACTACACACACAAACACACACACACCACAACTCAGTAATACACTCACTTAACACACACACACACACACACACACACACACACACACACACACACACACTCAGTAATTCACTCACTTACACACGCACACACACGCACGCACACACACACACACTCAGTAATACACTCACACAGCACACACACACACACACACACTCAGTAATACACTCACTTACACACGCACACACACACTCAGTGATACACTCACTTACACATACACGCACACACACACACACACACTCAGTAATACACTCACTTACACACACACACTCAGTATACACTCACTTACACACACACACACCAAACTCAGTAATACACTCACTTACACACACACACACACACATACACACACTCAGTAATACACTCACTTACACACACACACACACACTCAGTAATACACTCACTTACACACACACAAACTCAGTAATACACTCACTTACACACGCACACACACACACACACACACACACTCAGTAATACACTCACTTACACACAAACTCAGTAAAACACTCACTTACACACGCACACACACACACACTCAGTAATACACTCACTTACACACACACACAAACACACACACACACACACAACACACACACACACACTCAGTAATACACTCACTTACACACGCACACACACACACACTCAGTAATACACTCACTTACACACGCCACACACACACGCAACACACTCACACACACACACACACACAATCAGTAATACACTCACTTACACACGCACACACACTCAGTGATACACTCACTTACACACACACTCACACTCACACACACATCAGTAATACACTCACTTACACACGCACACACACTCAGTGATACACTCACTTACACACACACCACACACACTCAGTGATACACACACACACAATGACATGCACTCACTGACACACACTCACTGACACAATGAGATACACTCACTGACACACACACACACATATCAGCTGACACACACACACACACAAAAACACAATCGATGACACACACACACACACACACACACACACACACACACACACACACACCGTTTCTTGGATTACTGTGAGAATCTCATTGTGAATCTCTCTTGAATGCTCCTCATAAGTCGAAGTGAAGCAAATTAATCTTTACATTGTTGCATGTAGGAAGTCTATGAATGTAATATTGTTGTGGAGCCGGGTCTCGGTGGCGAGTACGACCGCTAGGGGGAGCAGTAGAGTCGGCTCCACCGAACACCCGGAATTTAGGT
>CM068953.1:163063682-163075570 GCA_035128595.1 Eptatretus atami | reverse complement strand
AGCCACTTCAGAGAAGATTTTTGAAGGTTTAAAAAAAACAAAAAAACAAAAAACAATATGGCTGCCAAATCACGTGACCAATGATGTCATCAATTTTTTTTTCTGTGGACCATTTTATCCCTGATCATACTGATCAAAAATTTCATACTGATCAGATGTAGTGTTCTACATATGCAATTATGACGTCATAACGAAGGCATCTATGATGTCAAAAAAAAAAATCACACTTATTACCTCGGCCAACGAAGGTGGAGGTGTTTAATGTTTTCACCCCTTTCTGTTTGTTTGTTTGTTGTTTGTTTGTGTACAGGATATCTTAAAAAGTTGTGGTCATTTTCAGTGTGTGACAAGGACGAACTGATTAGATTTTGGTGAAGATCCGGATCCGGATCCGACTACTATAATTTTAAAAGTGATTCTTCACCATTGAGAGGGCGAAACCAATATAGTCCTGTATAGCATGATATTTCAAAAATGTATTGGGCCCGATATGTTCTCATGGATCAGGCATTACGTGGCGGGAGGTACGCGTTCTACTGAGTGCCCTTCTAGTTCCCCATGAGTTTGCAATGTGCCAAGTTTCAATTTTTGTCCTTTGTGTGGTCAGAGATAGAGGTCCAACGTTTTTTCCGTTTTTTCCAAAATGGCTGCCACACCACGTGATCTTTCACATCATAATTATCATTAAAGCAATCTACATGAGTAGTTGGACCTATGGTGAAAATTTCGTCTCAATCCGATAAGTGGTTGCAGAGAAAAACACAAAAGTTCTGTGCAGACAGACAAACAGACCCAAACGCAATACCCTCTCCTTCGGCGAGGGTAACATTGATGCTGTATAGGATGTCCGGATACCCCTCTGAGATGAAGGATCGAAAACGTGGTGACGTCACACGGACACGCTCCATTGACGTGACTACTGCTTGGTAGATCTCTCCTCTAAGTCACCGTTCTGCTTGGTGAACCTTTCCGCTACATGCTTCGTGGACCTTTCGGCTCAATGACCGTACTACTTCAGCACCTCTCCGTGGAATGACCCTCCTACCTGGTGGACCGGGTTTCCATAAACAATCAAACTACTCATTGTGGAACTTTCTGCTGAATGATTGCAGTACCTATATACCGTACAACTGGTGAAATAGTCCTCTAGCTGAAATGTCTGTGACCGTGACAGCACTGTATGGCTGGAAGTGACCATACTACACGGGTGACTTGCCTGCTATGTGACCATACTGCCTGGGTGACTTGCCTGCTATGTGACCATACTGCATGTGTGACTTGCCTGCTATGTGACCATACTGCCTGGGTGACTTGCCTGCTATGTGACCATACTGCATGTGTGACTTGCCTGCTATGTGACTATACTGCATGGGTGACTTGCCTGCTATTGATGCCATACTGCCTGGGGGACTTGCCTGCTATGTGACCATACTGCATGCGTGACTTGCCTGCTATGTGACCATACTGCATGGGTGACTTGCCTGCTATGTGACCATACTGCATGGGTGACTTGCCTGCTATGTGACCATACTGCATGGGTGACTTGCCTGCTATGTGACCATACTGCATGGGTGACTTGCCTGCTATGTGACCATACTGCATGGGTGACTTGCCTGCATTGTAACCATACTACACGGTGACTTGCCTGCTATGTGACCATACTGCATGGGTGACTTGCCTGCTATGTAACCATACTACATGGGTGACTGCCTGCTATGTAACCATACTACACGGGTGACTTGCCTGCTATGTGACCATACTGCATGGGTACTTGCCTGCTATGTGACCATACTGCATGCGTGACTTGCCTGCTCTGTGACCATACTGCATGGGTGACTTGCCTGCTATGTGACCATACTGCATGCGTGACTTGCCTGCTATGTGACCATACTGCATGCGTGACTTGCCTGCTATGTGACCATACTGCATGCGTGACTGCCTGCTATGTAACCATACTGCATGCGTGGACTTGCCTGCTAGTGACCATACTGCATGGGTGACTTGCCTGCTATGTAACCATACTGCATGCGTGACTTGCCTGCTATGTGACCATACTGCATGGGTGACTTGCCTGCTATGTAACCATACTGCATGGGTAACATGTTTTTTTGTAATAACAACAGCATTATTTTACTGTGTAACCTGAACTTCCTAAACTTGTGGCATCTCTTGAGCCATCCCAATAACTGAGCAATAGCTCTGTTTAATTTCCAGAAATAAGTGGTTTCGTGGAATTATCACATTTGGCTGCTTACAAGCCATGTATATATGAAATGGGCATGGGCCTGATGTAGTAGATCACAAAGTACAAGATGCATTGGTTATGGTTCAGGGTATCTGTTTAATGTAAACAAGATTAAAAATTTTGCTTGGACAATAGCAAGTCACATCAAACGTAACCAAGCTACTTAAAGTCTGCCCAGTCCATCATGAAGTGTTCCTTTTTATTTTGTTTCTGCACTTATCCGAATGAGTGTGTCACTTGTGAATTGTGCACGTCTTTTCCCAATAAACTCTTGCAGTGTATCACCTGGCTGGGTGGTTTTCTGTGTTTAAACTCGGGCTTTGTTTTGACAATACATACATGCTTATGTGTGAATGGCAGCTTTCAGTGGCAATCTCCGCTCGTGTTTTCCATTACCTGTTTTTTTGCCCTCTGGACAGACTCTGTGGGAGAATGGATCAGCCAACATGCTGGAAACAATGTTGCGCAGTAAATGCCCACCCTGTCAGTTTACCTACCATCTGAGGCATTTTAAACACAATTTCAGAACTGCGTGGCAGAATGGATTTGAATGGATCTTGAGTGCTGCTCGCTGGCATTGATTTTGAAATGCATACATACGTTTGGGACCCTGTCCATAAATTGTACAAGGTGGTCATAAAAAAGGTAAATAACAAAAAAAATCATAACTCGACACCAGTCACACATATGAAGTGATTACCTTGCCCATGCGAAGCGAGAGTGGGGTTAAGCAATTGTTTCACTTTTTCTGTCTGTCTGTCTACAAACATCAGTTTATGATCAAGGAATAACTTAATTAATAGAATTTTATATTTTCAACGTGAATTGGAACAGGAACCTGCCTGAAGTTTAGGAGTGTGGAAAATTGTACGGAATCTCGACCTTATTGTGCATTTGCAGAGAGGAGTGAGATTTTTTTTAACTCTGTCTGCCTATTTGGCAGTCAAACAAAATTGAAAATCATTCCAAACAGGAAACCCACAGTTTTTAAGGACATCATAAAGAACACAAACAGGTATGAAGAACTAATGTAACGTGTTAGATAAGGGTGTGAAAACCGCTGCATCAATGGCGGTAAACTGCGAAAAAAGTTTTTTTTTCTACAACCTTTAAAATCTTAATTTAATTTCCATTGAATTATATACTTGAAAACTGTAGAACACAAATTGCCTTCTTGGCAGTTAAAAAAAAACCTTTTGTTTTGTAGTACTTGGACAAAATATTGTTACAGTCGTGGCCTGTCCCGTGGGTTGTGTTGAAATGACTGCTTCCGCCAGCTAAGTCCACATGAAAGCTCTGCTCTGTCGCAGCATTCTCAAAAGCTCTTCGCTCTGGCAATCTCAGGCATTTTCAGCTTTCCACACTCCTGCGTTAAAATCTCTGCACACTTGGCTGATCTCCTCAAATCTCTCTCTCCTGCTGATCTCTGCAAAGCTCTCAGGTGTTAACGTCTCTCGCGAGAGTTGCCGCTTAACTGTCAATTTCACGAGATCAGACGATAAGCCTCCCGTGGTGAAGCTAATTTCGGGCTTTCACCATGCAGATTCAACACACAATGCAATGTCTTGTGCTGCAAGGCTCTTGTGTGCACTTTGTAAGGAGAACATTCAAACATATCGAAGAATGAACATAAAAAACACAGCTAGGGTTCAATGTGGGGATAGAACAACAGTAGGCAGAGAAAAACAAGCAACTCTCTACTCGTTATCGTGATGCATATCTAACCTCACAATTAATTATGCTACGCTTAATGTAAACAAATATTAAGGAGATAACTGAACTATACTAAGAAGTTTTATTAACCCCTAAGGATCATTCCCAAAACAGCATTACGGAATTTTACGTTATCTCGAGCAATCAAATTTTACGCTCGCAGACCCTTCCCATGTCATTTTTTTTTCTCAAAACTGCACAGGGTAAGGTGTTCTCTGAACTCTTTAGTTTTTCATGTGAAATATTTGTACAATCCTCAAGTTTCACTACTTCAACCCAAATGCTCAATATGACCACTCTGTTCTATACATTTTCTTATACGTTATGTATCACTTTCTGAAGGGTGCTTTCTATGATAAATATACAACACTAAGGCCTGACTTATCAGGTAGAGTACTTTTATTACCAGGAATTGCAGTTAAAGGAGGTTTGATAAGGATCAAGTAAAATGTGCATTTCTCATCACTCAAATATTAAAATCCTCTCACTAAGACTGCACATTAAACACCTGACAGAAGTGGTACAAGATTGTGATCAATGGAAAATCTCAGTTTTGCTCACTGGCACTCACTGATTGTGATACATTAACCACTGCTAGGCCTGGTGTTTGCTTCACGGTTAAGGTGGTTGGCTTAAGTTCCTAGGGTCTTGAGTTGAAGCCCCGTTCAGGCCATGGAATTAACACCAGTGAGGGTTGACTCAGCCTGTCGTCCTTCTGAGGTTGGCCAAATGAGTACCAGCTTACTGGGGTAATAACCATTCGGGGTAACCTGCATCGGAGTGGTGACCCATCCAGGACTGTGTTCCTTGCCAATGAAACTGCCTCGGAAGCCCTGTATGCCTTGCGGCGCAAAATAAATGGTATTGTTATTATTTATTGGTTAATGCTGGGCAAGGTTGGTTGTACTTGATGGAAGCCGTGGATAGCTGAGCCAAATCTGCTTTCCTCCACTTTGTAGGTTCATTTTGCAGCAAGCATCATTCAACGGCATTGAGAAGCAGCCCACCCTTCAGACCTGGGTGGCAAGTCTGAAGAGAGCAATGAGACCATCACGAGAATCGTTGATAAATTATTTGCTGCAGCACAGAAGCTGGATGCTGATGAGATGCTACAGCAGTGAGTATGATCTTGAGTTTCTATACAGTCACAAAACAACCATCAGCACAGTATGAATATCCTTTATTAAGAAAAGAGTTTTGTTCTCATAAAGTCTTCTTCTTTAAAATATTAAGACATCCTCATGACCTCCACATTGAGATATCAGAATTGAATAAAAATCATAATTAGAAAACAAAATGAGTGATGCTTCTTTTGTGCAGATGCAGGTGTTGTATAGATGCAATTTTATATCCTGTACAGATGCAGTTATACACCACTCTCCAACTCATCAAGTGTGTGTGTGTGTGTGTGTCTCTGTGTGTCTCTGTGTGCTCTGTGTGTCTCTGTGATGTCACACACACTCCCTTGTACATGTAAGAATATTAATAATTTATGATAACTTGAGACATAGATCAAACATTACATTAAGAATCTATTTATTCCATGTGAAGCAACAATACTACAATCACTTTTTTTATAATATTGTTACAGCTGTCGATCTGTTCCCGGTTTGAGTCCGGCGGTTTGCGTCAAAGCGACCGCAACGGTTGATTGAGTCAGCGGTCCTAGGCTGAATTATGGCCTTTTCACCCCTGATAACGTACCTGTGGGACCGTTGAATCAGTTAAGCGTTACGCCGACAGGCGTCACCTGACTGAATCTAATTTAGGCTGAGCAATCTAAGCCACGTGATGTGGTCGTGTAAGTATTGTTGAGACTGCAATGTCACCGATTGGACAATTGTCCCTCAATGGGTCTTTACAACCACTAAATGAAGCAGCCACCAGAGTCAGAATTCATCTGAGACCAAGTCAGGTTTATTAACACTGAATAAATGGTCAGGGGATGGAACAGAAGGAACAATGCATATGTAATAAATAATTGAACAATCCCCTTAACCCACTCACCGATCATAATATGTGCCCACAAACAAACAAACAAATGAACGAACGGGATGCCTTCATTATTTATGCCTTAAGGCGTCATACACACGATAGACCGGATAGAGAGATGGAGGGAATTGACAGGACTGAAATAAATTGTTGGGCAAACCCGGCAATTTCTGCAGGCGGGAAAGTTCTGGTCACTCCGGACAGCACCGGCCACCGTAGAGGAGAGGGAGAGAGGCGTGACTGGCTGTGTGAGGTGTGGCTCGGCTGGGTGAAGCATGGCTTTGTTCTTGGAAGCTCCGGTCCAGGGCAGCCTTCGTTCGGCATCTCCCAGAATCTCCTCTCCGTGTCTCCTCACCCTCGCCTTTTATTAGCTCCACCACGCACATCACCAATGACACTTTATGTCTCTCCCCTCTCACTCACCATTGGCCCAGTGGGTAGAGTGACCCCCTTGTTGCCTCTCACTCACAGGATGGCTCACATCCACGGCGCAGCTCAGGCTGCTCGACGAAATTCCCAACGAACCTTGCGCATCAAGGCCAACCAGAACATGGAAAAGACACATTTAAAACTGATTACAGAGGGCAGAACAGTATACATGAGGTCAAAAGGGTTGATCATTTTATATAAACACAACAGGGAAGGTTGAACTTATATGTATGTCCAACTTATATGTATGTGATGCATATCTAATACACATTTAATTACTTTACCTTATGCTGAGACACTCATGAAGGAAATAACTCCGCCATATTAAACATCTTTAACCCAACTTGGAGTCATTTTTTTTATTTTTACATTTTAACCTTTCAATAGAACGTTAATTTTGTATTTCAACAATTATATATATGAACACATTTACATGTATTTGTACAATATATGTAAAATTATGTATACAGTGGCCTGCAAAAGTGTTCACCCCCTTCCAAAGTTTTCACATTTTGATGCTACCTGAGCTTATTTCATGATGCTTTCAAATTAAAATTAATATTTAGAGTCTTCACAAACTACTCCAAAGTGACAAAGCTAAAAAATGCCGATAAATGTGAATAAGTTAGATTAACAGGAGAAAATTAGATGATTCTCAGTTACATAAGAGCTCAAACCCTTGCCTAATTAACCCTAAACCACTTCAGGAGTAAATTATTTGTTTGAAAGGTTACAAAATTAATAAGTGTAATTGGTTTCACCTACATGTAATCAGTGGTTTAACTTTAAAATTAAGCCCCCCCACTAATCTAAGGAGTTTAACATGCAACTCACATCGTCAACCAACAAGGCAAACATGAAGACCAAGGATCTTTCCAAAAAAGTCAGACATCGTTCAATGGTGGAGAAGCACCTTTCAGGAGAGGGTTATAAGCAGATATCAAAGTTACTCATTATCCCTTTGAGTGCGGTGAAATCCATCAATAAGAAGTGGAAGATGTACCATATCACGCAGACTCCACCCAGATCAGGTCGTCCATCCAAACTCAGCAGTCGGACAAGGAGGAAACTGTTCGGGATGTCACTGTAAATCCAAAAATGATTTTGAAAGATCCAAAAGGCTCTATTATGTTGGAGATGGGGTCATGTTTCATCAATCAACAATATTCTGTTCTGTTCACAAAGCTGGCCTCCATGGCCAATTGGCAAGAAAGAAGCCATTACTGATAAAGACACATCTAAAAGTTCATATGGAGTTTGTGAAAAAGCATCTTGATGACACCGCAGGCATGTGGAGAAAAGTTTTTGTTCAGACGAGACAAAAATTAAACTTTGTAGTCTAAATTCAAAGCGTTACGTCTGGCGCACTCCTAACACTGCACATCACCCAATCAGCACCATCCTCACTGTTATGCATGGTGCTGGCAGCATCATGTTATGGGGCTGCTTTTCATCAGCAGAGACAGACAAGCTCGTCAGGATAAATGGGACAATGGAAGGTGCAAACTACAGGAGAATCCTTGATGAAAACCTGCTTGAATCAGCCATGAATCTGAAACTGGGTTGGAGATTCACATTTCAGCAGGACAATGATCCGAAGCATAAAGCTAAAACCACACTGGAGTGTCTGAAGAAGAAGAAAATAAATGTTCTTGAGTGGCCCAGTCAAAGTCCTGACTTGAACCCAATCAAACATTTATGGCGAGACTTGAAGATTGCAGTCCATTGATGATCCGCATCAAACTTGACAGAACCAGAGCAATTTTCACGTGAAGATTGGGCAAACATGTCACCATCTCACTGTGCAAAGCTGGTAGAGACCTCCCCAAAAAGACTCATAGCAGCCATTGCTGCAAAAGGTTCTTCCACCAAGTACTGACCTGAGGGGTTAAATACTTTTACAACCAGTGAATTTTGATTTGTACATGTTTTTTGCAGCTATTCCTGACATGTAACCTCCTTCAACTATAACAATGTTTAGTTTGATGTCATCAGTTATGAATAGAAAAGTTCATTTGGAAAAAATTGTTTCTAAATAATTCATAATTATTCATCTAAATGTGGCATTATTGGTCGAGGGTGTTAACAGTACTTTGCAGGCCACTGTATGTAACAATTTTACATTTCTGCTACTGTATTACAATTACACTCTTTGTAGTCACTACTGGTTTCACCGGAGAGGACTATGGGTTTGCTCTCCGTCCGTCTGTCCCACCTGGGTTTGAGACTTTTTTTTCCATACCCTTTAACATATTCAACCGAAACTTGGTACATGGCTTTATTATGACAAGTTACAGAACAAGTTGGAGTTTCAGGGCATTTCGTTCACTTTTTCACAGAGTTATGCCCTTTTCGGACTTAGAAAATATCACATCGGTTGGGGACATGCACTGCAAAGCAATTCTCTCTCTTGTTGTTTATTGTGATGGTTCTGGGAATCGAGACCCAAAAGCAATGGCACACAACATACAGTGGTTCCTGAGTTCGTTATTTTATTTATATATGTCCCAGGTAGGGTCCTCCCTTGTGTCTAGTGGGCCGGGAAATATGCGTGTGTTGGATTAGGTAGGTTTCCCCTCTTTCACGTCTTCTATGTATCAGTTCTTCACTTTCTCTGAAGTGCCACATTCAAATCCATTCCCACCAAACTCCAACTGTCACTCTGCTCGCCATCGCACGATCCACAACCCAGCTTCCAATTTTGCTACAATTATTTCACTACCAGAAATAAACACCCCCAACTGTCTCAAATACAAACACTTTATTCCTTATCATCTACAATACACCATTCAACATCGCCATTCCAGCACTCACTTGCTATTCAGATGCCTGCTTACAATTGGTTAGAGAGCGCCGCTTCACCACGAAGACACGACCACTTCACCCGCCTTGCTATGCCTCGCTACCAGCCACGACCACCTCGCCTGCTCAGGACAACACTAGCGCCTTGTTCCCTGCAGCAACCACGACGCTACATCCAACACCCGCTGCTTCAACCCGGTTCTACCACCAACCAAGCCTCGCTTCACAAAACCATGATCTGTGCTGACCACTTGGTTGTGCCCTCCTGCCACGGTGACAACCACCACCCCACCTGTCCAACCTGCCATTGGTGCATTTGTTGGGGTGTGTTGTGCGGCAAATGGGGGGATAGGGGTGTCCACTATTAGGGGGGGATAGGGGGATCTAGCACAGTCCACACTATGTTAGACGGAAGTTTTACCGAATTGATTTGTTCCAGTATAGTTGTGGAGGGATTTGACGAAATTTGGTGGACAGGTTGGGTGTGTTACAAGGACAAAATGATTAGATGTTGGTGAAGATGCGGATCCAGATCTGGATACTATATTTTTTTTTAACCCCATGTACCCTGGTGGCTATTTTAACAGCCACAATTCAAACCTCCATATACCCCAGCGTCGTATTTTTCTCCAGGGAGCCAGGGTGGGGGATCCAAAAGTCCAATGAGCTCAGGGTTCAAAGGGTTAAGAGATTCTTCGTAGTGAGATGTAGCCAAGAACGCCATATGGCATGATATTTCAATGGTTTAGGAAGGGTAATGACACAACTAGGTGGATGAGTTTTATCGGTGACGAGAACAAGCCGATTAGATTTTGGTTAAGATCCGAATGCATATCCTGCCTGTCAGTGGGATACAAAACGTGAACTGTTCAGCCTGGTAGAGGTATGCTCTCCACCGAGTGCCGTTCTGGTTTATTATCTTCGCCACCGAAGGTGCATAAAGGTTATCTTTTCACCCCTGTCCATTTGCTTGTCTGTGAGCAGGATATCTCAAAAAGCTATGGACGGTTTCAGACGAAACTTGGTGTACAGGTTGAGTGTGTGACAAGGATGAAAAGATACGACATACAGGTATAGCTCAATATTTCAAAAAGTTGAAGGTGCATTATGACAAAACTTGGTGGATGAGTTGGGTAGGTGACAAGAACATGCCAGTTCGATTTTGGTTAAGATCAGGATGCACATCCGGCCCATCATTGGGATACAAAACGTAAACTGTCCAATCTGGTGGAGGTATGCACTCCGACGAGTGCCGTTATAGTTTCTCAATGTATGAGTCCCGTACAGTACTTTCAGAGCTTGAGGAATCCTAAAGTTATATTTGGTGATAAATAATCTGTTGATATTATTTGAAGAAAGTATTCCACGGATTGATGAGAATGAATGGAAATGATGATTATGATGATGATGGTGATTATAAAAACACTTGAGAGGAATTGATTTGGCTGATATTATTGTGTACTCACTGCAGGGAGATCAATCAAATTCCTTTGCGTACGAGTTACAAGTGTTCATGACTGTCGTCAAACAAGTTTTCTTGAGAGGAATGAGTTGGGTTGTGTAGCAACACTCTTCTACTTTGCATATAAACTGATAATGAGGGTAAGTGAACTCATGCTCATGCATACCACAATCGTTTTCTGAAAAACTACAATAGTGTGTCTTTTTTCAGCAGTTTGCTTGTTTACCTCCACCACCGAAAGTGGATGGAGGTTGTGTTTTCACCACTGTCTTTTCTTTTCTTTTTTCTGTCTGTCTGTTTGTCTCTGAATAGGATATTTCAAAAATTTATGGACGGATTCAGACGAAATTTGGTGGACAGGTTGGGTGTGTGACAAGGAGGAATTTATTACATTTTGATGAACATCCGGATCCAGATTTTTAAAGTGATTCTTCACCATTGAAAGATAGGGCCAAAAACGATAAATAGCACGATATCTCAAAAAGTTATTGACTTATTTGGGGAAACTTCTTGGACAGGTTGGTTGAATGTGTGCAAGGATAAATAGATTCGATTTTGGTGAAGATCTGATTCCAGATATGATAATTTTTATTTTATTTTAGCGGAATAGATGGCAGCTTACTCCACAAACTGGGGGCCATGTGCCTCTGGGCCGGGACAGGGGACCACACGCCTCCGGGCCGAGACAGGGGACCACACGCCTCCGGGCCGGGATAGGGGACCACACCGCTCCGGGCCGGGACAGGGGACCACACGCCTCCGGGCGGGACAGGGGACCACACGCCTCCGGGCCGGGACAGAGGGCCACGTGCCTTGGGGCCGGGATGGGGCCGCATGCCTCCAAGCAACGTTTTAAGAACTTGATTGTCTCTTGCAAACGACTGTGCAATATTAATACCCTCTCAATAATCCTGCTCTCTGCACTGTAATGCAAGTGACGTAGTTATTTTCTTGCCCCCATCCTTTACCTTCATGATTTTCATCTTTGACATCTTGGACTCACGATTTAATTTCACTCTCTGCAGGTGTTCACCGGTGGACTGATGGACTTCATCCCTACACTCATGATTGGGTGCAGGAGGCGATCTTTTTTTACATTGCGCCTTGGATCTCCAAGCAGGGTGGATGGGTAAGTGTTGGTCACCTCATGTTGCTTTTTTCACATTCACGTATGTTGAACCCTTTGTTTTTTTCAGCTTTATTCTTGCCACTTCAAATGTTTCATCATTGCACTGAAATCCTCTT
>CM068953.1:163052813-163063657 GCA_035128595.1 Eptatretus atami | reverse complement strand
AGTGCCCTTCTAGTTCCCCATGAGTTTGCAATGTGCCAAGTTTCAATTTTTGTCCTTTGTGTGGTTTCAGAGATAGAGGTCCAACGTTTTTTCCGTTTTTTCCAAAATGGCTGCCACACCACGTGATCTTTCACATCATAATTATCATTAAAGCAATCTACATGAGTAGTTGGACCTATGGTGAAAATTTCGTCTCAATCCGATAAGTGGTTGCAGAGAAAAACACAAAAGTTCTGTGCAGACAGACAAACAGACCCAAACGCAATACCCTCTCCTTCGGCGAGGGTAACATTGATGCTGTATAGTGATGTCCGGATACCCCTCTGAGATGAAGGATCGAAAACGTGGTGACGTCACACGGACACGCTCCATTGACGTGACTACTGCTTGGTAGATCTCTCCTCTAAGTCACCGTTCTGCTTGGTGAACCTTTCCGCTACATGCTTCGTGGACCTTTCGGCTCAATGACCGTACTACTTTCAGCACCTCTCCGTGGAATGACCCTCCTACCTGGTGGACCGGGTTTCCATAAACAATCAAACTACTCATTGTGGAACTTTCTGCTGAATGATTGCAGTACCTATATACCGTACAACTGGTGAAATAGTCCTCTAGCTGAAATGTCTGTGACCGTGACAGCACTGTATGGCTGGAAGTGACCATACTACACGGGTGACTTGCCTGCTATGTGACCATACTGCCTGGGTGACTTGCCTGCTATGTGACCATACTGCATGTGTGACTTGCCTGCTATGCTGACCATACTGCCTGGGTGACTTGCCTGCTATGTGACCATACTGCATGTGTTGACTTGCCTGCTATGTGACTATACTGCATGGGTGACTTGCCTGCTATGTGACCATACTGCCTGGGTGACTTGCCTGCTATGTGACCATACTGCATGCGTGACTGCCTGCTATGTGACCATACTGCATGGGTGACTTGCCTGCTATGTGACCATACTGCATGGGTGACTTGCCTGCTATGTGACCATAATGCATGGGTGACTTGCCTGCTATGTGACCATACTGCATGGGTGACTTGCCTGCTATGTGACCATACTGCATGGGTGACTTGCTGCATGTACCATACTACACGGGGACTTGCCTGCTATGGACCATACTGCATGGGTGACTTGCCTGCTATGTAACCATACTACATGGGTGACTTGCCTGCTATGTAACCATACTACACGGGTGACTTGCCTGCTATGTGACCATACTGCATGGGTGACTTGCCTGCTATGTGACCATACTGCATGCGTGACTTGCCTGCCTGTGACCATACTGCATGGGTGACTTGCCTGCTATGTGACCATACTGCATGCGTGACTTGCCTGCTATGTGCCATACTGCATGCGTGACTTGCCTGCTATGTGTGACCATACTGCATGCGTGACTTGCCTGCTATGTAACCATACTGCATGCGTGACTTGCCTGCTATGTGACCATACTGCATGGGTGACTTGCCTGCTATGTAACCATACTGCATGCGTGACTTGCCTGCTATGTGACCATACTGCATGGGTGACTTGCCTGCTATGTAACCATACTGCATGGGTAACAGTTTTTTTGTAATAACAACACATTATTTTACTGTGTAACCTGAACTTCCTAAACTTGTGGCATCTCTTGAGCCATCCCAATAACTGAGCAATAGCTCTGTTTAATTTCCAGAAATAAGTGGTTTCGTGGAATTATCACATTTGGCTGCTTACAAGCCATGTATATATGAAATGGGCATGGGCCGTGATGTAGTAGATCACAAAGTACAAGATGCATTGGTTATGGTTCAGGGTATCTGTTTAATGTAAACAAGATTAAAAATTTTGCTTGGACAAATAGCAAGTCACATCAACAGTAACCAAGCTACTTAAAGTCTGCCCAGTCCATCATGAATGTGTTCCTTTTTATTTTGTTTCTGCACTTATCCGAATGAGTGTGTCACTTGTGAATTGTGCACGTCTTTTCCCAATAAACTCTTGCAGTGTATCACCTGGCTGGGTGGTTTTCTGTGTTTAAACTCGGGCTTTGTTTTGACAATACATACATGCTTATGTGTGAATGGCAGCTTTCAGTGGCAATCTCCGCTCAGTGTTTTCCATTACCTGTTTTTTTGCCCTCTGGACAGACTCTGTGGGAGAATGGATCAGCCAACATGCTGGAACAATGTTGCGCAGGTAAATGCCCACCCTGTCAGTTTACCTACCATCTGAGGCATTTTTAAACACAATTTCAGAACTGCGTGGCAGAATGGATTTGAATGGATCTTGTACGTGCTGCTCGCTGGCATTTGATTTTGAAATGCATACATACGTTTGGGACCCTGTCCATAAATTGTACAAGGTGGGTCATAAAAAAGGTAAATAACAAAAAAAATCATAACTCGACACCAGTCACACATATGAAGTGATTACCTTGCCCATGCGAAGCGAAGAGTGGGGTTAAGCAATTGTTTCACTTTTTCTGTCTGTCTGTCTACAAACATCAGTTTATGATCAAGGAATAACTTAATTAAATAGAATTTTATATTTTCAACGTGAATTGGAACAGGAACCTGCCTGAAGTTTAGGAGTGTGGAAAATTGTACGGAATCTCGACCTTATTGTGCATTTGCAGAGAGGAGTGAGATTTTTTAAACTCTGTCTGCCTATTTGGCAGTCAAACAAAATTGAAAATCATTCCAAACAGGAAACCCACAGTTTTTGAGGACATCATAAAGAACACAAACAGGTATAAAGAACTAATGTAACGTGTTAGATAAGGTGGTGTGAAAACCGCTGCATCAATGGCGGTAAACTTGCGGAAAAAAAACTTTTTTTTTCTACAACCTTTAAAATCTTAATTTAATTTCCATTGAATTATATACTTGAAAACTGTAGAACACAAATTGCCTTCTTGGCAGTTAAAAAAAACCTTTTGTTTTGTAGTACTTGGACAAAATATTGTTACAGCCGTGGCCTGTCCCGTGGGTTGTGTTGAAATGACTGCTTCCGCCAGCTAAGTCCACATGAAAGCTCTGCTCTTTCGCAGCATTCTCAAAAGCTCTTCGCTCTGGCAATCTCAGGCATTTTCAGCTTTCCACACTCCTGCGTTAAAAGCTCTGCACACTTGGCTGATCTCCTCAAATCTCTCTCTCCTGCTGATCTCTGCAAAGCTCTCAGGTGTTAACGTCTCTCCGCGAGAGTTGCCGCTTAACTGTCAATTTCACGAGATCAGACGATAAGCCTCCCGTGGTGAAGCTAATTTCGGGCTTTCACCATGCAGATTCAACACACAATGCAATGTCTTGTGCTGCAAGGCTCTTGTGTGCACTTTGTAAGGAGAACATTCAAACATATCGAAGAATGAACATTAAAAACACAGCCAGAGGTTCAATGTGGGGGATAGAACAACAGTAGGGCAGAGAAAACAAGCAACTCTCTACTCGTTATCGTGATGCATATCTAACCTCACAATTAATTATGCTATGCTTAATGTAAACAAATATTAAGGAGATAACTGAACTATACTAAGAAGTTTTATTAACCCCTAAGGATCATTCCCAAAACAGCATTACGGAATTTTACGTTATCTCGAGCAATCAAATTTTCCGCTCGCAGACCCTTCCCATGTCATTTTTTTTCCTCAAAACTGCACAGGGTAAGGTGTTCTCTGAACTCTTTAGTTTTTCATGTGAAATATTTGTACAATCCTCAAGTTTCACTACTTCAACCAAATGCTCAATATGACCACTCTGTTCTATACATTTTCTTATACGTTATGTATCACTTTCTGAAGGGTGCTTTCTATGATAAATATACAACACTAAGGCCTGACTTATCAGGTAGAGTACTTTTATACCAGGAATTGCAGTTAAAAGGAGGTTTTGATAAGGATCAAGTAAAATGTGCATTTCTCATCACTCAAATATTAAAATCCTCTCACTAAAGACTGCACATTAAACACCTGACAGAAGTGATACAAGATTGTGATCAATGGAAAATCTCAGTTTTGCTCACTGGCACTCACTGATTGTGATACATTAACCACTGCTAGGCCTGGTGTTGGCTTCACGGTTAAGGTGGTTGGCTTAAGTTCCTAGGGTCTTGAGTTGAAGCCCCTGTCAGGCCATGGAATTAACACCAGGTAGGGTTGACTCAGCCTGTCGTCCTTCTGAGGTTGGCCAAATGAGTACCAGCTTACTGGGGTAATAACCATTCGGGGTAACCTGCGTCGGAGTGGTGACCCATCCAGGACTGTGTTCCTTGCCAATGAAACTGTCTCGGAAGCCCTGTATGCCTTGCGGCGCAAAATAAATGGTATTGTTATTATTTATTGGTTAATGCTGGTCAAGGTTGGTTGTACTTGATGGAAGCCATGGATAGCTGAGCCAAATCTGCTTTCCTCCACTTTGTAGGTTCATTTTGCAGCAAGCATCATTCAACGGCATTGAGAAGCAGCCCACCCTTCAGGACCTGGGTGGCAAGTCTGAAGAGAGCAATGAGACCATCACGAGAATCGTTGATAAATTATTTGCTGCAGCACAGAAGCTGGATGCTGATGAGATGCTACAGCAGTGAGTATGATCTTGAGTTTCTATACAGTCACGAACCAACCATCAGCACAGTGTGAATATCCTTTATTAAGAAAAGAGTTTTTGTTCTCATAAAGTCTTCTTCTTTAAAATATTAAGACATCCTCATGACCTCCACATTGAGATATCAGAATTGAATAAAGATCATAATTAGAAAACAAATGAGTGATGCTTCTTTTGTGCAGATGCAGGTGTTTTGTATAGATGCAATTTTATATCCTGTACAGATGCAGTTATACACCACTCTCCAACTCATCAAGTGTGTGTGTGTGTGTGTGTGTGTCTCTGTGTGTCTCTGTGATGTCACACACACTCCCTTGTACATGTAAGAATATTAATAATTATTGATAACTTGAGACATTGATCAAACATTACATTAAGAATCTATTTATTCCATGTGAAGCAACAAATACTACAATCACTTTTTTATAATATTGTTACAGCTGTCGATCTGTTCCCGGTTTGAGTCCGGCGGTTTGCGTCAAAGCGACCGCAACGGTTGATTGAGTCAGCGGTCCTAGGCTGAATTATGGCCTTTTCACCCCCGATAACGTACCTGTGGGACCGTTGAATCAGTTAAGCGTTACGTCGACAGGCGTCACCTGACTGAATCTAATTTAGGCTGAGCAATCTAAGCCACGTGATGTGGTCGTGTAAGTATTGTTGAGACTGCAATGTCACCGATTGGACAATTGTCCCTCAATGGGTCTTTACAACCACTAAATGAAGCAGCCACCAGAGTCAGAATTCATCTGAGACCAAGTCAGGTTTATTAACACTGAATAAATGGTCAGGGGGATGGAACAGAAGGAACAATGCATATGTAATAAATAATTGAACAATCCCCTTAACCCACTCACCGATCATATGTGCCCACAAACAAACAAACAAATGAACGAACGGGATGCCTTCATTATTTATGCCTTAAGGCGTCATACACACGATAGACCGGATAGAGAGATGGAGGGAATTGACAGGACTGAAATAAATTGTTGGGCAAACCCGGCAATTTCTGCAGGCGGGAAAGTTCTGGTCACTCCGGACAGCACCGGGCCACCGTAGAGGAGAGGGAGAGAGGCGTGACTGGCTGTGTGAGGTGTGGCTCGGCTGGGTGAAGCATGGCTTTGTTCTTGGAAGCTCCGGTCCAGGGCAGCCTTCGGTTCGGCATCTCCCAGAATCTCCTCTCCGTGTCTCCTCACCCTCGCCTTTTATTAGCTCCACCACGCACATCACCAATGACACTTTATGTCTCTCCCCTCTCACTCACCATTGGCCCAGTGGGTAGAGTGACCCCCTTGTTGCCTCTCACTCACAGGATGGCTCACATCCACGGCGCAGCTCAGGCTGCTCGACGAAATTCCCCAACGAACCTTGCGCATCAAGGCCAACCAGAACATGGAAAAGACACATTTAAAACTGATTACAGAGGGCAGAACAGTATACATGAGGTCAAAAGGGTTGATCATTTTATATAAACACAACAGAGAAGGTTGAACTTATATGTATGTCCAACTTATATGTATGTGATGCATATCTAATATCACATTTAATTACTTTACCTTATGCTGAGACACTCATGAAGGAAATAACTCCGCCATATTAAACATCTTTAACCCAACTTGGAGTCATTTTTTTATTTTTACATTTTAACCTTTCAATAGAACGTTAATTTTGTATTTCAACAATTATATATGAACACATTTACATGTATTTGTACAATATATGTAAAATTATGTATACAGTGGCCTGCAAAAGTGTTCACCCCCTTCCAAAGTTTTCACATTTTGATGCTACCTGAGCTTATTTCATGATGCTTTCAAATTAAAATTAATATTTAGAGTCTTCACAAACTACTCCAAAGTGACAAAGCTAAAAAATGCCGATAAATGTGAATAAGTTAGATTAACAGAGAAAAATTAGATGATTCTCAGTTACATAAGAGCTCAAACCCTTTGCCTAATTAACCCTAAACCACTTCAGGAGTAAATTATTTGTTTGAAAGGTTACAAAATTAATAAGTGTAATTGGTTTCACCTACATGTAATCAGTGGTTTAACTTTAAAATTAAGCCCCCCCACTAATCTAAGGAGTTTTAACATGCAACTCACATCGTCAACCAACAAGGCAAACATGAAGACCAAGGATCTTTCCAAAAAAGTCAGACATCGTTCAATGGTGGAGAAGCACCTTTCAGGAGAGGGTTATAAGCAGATATCAAAGTTACTCATTATCCCTTTGAGTGCGGTGAAATCCATCAATAAGAAGTGGAAGATGTACCATATCACGCAGACTCCACCCAGATCAGGTCGTCCATCCAAACTCAGCAGTCGGACAAGGAGGAAACTGGTTCGGGATGTCACTGTAAATCCAAAAATGATTTTGAAAGATCCAAAAGGCTCTATTATGTTGGAGATGGGGGTCAGTGTTCATCAATCAACAATATCCTGTTCTGTTCACAAAGCTGGCCTCCATGGCCAATTGGCAAGAAAGAAGCCATTACTGATAAAGACACATCTAAAAGTTCATATGGAGTTTGTGAAAAAGCATCTTGATGACACCGCAGGCATGTGGAGAAAAGTTTTGTGTTCAGACGAGACAAAAATTAAACTTTGTAGTCTAAATTCAAAGCGTTACGTCTGGCGCACTCCTAACACTGCACATCACCCAATCAGCACCATCCTCACTGTTATGCATGGTGCTGGCAGCATCATGTTATGGGGCTGCTTTTCATCAGCAGAGACAGACAAGCTCGTCAGGATAAATGGGACAATGGAAGGTGCAAACTACAGGAGAATCCTTGATGAAAACCTGCTTGAATCAGCCATGAATCTGAAACTGGGTTGGAGATTCACATTTCAGCAGGACAATGATCCGAAGCATAAAGCTAAAACCACACTGGAGTGGCTGAAGAAGAAGAAAATAAATGTTCTTGAGTGGCCCAGTCAAAGTCCTGACTTGAACCCAATCAAACATTTATGGCGAGACTTGAAGATTGCAGTCCATTGATGATCCGCATCAAACTTGACAGAACCAGAGCAATTTTCACGTGAAGATTGGGCAAACATGTCACCATCTCACTGTGCAAAGCTGGTAGAGACCTCCCCAAAAAGACTCATAGCAGCCATTGCTGCAAAAGGTTCTTCCACCAAGTACTGACCTGAGGGGTTAAATACTTTTACAACCAGTGAATTTTGATTTGTACATGTTTTTTGCAGCTATTCCTGACATGTAACCTCCTTCAACTATAACAATGTTTAGTTTGATGTCATCAGTTATGAATAAAAAAGTTCATTTGGAAAAAATTGTTTCTAAATAATTCATAATTCATCTAAATGTGGCATTATTGGTAGAGGGTGTTAACAGTACTTTTGCAGGCCACTGTATGTAACAATTTTACATTTCTGCTACTGTATTACAATTACACTCTTTGTAGTCCACTACTGGTTTCACCGGAGAGGACTATGGGTTTGCTCTCCGTCCGTCTGTCCCACCTGTGGTTTTGAGACTTTTTTTTCCATACCCTTTAACATATTCAACTGAAACTTGGTACATGGCTTTATTATGACAAGTTACAGAACAAGTTGGAGTTTCAGGGCATTTCGTCACTTTTTCACAGAGTTATGCCCTTTTCGGACTTAGAAAATATCACATCGGTTGGGGACATGCACTGCAAAGCAATTCTCTCTCTTGTTGTTTATTGTGATGGTTCTGGGAATCGAGACCCAAAAGCAATGGCACACAACATACAGTGGTTCCTGAGTTCGTTATTTTATTATTATATGTCCCAGGTAGGGTCCTCCCTTGTGTCTAGTGGGCCGGGAAATATGCGTTGTGTGGGATTAGGTAGGTTTCCCCTCTTTCACGTCTTCTATGTATCAGTTCTTCACTTTCTCTGAAGTGCCACATTCAAATCCATTCCCACCAAACTCCAACTGTCACTCTGCTCTGCCATCGCACGATCCACAACCCAGCTTCCAATTTTGCTACAATTATTTCACTACCAGAAATAAACACCCCCAACTGCTTCAAATACAAACACTTTATTCCTTATCATCTACAATACACCATTCAACATCGCCATTCCAGCACTCACTTGCTATTCAGATGCCTGCTTACAATTGGCTAGAGAGCGCCGCTTCACCACGAAGACACGACCACTTCACCCGCCTTGCTATGCCTCGCTACCAGCCACGACCACCTCGCCTGCTCAGGACAACACTAGCGCCTTGTTCCCTGCAGCAACCACGACGCTACATCCAACACCCGCTGCTTCAACCCGGTTCTACCACCAACCAAGCCTCGCTTCACAAAACCATGATCTGTGCTGACCACTTGGTTGTGCCCTCCTGCCACGGTGACAACCACCACCCCACCTGTCCAACCTGCCATTGGTGCATTTGTTGGGTGTTTGTGCGGCAAATGGGGGGGATAGGGGTGTCCACTATTAGGGGGGGATAGGGGGGATCTAGCACAGTCCACACTATTGTTAGACGGGAAGTTTTACCGAATTGATTTGTTCCAGTATAGTTGTGGAGGGATTTGGACGAAATTTGGTGGACAGGTTGGGTGTGTTACAAGGACAAAATGATTAGATGTTGGTGAAGATGCGGATCCAGATCTGGATACTATATTTTTTTTAACCCCATGTATCCTGGTGGCCATTTTAACAGCCACAATTCAAACCTCCATATACCCCAGCGGCTGTATTTTTCTCCAGGGAGCCCAGGGTGGGGGATCCAAAAGTCCAATGAGCTCAGGGTTCAAAGGGTTAAGAGATTCTTCGTAGTGAGATGTAGCCAAGAACGCCATATGGCATGATATTTCAATGGTTATGGAAGGGTAATGACACAACTAGGTGGATGAGTTTTATCGGTGACGAGAACAAGCCGATTAGATTTTGGTTAAGATCCGAATGCATATCCTGCCTGTCAGTGGGATACAAAACGTGAACTGTTCAGCCTGGTAGAGGTATGCTCTCCACCGAGTGCCGTTCTGGTTTATTATCTTCGCCACCGAAGGTGCATAAAGGTTATCTTTTCACCCCTGTCCATTTGCTTGTCTGTGAGCAGGATATCTCAAAAAGCTATGGACGGTTTCAGACGAAACTTGGTGTACAGGTTGAGTGTGTGACAAGGATGAAAAGATACGACATACAGGTATAGCTCAATATTTCAAAAAGTTGAAGGTGCATTATGACAAAACTTGGTGGATGAGTTGGGTAGGTGACAAGAACATGCCAGTTCGATTTTAGTTAAGATCAGGATGTACATCCGGCCCATCATTGGGATACAAAACGTAAACTGTCCAATCTGGTGGAGGTATGCACTCCGACGAGTGCCGTTATAGTTTCTCAATGTATGAGTCCCGTACAGTACTTTCAGAGCTTGAGGAATCCTAAAGTTATATTTGGTGATAAATAATCTGTTGATATTATTTGAAGAAAGTATTCCACGGATTGATGAGAATGAATGGAAATGATGATGATGATGATGGTGATTATAAAAACACTTGAGAGGAATTGATTTGGCTGATATTATTGTGTACTCACTGCAGGGAGATCAATCAAATTCCTTTGCGTATGAGTTACAAGTTGTTCATGACTGTCGTCAAACAAGTTTTCTTGAGAGGAATGAGTTGGGGTTGTGTAGCAACACTCTTCTACTTTGCATATAAACTGATAATGAGGGTAAGTGAACTCATGCTCATGCATACCACAATCGTGTTCTGAAAAACTACAATAGTGTTTCTTTTCAGCAGTTTGCTTGTTTACCTCCACCACCGAAAGTGGATGGAGGTTGTGTTTTCACCACTGTCTTTTCTTTTCTTTTTTTTCTGTCTGTCTGTTTGTCTCTGAATAGGATATTTCAAAAATTTATGGACGGATTCAGACGAAATTTGGTGGACAGGTTGGGTGTGTGACAAGGAGGAATTTATTACATTTTGATGAACATCCGGATCCAGATTTTTAAAGTGATTCTTCACCATTGAAAGATAGGGCCAAAAACGATAAATAGCACGATATCTCAAAAAGTTATTGACTTATTTGGAGGAAACTTCTTGGACAGGTTGGTTGAATGTGTGGCAAGGATAAATAGATTCGATTTTGGTGAAGATCTGATTCCAGATATGATAATTTTTATTTTTTAATTGAGCGGAATAGATGGCAGCTTACTCCACAAACTGGGGGCCATGTGCCTCTGGGCCGGGACAGGGGACCACACGCCTCCGGGCCGAGACAGGGGACCACACGCCTCCGGGCCGGGATAGGG
>CM068953.1:163008401-163051593 GCA_035128595.1 Eptatretus atami | reverse complement strand
AGCCTTTTAAAGGGGAGGGTGAGTGGCGTGGAGTGGCGTGTCGTGATGAGGGACAAGTTACTCTAAACAAAGCCTTTGCTCAGTCTTGACGAACCAAAAATGCTGCCCTTTACTCCTTGCTTTCATGCTTCTCAAAACTGATCACTGACACTGCCATCAAAAGAAAAGCTCGGAGGAGATTGCTTTTGGTGAGAAAGAATGTGACTAGGTGGAATAATAACAGATGTACTTTGATAGTTTTCTTCACCTAGAATTGGTACTTACGTACATGAATGAGTACTAGCAGAAGCCCGTGGTAAAATAAAAACACGATGTTAAAAAAATGAAAAAAAAGGAAGCTTTTTTTGTCCTTGTACTGGTTGAAAGAGCTCAGAAATTGGAGGTTATATATTTCTTAACGGGAAAGAAAAAGTTAATTTCCAGGAATGATCAAGGCAACGGTCTGTTGCATATACAGACGGGTTAAAGTTTATTTTTTTTTTTCTGTCCAAGTGAAAAAAATTAAAATTTTACTGGAGGTTTGAATTGCTTTAACTTTTACATCATTGTTAAGTGGTGCAGCCACTTCAATATTTGGCTATGTCCTTCCGTCTGTCCATCTATTCAGCCGTCCGTTCAACAAAAATGAAGAAGAGGAACCTTTCTAACACACCGTGTTTAATCATTATGGGTTCTAAAGGGTCATTCTGAGGGTTTTAAAGGGTAATTCTAAGGGTTTTAAAGGGTAATTCTAAGGGTTCTAAAAGGTAATTCTGAGGGGTTCTAAAGGGTAATTCTAATGCGTTCGAAAAAGTAACTTTCCTCTTCTTCTTTTCTTCTTGCTTATGGCCAATATCTTCTTCTTCTTTCGGCTGCTCCCGTTAGGGGTCGCCACAGCGGATCATCCGTTATGATCCACATAATGATTTGGCACAGGTTTTACCGGATGCCCTTCCTGACGCAACCCTGGTCGCCACTTACGACACAGGGATATGGTACACCTATTCTAACCGGGCATACACCGGGCCCAGTACACTGGTACTCACTTCGCCGACCTCGGAAGGATGACAGGCTGAGTCAACCTCCTGGTGTGTATTAAATCAAGCGGCCAACGGGGCTGAACTCAGGACCTTTTGGATCCCAAGCTGCTACCCTAACCACTACGCCAACACCAGGCTTAATGCTTCTGGCCAATATGGATTGTGCTAAAGTTTAATGTCCAGGTTCTGCAGCCATGTAGGTTCCTCAGGGGTGAGTTGCTGGAGAGCTAAATGTCCTCCCAATAACTTCCGCAAGGGACAATGTGAGGTGATGTGCTCCATCATCTGAACTCCTCTGCAGTCACAGAATGCATCCGGCCTCATCCTCCATTGGTGGAGGGTACTACCACAAAGGCCCCGTCCAGTGCGGAGTCTGTTAAGGGCTGTCCATTGCCAACGTGGGAGTGTGAAACCGGGTAGAGAAATGGTTGGATCATGTACAATATATTTATTAGGAGCTGTGACAGCCAACAAGCTGGCCCTCCACAAGTCTGCTTCCCTTTGATGGGCTCCAGTTAGGAGTTTGGCATGCTTCCATGGTGGTTTTCAGGACTTGAGGTGACAGTGTGGATGTTCAGTGAGAAGGCACTGACTGGACTGGAATTTCAGCAGCCAAAATGCGGCTGAAGTATCCGGATGATAGCACATCCCTACGGATGGCTGGCGGAGCAATATTGCTGAGGATAGGAAGCCACTCAGTCTTTGTTGGCATGAGGGTTCCAGACACTGTTCTCATTGCGGCGTTTAACTGAACGTCGATGGCCTTCGTATGGGCACTCGCCAAACATACTGGCACGCAATACTCTGCCGTCGAGTATATGAGGGATTTGATGTGAAAATACTACCGTCTGCCGTCAAAATACTACAAATACATCACAATCATTTGAACACATGGATTTGATGTGAAAAGGTCTGTTTTTGAGGTAAAACATGTGTTTATTGAAAATCATTTTCTAAAATTAAAAATGTCAATGGTATTTTAAAAAATGGTGATGGCATATGATTGAAAATGGTACAACACATTCTTGTAAAGAAATGAAATGTGTTTGTACCAATGTTTCTCCGGGAACTGGGGTAAATAAATACCTCATTTTTTTGATACACGATTTGTAGAATTTAGATTACACATCGAAGACACTTACATAGTAGGTTGTCACTCAAGACATACACTCAAAATATCAAACAAATATTTTCTGTGGTATTTACTTGATCAGCTTGATAAGAAGATCAGTCGGTGGAATGACACTTTGGACGGTTAGAGATCCTCACTTCTGCATACAAAGAGCTGTCTCTATCTGCTCCGTCATCGAGTACAAAACACAGCGTCCCATTCTATTGAGAATTTGGATCAGCTCAGCATTTCCGGTGAGACACTTCACTCCAAGTGGCAGTCAGACATGTTTTGATGGATGCCATTTTCCATCCAAGACTGCATAAATTATATCTTGACCCATCGAGGTTATCTGCCTTTCAACATGAATGTTTAACTGCAGCAGGTAGGTTTGCTGATTCCGCAGTGAGTTGCGATGGTTGAGGAGGCCATTCCTCCGTCACATCGTGGTCTCTGATGTCAGTACGCATACGAAGAGCAGCTTTTGTCACCATTGACATTGGATCAGTTTCAGAGGAATGGATTGCCTTTCACTCCTCCTTCAGCTCCATATTGTCACAGACCTTGGCAGATGGTCAGGGAAAAACCAACAGTTTGCAACAACGGTGGACGGGTTGGGTTTGTGATTAGGATGAAACGATTCGATTTTGGTCAAGATCCGGATACGCATACGAGAATTTCTAAAGTGATTCTTCACCATTCGAAGATATCGGCAAAACGATATACAACACGATATCTCAAACGGTTGTGGAAGGATTCGGACGTAACTTGGTGGATGAGTTGGGTAGTTGACAACACGAAGCTGATTAGAGTTTGGTTTAGGTCCGGATGCAGATCCAGCTTATCGGTGGGATACAAAACATAAACTGTTAATCCCGGCGAACATTTTCACTCTACTGAGTGCCGTTGTAGTTCATCATATGAAACTTCACATTTTAGCCTCTCCATATAAACAGTATTTTACTCGATTTTACTGTCATGTAAAATTATGACTTTTTTAAATTTTAGTTTTTTTATCTGCCATGACCGTAGACAACTCAATGCCTGTATGATTGTACTTTATTCCCATCACCAGGCCTTCCTGTTGAATTACATCTTTGGAGAAACTGCACCGGACCCTGGACCTAAGACTCTACCGAAAAGAATACTTTCTTTTATGAAACTTCTTTGATGCTTTCTTTTTTAAAAAATACTGCACGACATTCATCAGTATCCTCTTGGGGTTGCAGCGGTGTTCTGTTGTTTTGGTTCAAACTATGCGATTTCTTATCACATTTGCCATTATAACTAAACATTGTTGTAACGTTACTGTGTTTGTACTGATCATTCAGCTACAAATATGCTTTCTCCTTGAAAACATACAAATATTTTACTCTATTATCCTCCCTATTTGATATGTTAAATTTATTTTGTTTGAATCATTTATGAGGGGTGGGTGGTAAAGAGTTAGACTGCATTGCTGCATGGGGACTTATTTAAGTACTTGATTTGATCTGGTATGTTAATTATATCAGAAGCAACTGTTAAATCTTGATTTCGGTTAAAATGAAAATGGGCTTGAAGCTGATTATAGATTATTATATTGCTACTACTTGCGCACGCCTTCCTTTCCTTCGTCAGGTTTATCGGCGTTTTGCACATTCCTGATATTTAGGTTTTGATACTGTAAATGTGGAACTTCATTAAATACAATGAAAAAATTGTTGAGGGGTGGACGGAGCCAGAGAGAGATGATCAAGACTTGGGCAAATGGAGAAGCATCAACGAAAAGCACTGAAGTTGCAATCCTGTACTCGTCTCTCGTTGAGCCTTTTGTTTTGCACCACATCCATCTTATGGGACAATATGTCCGCTGTCCGATGCATGGTGTGTTTTTTTGTTTGTTTGTTTGTTTTTTGGGTTTGTGACTTTGACCTTTGTGACTTTGTGACGTTTGTGACGTGTGAGCGATTTGTGACTCAGACGTCTCGTCATTCGTATGTAGCACGTGGCCGTGAGTTAACATTAGTTCTTACAGGGAGTGCGACAGTGCTGCTGATACAGTGCTCTTTGTAGGCTCGAGCATGAATTTGGAATTTGGCCACCTTACTGGCAATAGCTCACCAACTCTTCATGAAGGACACCGTGGCATATTTAACATCCACAAACTAATGCCGGCAGATGGGACGCCAAGTTTAACATCCATCTGAAGGATGGCACACACATTTATGAATCACCCTGCCTGGGAAACACCTGGATGGCGGTTCATAGCTGGGTCGGGATTAGAACCCAGGCTAGACAGCTAGGAGGTAAGTGTGCGTACCTCTTGGCTATCCTACCAGCCCACTTAGACTTCCATGAAATGTAGTACGAGTAGTTTGATGAGGCATAGCTTGATTATTTGTTTGATGTACAAAGGTTGTTCTGCAGGTCTGTCTCTTGGCATGTCAAAAAAATGACTTTTCCTGCAAGACCAAGGCCCATGTTGAGAGGGCAGTAAAGGCATGAAGAGGGAGAAAGAAAAGAGGTTATGTACTGACAGTGGGGTCACATTTAGACTAAACAAGCAAGGGAATGAACAAAAGATGAGAAAAGAAACACAATAACCACCAAGCAAGAGGTATGGGTTATGTCAGGTTAATGAGGGGAGAAAGGGATGGAGGTGGCATGAGATGGTTGGTTCACTGCTGGCCAGCATACTTGGAGAGAAGAGTGGGATGGAATCATTTCTGGAAAGCAGTTCCACATATGTGAGAGTAGAGATGTGCAGTCTGAGTAGAACCAGGATGTTTGAGTGCAAGTAAACCAGGAATGGAGTTATTTGAAGAATGGAGGAACTGGGTAGGGTCTGAGGGCTGAGAGAGCAAGCAGAAAAGTAATATGGATGGATTCCAGTCTTTTTGGTTTCCGTATACCCACACATTTCTCGACCTTTTTTCGATGATACAGTCACTTACAACTGCTGTCAGCTCATTCTTCAGATGTTGCACGAACTGGGTTATTTCAACACCTATAAGAAATGCACTTTCAGCTTTCCTGTGTTGTAACACCAATGCTTCCATGTGAAGCAATGATCTTGATCAATCTTTGTACCTTCAAGAGATCATTGAGAAAATATTCCTTTGCCCTCGTTATGGCACTTTAAACACCTATTCCATTTATAAGTAGCCCCAATAGATTAATTTACCCTTTGCTATCTTCGCTGGTTTATTAAGAATTTAAATAAACTAGTGTGCTGATGTGGTGACACTAAAGCACTCAAATAGTCTCATGTTGGTGGATAAATATATATATATATATGTATGTGTGTGTGTGTGTGTGTGTGTGTGTGTGTGTGTGTGTGTGTGTGTGTCTTAGATTTGCTGCATAGCTTGTTAATTTTGAAAGAGTATAAACATTTTTGTTTCTTTCAATTTGCTCCTTGTGTATACATGCTTTTGGTGTTTGGAGATTAATCATTTGCTAAATTACAAGATGTTGATGGCTTGCAACTATGTTAATGGTCTCCAAACACTTGTGTTTAAATAAATTGATTTTACCGAGACTGTATTTGATGGGTTTTGATGGTCACATTAAGTCACAGGCAGCTGTCCAGGACTGAAGTTGCTCCCTAATGATTAATTGATTTGTTTTTTTGGGGGGATTTCTCTGTCTCTGCTTAGAAAAATTCGGCTCTGATAATTATACTCGCACATTAGTATGATGTGTTTTGAACGCAATTGGCTAATATGGAAACTAATAATAAATAACACAGTGGCTGTATATGCTGGACAGATCATTACCGTCGATGGGTAATGATGACAGGGCCAGACATACAGTCGTGGCCAAATATATTGGCACCCTTGCACTTTTTTCACATTTTTTTTTTTCTTCCTGAAAATTGTTAAGTTAAAGAATCTTTTGGTCTCCACAGTTGTATTCTTTTGGTTTGCAGTGGAACAAAACCAAAAAAAGCTGAGACAATTACTAAATCTTAGCTTATCCGCACAGAAATCCTAAAATGGCCCGGACAATATTATTGGCAACTTTAGAAGTGTTAGAAATAATTAGATTTCAAGCAGGTGATTCTCCTTTACTTTGGAATTGAACTCACCTGTGGTGAGTTGCAGGTGCCTGCAATATAAAAACACTCATTCAACCAGTTTTAATAGAGATAAGGAATCATTCTTCTGTTTTATGTCACTGTGTGGACCGCAATGAGCATGGAGAAAAGAAAGAAAACCAGAGAATTGTCTGAGGAGGTCAGACACAAGATTGTAGTGAAGCATGGACAATCTCAAGGCTACAAGTCATCTCCAGAGACCTTGATGTTCTGTTTCCACCGTACGCAATGTTATGAGGAAGTTTAAGGCCCATGGCACTGTAGCCAACCTCCCTGGACGTGGCCGCAACAGAAAACTTTATTAAAGATTGCGGCGAAGGATTGTTTGAATGATGGAGAAAGCCCTCGATTAACTACGAAACAGATTTAAGCTGACCTTCAGACACAAGGTATGACAGTTTCAACTCACACATCCATTGCCAACTCGATGAAAGGGTTCTATGGTAGGAGACCCAGGAGGACCCCACTGCTGAGAGAGAGACATAAGAAAGCCTGACTGGAGTTTGCCAAAACACACCTGAACAAGCCAAAATCCTTCTGGAGAATGTCCTGTGAACAGATGAGATCAAATTAGAGCTTTTTGTTGAAGCACATCATCTCTATTTTTACAGAAAACAAAATGAAGCCTTCAAAGAAAAGAACACCTTCCCTACATTCAAACATGGAGGAGGTTCAGCGATGTTTTGGGGTTGCTGTGGTGCCTCTGACACTGGGTGCCTTGAATTTGTGCATGGCATCATGAAATCAGGAGATTACCAAGGCATTTTGGGGCTCAATGTTCAACCCAGTGTCAGAAAGCTAGGTCTCCGTCAAAGCAATGGGTCTTGCAAGACAATGACCCCAAACACACTTCAAAAAGCACCCAGTAATGGTTCAAACAAAATGCTGGACTGTTCTGAAGTGGCCAGCAATGAGTCCAGATCTAGATCCCATTGAACACCTGATAGGGAGATCTCAAAACAGGAGTTTGGAGAAGACACCCTTCAAATCTTGGAGAACTGGAGCAGTTTACCAAGAAGAGTGGGCGAAACTGCCAGTAGAGAGGTGAAGGAAGCTTATTCACGGCTATAGGAAGCGCTTGAATGCAGTTATTTTGTCCAAAGGCGGTGCTACCAAATATTAAGTCTCAGGTAGCCTGGTGTTGGCTCAGTGGTTAGGGTGGTGACTTGGGATCCTAGCTTGGGATCCTAGCATCCTGAGTTCAAGCCCCGTCGGCCACTGAATTAATACACCAGGGGGTTGACTCAGCCTGTCATCCTTCCGAGGTCGGCAAAATGAGTACCAGTTCCAGTGTGTGTACTTGTAGAGGGCACTGCATCAGCACACAGTCGCACTTCAAGAAATGATAGCTACCCCGGCAGCTAAGCTGCCATACGACCACCACCAAGTCTCGGGTGTCAATAATTTTGTCAATGCCATTTTTCTTATTTTCTGATTTAAAAGGATATATATTAAGTTCAAAACCAATAGTTTTGGCCACAACTGTATGGTATCATACCCATTGATGGTCAGCACATATTGTTACGGATTTGGAAGCCTCCTGCACACAGACAGTCAGCAGTCCCCGTAGTCAGTTATTTCGATAAGTAGTGTTTATACTTAGGGTCCCGTCCCTTATGTCTAATGGGATTTCATGTGTGCGCTGCGGTTCTTTTTTATAGTCAGGTTTTTTACATCTTTAAATCTTCCTCCCAAACCAATCAAACCTTCGCGCACCGACTCCATCATCCACGTGTTTTTGGCTGAAGGTGTGGGCGGAGCTCCATCGCCTCAGATCGAGGCTCCGCTCCGAAGAAGGGCATGGAGCGTTTCCTCCAGCCAATGGACGGAGAGCGAGAAAAGCTGAGGCGCTCCAGCCAATGAGAGGCCAGAAGGCCAGAAACTACTACAGAACCTCTTCGGGGGGCGGGCCTCCGAGACGCCCTGCCCCCCCCCCCCCGAGCCGCCCCGTCCAATCAGGAGGCTCATCGCCTCAGGGCCGACTCCGCCCCAGCCAGATGAAGTGTTCGCCCCGTCCAAAGGGAAGAGGTGAGGAGTGATCGTGGCGATTGCTCTGTTCGTGCATCGTGGTGCTGCGATCGTGGACTGCAGTCCTTTGCGGGGGCTCCTCGTGGTGGTGGTGGTCGAGTAGCCAGGGTCGTGGGCTCGTGGATTTCGGGACATGGGTTCGAGTCCCACCGTGGTGGGTTGGAGTCCAGTGTGACCGCACGAGGTGGAAAGGTACCCGACCAGGCTCTGTTCCCCAGCTCGCCTTCCCTCTCGAGCCGAAGGGTCCAATAAAGACCCGATGGGGTCCATTTCTTTTGGGTGTGTGTGTGTGTGTGTGTGTGTGTGTGTGTGTGTGTGTGTGTGTGTGGTGCCAGTCTGTGAGGTAGAATTGTTTAAGTGTTTTCTTTTCATTATACATTGCATTTTATTCGGTTGTAACTCTGCTCTGTGTCTCCGTTCCCGATTATTGCCCCATTATAAATAAACCCCCAATTGTTAAATGTTCCAGTTCGTTGCCCCTGTTTTCTCCATTGACCCAGCACGGTGCGGGCTGGAGAAATAGTGAGGCCGTCGGTCCGTAATTGTCATTGGGTCCGACAGAACTTTAGGTAATTCCGCTCGGTTACACCGGACCGAGGTCGCGAGAGCGACCCGGTTCGACAGTTTGTTGAGGGTGTGACTTCCCCGGTAATTTGACGACCTGGGTACTTATGTATATTGAAATTTGGCTATTAACCCTACCCCACGCCGTCAGAGAATCAGCGAGCACGGTCCTTAAGTGACCCGTGACCTTTCGGAGTTGTCCGAGAGTCACGACCTAAATTCCGGGTGTTCGGTGGGAGACGGCTCTACTGCTCCACCTGGCGGCCGTTCCTCGCCACTGACCCTCGGCCCACAACAATATTACCTAGTTTAAGGCAGCAACAAACATTTGGGATGTGATTATCAGGGACAACCTAGCCATCTCACATATACAGGCTGTGAAGCACAAATAAATATTGTATACAGAGGCAGGGTTCATGAAGGAGCTAGAACACAGACTGCATCAGGACACAACTGAGCAAAAGGAACAGCACAAAGAGAGGAGTGGGACCATCCATGGGAATGAGAGACAAGATAGAGGGAGATTTGGATAAATGAAGGATGTGTAGAAGAATGAGGGGTAAGGGAGGTGGCAAGCGCTGAACGAAATGGATACAGAAGCAAACTCTCAGGAAGGAGAAATTATGAAGAGGTGGCCTTGGGTTTAATGGGGGTATAAATATGGTTTTGGGTGGGGGATGATCTGAGATGGTGGTGAAAAGCCGTCTTGAAGCCCTGGAGGGAAGAATGAGATTGAAGAGAATGTGGGAGTTGGTTCTAAAGGTGGGGGGAAAAAGAGGAACAAACGAGTAGAGGTGAACAGTGATGCTGGATTTAGGGAGTTTCATGAGAAGGGGGTTGATGGTGGACCGCATACACCATGCACCCTGCAGGAACTCGCCTCGAAAGCTGCCTTGCCAAGGTTCGAATCCTGACCGATCTATAAACCGTCATCCCGGTGTTTCACAGGTAGGGTCATTCATCAATGCGTGTGCCATCCCTCCAAAATGGACGTTAAACTGGACGTCCCATGTGTCGGCACGAGTTGGTGCACGTTAAAGATCCCACGGTGTCCTTCCATGAAGAGTAGGCGAGCTATCTCCGGCGCCATGAAGAAATTACAAATTCCTGCCATAACCAGCAGAGGGCAGCACAGCCGTGCTCTCAGCCAATGATGCTTCGTCTCATGGTCTCGTGAAGAGTTTAGTGAAAGAGATTTTGCTCATAATTTTTAGATCCTCGTGGAGGATCTCTAAGTCTTACTCACGTTGTTCTTCTTGTGGACTTTTTTGTTTCACAGCCGACAGTTTTCATCGAAACTTCCTGAAACTTGGCATATATATGTATAAATACCCTGCACAGACAGTAACCATCTCCGATTTTGAAAATTCCTCCTAGAAAAAAAAGTTATGACGTCAAAATATCTCCGCTAATGGAAATCGCCTAAAAAATTATCTCCGAAACTAGGCAAGCTTTTTGAATTCTGTTTGCGGGAATCGAACAGCGCATTAGCAGAGATGAATTACCGCACATATGATACATCACTATGACGTCATATCAATTTTTTATGACGTCATTCCTATTTTTTGACATTTTTTGTTTCACAACCCAGAGTTTTCATCGGATCTTCGTGAAACTTGCCACGTATATGCAGAAAGCCCACGCGCAGGCAGTAACCATCTCCGATTTTGGAAATTCTTCCGAGAAAAAAAGTTGACGTCATAATATCGCCGCTAATGGAAATCGCCTAAACCATTATCTCCGAAACTAGGCAAGCTGTTTGAATTTTGTTTGCGGGAATCAAGCCGGGCATTAGTACAGATAATTTATCGCAAACCTGATACATCACAATGACGTCATATTCGTTTTTATTACGTCATCATTAAGAGGACGAGGATCTTAGCTCATTTGAGCTTGTTGGAGAACTCGGGGTTTAGTGGTGTCTGGGTCACGTGATTAAAATTCCATTTTCGACGGACGTCATGAATCGTCCACGGCAGGTCAAGTTGTGAAAGTGGACGTAAGCAATTGAACCCTCCTCCCGTGGTCCCTCATCGCTGCACGTTCAATGTTTGCTGTTCTATTGAACGAAATGAAATAAACAATATTATTTTCGTGTGTGCCGGAAACCGTTGACAGTTCGAAACGACCGTGAAATGACGGTTCGGAGTTGGTATTTTATGTAAGCAAAAAAAAAACCAAAGGTATCGGTTGCAAAGTATCATTCCAGGTTGGTGTTTTACGGTAAAATTAAACATTAAAAAAACAACAACAACACTCCATTGTCACGTGATACGAACAGACCAATGGAAGCGTTTTCCTGATGGTGACGACACCGGAAGTTTCAACCTCTCGATTGAAGAGAAGTTTAAAGAGTTTGTGACGACGGTGTCCTTCGAAAAAATAATCAAACCTCAGATTTGTGGAGAACATGACCATATTATTCAGTTCTTTTTCAGTCTTTGTTTGAATTAAGTATGTTTTCAGGAAAAACGTTAAATTATTTTCAACAACAACAACAACAACAAGTTCACACCGGAAATGAAATGGTTGGCACGTTGTTTTTTTTCACCTTCTCCGGTACGATCGACGAAGGGCTGCGATTTGTAAGATAAACACGTGTTTTTTGTTTGTTTGTTTGTTTGTTTATTCCATAATCGATGCTTCGAGTCGAATAAAAATTGTTTTCAGGTCGACTGGGCGGTGTGTGGAAGGGTTTCGGTGTCAGTGTGGTACAGTATGTGAATATGTTGCTTGTTCCAAACAGATGCCCGTCGTGTTTGCGCCACCACATTTGGTCTTCCTGATGCTAAGTCTTTGTCAGTGCTTGTCCAGATCCCTCAGCTCAGGATGTGTAGTGGAGATTCCCCATTTAAAACACAATTTTAACACAATTCCCAGGCACAAGGCAATACGAGTACAGTACTGACGAGGCGGTCGAGTATGTCTGTGACGCTCTATTATGACGTCAGCCTTCATTTGTTACAGTTTGTACTCATGTCAAAGATGGCCCCTTCACACGTGACATGTGAACACCTTGGTGCACAAATTTGTTTCCACTTTGGGAGGTCCTGCCCTCAGAGAAACCGCACTCTTACATCGCAGGCGATGTAACTTGGTGTCAAGGGATAGGGATAGCCAAGAGGACCGCACCACCGGTCACCCCCAAAAAATTGTCCTTTTGAACAGGATCTGGTGAGAAAGACTTTCATCTCGTCTCCCTGTCAAGGCTCGAGTGCCTCAAGGCGGTCAAGTGTTCTGGGCCCAGTGATGTTCCTGATAATCATCAATTCGATCTCTCTGACTGGAAAATCCTCTTTATATATTTGCTGATGACAGGCAGGCTGCAGCTTGTTCCCTCTCTTCAAATCTTGGAAAATAAATAAATAAATCACAAGTTGGTCAAACACTTGGAATATGTCTTTCAATCCTGATAAATCACTCCTCACTGTCTCTGGGTCTCTGTCTCTGTCTCTGTCTCGTCTCTGTCTCTGTCTCTGTCTCTGTCTCTGTCTCTCTCTGTCTCTCTCTCTCTCTCTCTCTCTCTCTCTCTCTCTCTGTCTGTCTTCTCTCTCTCTCTCCCCCCCCTACTCTCTCTCTCTCTCTCTCTCACCTCTCTGTTCTGTCTGTCTCTCTCTCTCTCTCTCTCTCTCTCTCTCTCTCTCTCTCTCTCTCTCTCTCTCTCTCTCTCTCTGTCTGTCTCTCTCTCTCTCTCTCTCCCCCCCTCTCTCTCTTGTCTCTCTCTCTCTCTCTCTCTCTCTCTCTCTCTCTCTCTCTCTCACTTCTCTCTCTGTCTCTCTCTACCCCTCTCTCTCACCCCTCTCTCTCACCTCTCTCTCTCTCTCTCTCTCTCTCTCTCTCTCTCACCCCTTCCTCTCCGAAGACCACCGACTGGGCGTCCTCCATCATATAAAGTCCTTCCTTGGCACACCTGAACTCCTATCCACCGACAAAGCTTTCATCCACAGCTTGATGGAGTACTGCTCTCCCCTCTGGGTCTTGCTCATCTTGACGCCATGGAAACCAAGTCCTTCACGATCATTAGAATGCCCTGTGATGAAGCTAAGTCCATCACTTCACCATTGCGGACAGGTCGGTAGTCTCTCTGTCTTCCACCACCTCCTTACTCATCTTGCACACTCTACTCTTTCCTTGCTTTGTCCCCCTCAAGTTTTTGCAGGGCTCACACGACAGTCTAACAATAAACTCCTTTCTGGTGAAACTACCTAAATCGAGGATCAAGGCTCACCTCCACTCATTCGTTCCTCTTCCCCCCCCCGACTTGTGGAATCAACTTTCCACATCCTCTTCAATCTAATTCCTCCCTCCAGATCTTCATGACAGCTGTTACCACCATCTCAGATCGTCCCCAATCCAAAACCATGATCTTTTCTACTCCCATTAGCCCTCCCCGAGCCCACTTCTTTCCCGGTTTCCAGATTTTGGTTCCATCTCTGTGATCGAGAGTTTGCACTTGTATCCACCTTGTTCAACCCCTTTATGATTATGAGGGGTCATGTTATTATCTTTATGATTATTACTACCGCGGCAGAGTACCCACCCGACGTGCGATGTCGTTCCATGTGTGCAACACGTTCTTCTGATGCATCCTTTTATTTGGGCGGTGTATAGGCAACAGATTGCTGCTTCAATTGCTCCCCAAAAACGAGATTAGTCTTGGTGACATATATGATATACGAAGTGAAAACGTGTTCTGCTTGTGTACATTATATATAATATATTGTGGTTATAAAGCTCAGATAATTCCAAACGCTCCCACCACCATCTTTTGTTTCGTTGGTTTTTTTTGTGTCGAAATTTCCATCCCTTGTTTAATCAACTTGGTTGTAATTAATACAGTGTGTATCTTTGTAGTTAAATATGTTTTATTTAACAATTGAAGGTCACTTTGGGAAGATTTATTTATTTTCCCTCCTCCCATTGTGCTTCTCACCCACATGGTTCGATTTCAGACCACAGAGCCCTCCCTGTGTTGTTGTCATCTGTGAAGAAGAGGAATGACTTCTGGAACAGCAAAGTACATTGTTGTTGGCGGTGGGATTGCTGGTGTTACTTGTGTGGAGCAGGTATGTGTGACGAAGAAAATGCACACCGAAGGTTTGATACCGGATCATCTGTTGATGCTTTGCTTGCACACCACCACCCTTGGCTTGACTCCCACACCCCCACCACCTGTTCCGTGCTTGGCTCCCACACCATCACCCTCACCAACCTCCTTTTTGACTTGCACACCACCACCCAACCTCCTGCCTGGCCCACGCACCATTTTACACTTACCTATGACCTTTTCATTGCAGTTGGCTTCTCAGAACACAGTTGATGACATCCTTCTACTTACTCCATATCCGCTCATCAAAGCCGTGACAAACTTTCGACAGGTAATTGGCCGTAGAAGAGGTACCCGCTCACTCTTTTTCTCTTGCCTTCCGCTCTTACCTTGTTAATACAATTAAGTCGTCACGGAGTATTCAAATTTCCCTGTTCTTCTTCTTAACGGAGTGAATCACGCCATACCTGAACTGTTCACCTGTAGCCACATTGTTGGAAGCTCATCGCATTTCATCGCATTGCTGATGGCTTTTATACTTGTACACAATTAATATAGTTCCCAAATCGGGTGATGATGAGTGTAGAGGTCCATTTTCTTCACCGACATTCTGGGCGCTCACAACGCGTCATGATCCAGAAAGGTTGCGCCGCTCCAATCGCAGGACGTGGGAATTGCGGCTAAAGCAGGAACGGGAATCAAAGCTACACCGAGGAGGGTGCTGCTCGTCCTTTAGATGGGGAGCTGAAACTGTTTACTCCTGCTAAAGATTCCAGGGTAGACCATTGTGTGTCGGTACCCTACCCAAATTGCCTTCTTGCACTTGGGTTTATATTTAGCACTGTATTTGTTCAGAGGGTGTGAGCAGCATTTCCCTGATGGTCCAAATGGCCTTTTCCCATGCCTCAACACGTGACTTTCAAAATGACGTATGAACGCGAACAAGGCCTTCCGCATTTTCAGCGACTCACTTCCGGTAGATGAGGCACTCGATCTGAATCTGCCATTTCGAGCGCAAAATCTGTAATTCAAATAGTCTTTTCAACATCATCTTCGGCATTTAAACGGAACGGTGGCAATTTCAAAATGGTAAACCATAACCGTGTCCCTGGATGCAAATGGGGCTCACAGAAATACTGTCGAGAAACACGAGAAATATCCGTGCATGCGAGGAATTGAGTTCCTACCATTTCCTGTTAATTCAAGCGAGCGGTGCAGTGGATAGTGCACGCACGCACACACACACACACACACACCACACACACACACACACACACACACACACACACACACACACACACACACACACACACACACACACACACACACACACACACACACACACACACACACACAACACTTTGAGGTGCTTTTGCAAGTATTTTTGGCTTCTTTTCGAAGTTGTGAGCCATCTTGGGTAACGATCCTTATCTCGCACACACGATATACGTACACGTGCCCCAATCAACTATGCCGCTAAGGGGTTTCGAGCATTCTGGGGCGGAATACACCATTTTGAAAGTCCGGTATTGTCTTGTGATACGTGTTTGAAAGAAAGACTGACTTTGCATAATGTAATGCATGCATTTTTAGCTCGCCTGTTCGAAGAACGGAGAGCTATCGCGATACCCCCGGCGTGAGCGTGAGCGTGAAAATGTTAAAGTTTTTGGTGCAAGTTATTTCCTTTCTAATGTTTTTATCTACCACATTATTTTTTACTGATTACAATATACAAATAGATATATTGCTTTAAAATTATTTGGATCAGACTTCACTGCAATGCTTTATAAAAAATATTATTAGACTGGTCTTTTAAAAACGATAAATGTATAAACAGGCGAGCATTGGGTGGCTTTGACACCAACTCTCTGGGTTTTTTTTCCAATGGAAAAAGTTGTACAGGTTGATTGATCATTTAGCATTTGACACAGTATAGCTCAGAGGTAGCACGCTAACCTTTGAGCTGTGTAGTTGGTTCAAATCCCAAACCTGACTTTAAACTGCCAGACTGGCGTTTCGCAGGCTGGGCATCAGGCAGTGCACCATCGTTTGAAGGAGACTTTAGGCTGACGGTCTCATCTGTTAGAATTCACTCGTGGATGTTAAAGATTCCGCGGTGTATTTCGAAAAGAGTAGGCCATTGTGTGCTGGCACGCTGGCTTAATTGCTGAGTTAATCTATATTGTGGTCCTCATCAACGGCACAGATGCATCCTACTTTGAAGTGGCAATTGGTCACTGGCTTTGACAAGATACAAATTTTTATTACGGACGGACCCAGGCATCAAAAAGCTACACGTATCGAACAAACAACGGATCACCTCCGCGCCATTAGAGCATTTAAATTGAATCAGTTGTGGCAATAAATGTGAATTGTTGCTCCCAGCTTGCTGGCTCGATGACAGAAGTTTCCATTTGCATTTTTGCCGCCTTCATCTCTACCTCATTTAGAATCCCATGCAGGCACGGGCAACTTGCTAGTCTCAGTAATGATGCAACCAGCAGGCCATATTCAGATTTGAATCCTGGTCAAATCTGCATTTGATAGAGTATAATTTAGCCATCAAGTTAGCATGTCATTAAAAAAAATAAAACAAGAAAAATCTCTAATACGCTCAAAAACATTGTTACGGCCACGGGTATCGAGTGTATTATGAGGGGGTTAATCCCCGTTTGTCCTCGGAAGAGCCGGACCTGGGGCCACCGCTCACAATTAACTTTGTGGTACGGTGGGTTGCTTTACAACCACGAACGCCAATTAGTTAACCACAAGTTCCAGTGTCCACCGTCTAATTTTTCCGTTTAACTAGAGGTCACGTGGCTTCCTGAACGGGGAGCGCGCCCTCGGCAAAGCACCAATCTTATCTTGATTAGATCTTAATTAGGGCGATCGAGCGTTTAACCGCTGGTGTGTGCCGACTATGACAGGTCAATTAGTTTGGTAATTACCTCCCAGTCTATCTAGGGTCAGACAATGCTGGATCAATGGAAGGAAAGGACAAGCACGGACAGGTTGGAACGTGAACAAGGAATTTATTAATAAGTAAAAAATAAATAAAAGGAACTTTTTATTTCCTTGTGGTGAAAATAAGTAAATTCAAATCAATCAAAATAATCTCAAGCAAATAAATAATCATGCATTGATAGAAAAACAGACAAGGAGCAGATGTTTATCACTATGCCTTACTTAACAATTAAACACGAGACAAGGGTACTCAGCAGATCATTTTGGGGGGGGGGGTGGAAGAGGAATCCGGTCTCGTTCACCTAATAGAAGTCATCGTACGTCAAATGAAATGTTGGAGCGTGCCTTGGTCCACAGCCAGTGCCTTGCCGTGCCGTGCACCCACTCGCAAACGGGCTTGATCACCAATCGACGTCTCGTCGTCACCCCAGGAGCCAGATAGGCCAAGAATCAGGTACGCCAAGAGCAGCTCTCGAGCAGAACCAGCATTAACGGTCCAAGCGTCATCCACCGTCAGGAGCCACCAGGAGCCACAACCAACGGACAGCTGTAAGGAGCTGTGAGAAGCTGTGAGGCGCTGTGAGAAACTGTAAGGCTGCAAAAGGCCGTCACCAACTGTCACAAACTCAACTGTCGCCAGCTCACCAACCGTCTGACTGGAGCTGAAAATAGCCGTCGCCCAGCTGTCACCAACTGACACCAAAAAAAACGGTCCTCTCGTGTTTTTTATAGGCGGCCCGTCTGGGCGGAGCCTCAAGCAGACTTCAGCCAAATCCACCTTGCCTATTGGCGCCTCGTTGCACGTCACCAACCGCCAGTCTCGCAACCATTCCCGGCTTACGATGCCATGTTTGTGGTGCTGGACGAACGGCAGAAAGCAACCATTTGCCAGAATTACTGAGCGAAAACATGAAGCACTCATAAAACGTTAACAACAACCATCCACAGAGCTGCCAAACGACGATGGAAAAAGGTGGGTGTCAACGTCGGTGAAAGGTGGGTGAGCCTCCATTGGGCTAGCGGCTATCTCACGTGCATTAATGTGTCTGTCGTAAAGAGAAAAAGGCCATTCCATAAGAAAGGGAATCTATTCTTTACCTTTCTCAACGCATCAAAGTTAGAATCCCACCAGACATGGGGATGGGTCTATCCTGGACACGCATTTAGGGAAATGACTGTCTGAGGACCAAAATGTTTGTATGCATTCATCGGATCGGATTCTGAAACCCGTAACAATATTAATGCAAACATCTTGAGTTTGTGGTCTGATAGGAATTGTACGGAAGTATCACACTTGGCTTTGAGCTGTCTAGTCGAGGTTTGATTCCTGACCCGACTGTAAACTGTCAAATTGTTGCTTCGCAGGTTGCATCACAAAGTGTGCCGTCCCTTGGATGTACGTTAAGCTGGCTGTCCCGTCTGTTTGCATTATGTGGTGGACGTTAAAGATCCCACTTTATCTTACGTGAACGGGAGGAAAGTTATTTCCGCCACCCTCAACAAAAGACAGATTCCTGCCAGCTTCAGCTGAACGTCACGACTATCCAGCCAGTTCGTGAAAGACTTGGACCAAAAACTTTCCCTGGGTAACACAACAAGATTGAATAATTGAGGCCAATATAGAAGAATAATAATAATAAGAAACCGTAGCAGTGGTGGTTGCTCGTGGTACTGCTGGAGTTTGTGGCACCACAATAACGTTTTGTCCATTAGAACAATGTGCAAGGCTTATTTTGTTTTGTTCAACTTTTATCAACACCACCCTGCAAATATCAGCATCCCACAGGTGGACAAAATAGATTGGAAAGAATTAATTTTGTCATATTTCCATTGTTGGAGCTTTGAATTCTGTAAGAGTCTACCACCCCTTGCAGGTGTCTCGGACTTTGGAAGAGTTTGCGGTGGAGGAACGTAATGCAGAGACGCTGAAGAGAGTCGGTCCTCGAGTGAGGGTGATCCAGGCGGCCGTCGCAAAGCTGGACAGTGAAGCTCATGTAAATTCCCATTCGAATTATCGTATTTATACGTTACATCATCTCCAAAAGGATGTCGTCATGTTTGGCATTTGGAGATGAGCGTTCAATGATTATTTTTTTTTTAATGTCCGACATCATCTTTTATTTCCTCCACCCACCGAAGGTGTTTGTTTGTTTGTCTCTTTTTGTGCAGAATATCCCAAAAACTTGTGGATGGATTCAGGAAAAACTTGGTAGATGAGTTGGTTAGGTGAGAAGAAGAAGCCAATTAGATTTTGGTTCAGGTCCAAGTCCAGATCCAGCCTATCAGTGGGATACAAAACGTAAACTGTTCAGCTTAGCGGAGGTGTGCGCTCCACCGAGTGCCCTTCTCGTTTTAGCCTGTTAACCTTTAAAACAATAGTTATTTATCAGATTGTATTTCTTTTGCTTTCAAAAATTCTCCTCCTCGTTTGTCGGTAATGCCTTTCACTTCCCCGTTGAAGAGGTGTTTTAACTTTCTTTTAATTGAAGTTAAGATCGAACTTTCCAGTGGATTTTTTTTTACTCCTGATGTCGATCATTTTCGGGCTGCCGATGTTGTCCATAATTCTGCGTTACTGGCTGCTTGTGCCATCTGTTTGTTTCCACCAGGAGGTGCATACAGCTGATGGAAGGTGCTTTGGTTATGGGAAGCTTTGCATCTGTTCAGGAGCCACACCGAAGCTGCTTGCCAAAGGAAACCCCTTTGTTTTGGGAATTCGAGACACGGACAGTGTCCAGGTATTTCTGATTTTAGGCTTTCACTATAGCTGGTTCCTCCAATTGGGGGGAAGCCGTAAGGGCTGGGAACATGTGGACTGTGATTCAGTCCCCAACGCCACAAAGTGGTTGAAACGTCGGACCTGAGCCTTGCCTTTGTGCGTTGACCATTATTCCCAGATACAGCCATTTTTTTTTTTTTACAAACCACACACATCATTGACGGCACCAATGTATTTGTCCTGCATGTGATATTGGTGCAAGCCCCTCTGTGATCCTGAGATCAGTGTAAGAAAAGAAGAAGAAAATCATTCCCATTAATTTTAATGAGAGCCTACAATTCCTTAATGTGGATGTACCCAGTCTATCATTGCTGCAGTTCCACAAAAGGTGAGCTCCAATGGAAAATTCAACTTGAGTACATCTACTTGATTTGTAGCATTTTGATGACCGTTCTCGAAACCTCCACAACACGAAGACATTTCTCTCGCTCCCTCCGTTTCTGTTTTTTACTCTGCATGTGAAGCAAAAAGTGTGGTTAAGCAATTGGTTCACTCTGTCTGTCTGTCTGTCTGTCTGTCTGTCTGTCTGTCTGTCTGCAGACGTCAGTCTATGATCCAGGAGCAACTTGATTTCAATTGAGTTTTATGTTTTGAATACTGTAGAACACGATTTGGAACATGAATCGGAACACAAGCCTGCAGTTTAGGAATACCTTGGCTCTGAATCTGGCAACTTGTATGGAATCTTGTCCGATCATGCAGCGCACAGAAGAGTAAGGTTTTTTTTATACTCTGCCTGTCTGGCAGTCAAAGAAAATTGAAAATAATTCCAAACAGGACACTTACTGTTTTTAGGGACATCATAAAGGACACAAACAACAGGTACAAATAACTAATGTAAATAACTAATGTAAGTAAGGTGGTCTAAAAGTGCATCAACGGAGTTAAACCTCCCAAAAAATTTTTTTCCTGCAGCCTTAAAAACTTTATTTTATTTCATTTGAATTATACACTTGAACACTAGAACACAAATCGCCTTCTCCTCACTTCCAAAAACCTTCGGTTTAGCAGGATTTGGACAAAATTCGATGTCATCTCAACCAATGAAATTTGCCGCTTGATCTCTCGGCGTTGGGGAATATCGAGATTCAGACAAAATTGCGGCTCGTAGGAAATGCTGTATAGATGGTGCGTGCTCGGAAGCGTGATGCAAGAGTTTGAAAGACCCTTCCCATGTCCTTTTTCTCAAGACTGTACGAGCTAGGGTGTTCTATGAACTCTCTGGTTAACTTAAATATTTTGTCTTTGTTTTTATTTTTTATTTTCTTTCCAGGAGCAATGCTCACGGAAGAGCAAGGTAGAACAACAGTGTGACTTATCAAGGGAATAAATGAACAGAAAAGTAGGAGGGGAGGAAACGGTGAAACTGGCAAGTGCGATGGTTGCATTAGGAAAGGTTAATGGGGGTAATAAAGATCACAGAAGTAAGAAAAACTTTTAAGGAAAAGTAAGATCTTACCAACATCTTTTCCATTTTATCCCTCTTCTCTTCCTTTTCTCAATTTACCGTAATCCCTTTGTGTTTTCCAACATTTAGATTCTTTTCCCAAAGGAATGATATTATCTTTGTTGAAGAATTTTTTTTTTAATAAAAGATTTCCTCAAAAAAACCGTTGTCTCGTATTTTTACAGCGCGGCAACATCACGCTGTTATATAATTGGCTATTCTGTCCTGTGTCTTCTGTCACGTCTTCCGTCACACTTATGGCCGCGTACCGTCCTTTGATCTGAGGGCTATAAATATAAATTTGTCCAACGTCACAACTCTTCCCATCATGCATTAATTCAACGTGTCTACATTTAAAATTTTATAACTGCAAAATTGTTTCATCATTCTTAAAGGCCCAGTCACACCTTGACGTTTTAGCCAGCTTATGCCGACGTATGAAAAATTTGCTAAAACGCTGGTACACGTTGAATACGTTATGGGTAAGTTTTGATAACATTGAGAGCATGCTGAAAAACACTGCCATACGTCGTTGTACGCTGGCTTTAAACGTTGTACTTTTCGGTTGTTCTCAAATTTTCCATGCTTGAAATTTTAAGACTTATGCCAGCGTATGACTCACACGTTCCGCATAACGCTGGCCATAAGTTGTCGGCACGTCACGCGATCGTTGACACACGTCGACACACGTTACTTGTGAGTTACTCATAAGTCGAAAACACGTCGAGGTAATGTTTAGCGTACCCGAAACTTATTTCTAACCAATGAGTAACGTGTTGTACTCACGTTACGCGATCGGTGACACACATCGACACATGTTACTTGTGGTGCTCATAAGTCGAAACACATCGAGGTAATGGTTAGCGTCAGTGTTCCAGACTCCCTGGTTGTTTTTATTATTTTTTTTTCCTCTTCCTTCCTTCGGTATGATGGTGATTTTGACACTTCGATTTCTAGTGCGGTTGTAATATAATATAATTAATAGACTGCCGCTCAACGATTTAAATCATAACCGCACTGTACACTGAACACCGTCATACCGAAGAAAAAAAAAAACCGGGAGTCTGGAACACTGACGCTAACCATTACCTTGACGTGTTTCGACTTATGAGTACCTTTCAAGTAACGTGTGTCGATGTGTGTCAACGATCGCATATCGTGCGTACAACTTATTCCCATCGCATGCGGAGCGTGTGTCATACGGAAAGTACGTCGTAAAATTTTCACATGTTTAAAATTACAAGACGTACTCCACTTACTACGACGTATGATAGCGTACTTTAGCGTTCTATTCACGTATACCAAACTTACCCATACCGTATTCGACGTGCGCCAGCGTTTTAGACGCATTTTTCAGAGGTCGGCATACGCTGGCAAGATCGCCAAGGTGTGACTGCGATGTTGACACTTCCATTTCTGCGGCGGTTATGATTTGAATCGTTGTGCGGCAGCCTTTTCCATAACCTACGCCACGTCATCGTCGGCGATGCGTGCAGCGCGCTATGCATAAGTTAGACTATCGTTGGCCATAGGTTGTGAAGGCCGACAACAGGTTCAGCATTCGTTGGTATAAGTTATCTATAACACAACGAAACGTTCTGTGTCCGTTACTAATACGTTATGCATAAGACCAAGTCGTTATGAATACGTCCGAATCTTTAAAAAAAAACATCAAAAGTTCAACGTAAGCCAGCGTTCTACATACATTTTGATACGTTGCCATTGCTGGCTAAAACGTCAAGGTGTGACTGGGCCTTAACCGAGACTTTTACTGCCCCCAGCCGCGCGATATCGAAGTATTCGCTTCTTGTTTTGTTTGTTTTGCTTTTCAGGAGTTGCAGAAGCGCCTGGTGGGTTCAAGACGAATTGTGGTTGTTGGAAATGGTGGGATCGCATTGGAATTGGTGTGAGCTTGGGTGCCAGGTAGTTCCGCCACGGCTATTATTGAGGGAGCTGCTATTCTGCCGAGGTTCACCTTGATTATGACTCTGTGCATGCGAAGTGAAAAGTAGAGTTGAGCAGTTGGTTCACTTCTGTCTGTCTGTTTGTCCTTTTGGCCACTAACGTGAGCTTATGATCGAGGAACAACTTGACTTCAATTGATTGTCATATTATGAAAACGAATCGGAACATGAATCAGAAAACAAAGCTGTAGTTTAACATCACTTTGGCTCTGTGTTCGTCCCAATTGCACATGCACAGAGTGAGGTAGTTTTTTTACTCTGTCTGTCTGGCAGTCAAAATTGAAAATCATTCCTAACAGGAAACTTACTGTTTTTAAGGACGCCATAAAGGACACAAACAACAGGCACGAATAACTAAAGTAGTGTGTTAAATAAGGTGGTGTCTAAGACACTGCATCAATGATGGTAAACGTCCGGAATTTTTTTTCTACAACCTTAAGTTCTTTACTTTTATTTCAATTGAATTAGATACTTCAACATTGTGGAACACAAATCGCCTTTTTGCATTCTCAAACCCCTTCCGTTTAGCAGTACTGAGACAGAATTTCACGGCATCACGACCAATCATATTTGGCGCTCATAGACCTCACCCTCGTCCTCCTTCCTCAAGACAACGTAGGGTAATGTGTTCTATTAACCCTCTAGTTTACCTTGGTGGTTAATACTAGGTACACAGCTATGGTATTATGCCTAGATACACCTTGATGAACCAGACTTGGTAGAGTAATGGGTAGAGCGTCCGCTCTGAGTCTGGTAGGTCAGTGGTTCAAATCCCGGACTAGTCATCCCAAAGACTTTAAAAGTGATATGTGTGGCTTCCTTTATTGATGCTCAGCATTAAAGAGGATAGAGCATGGACAAACAATGCTGGGAAGGCAATGGCAAACCACCCAGTATAACCTTTGCCAAGAAACTGCTTCCACAGCACCGACGCTCTGGAAAGTGTGTGGTACATCAAATCAAAACACCTTGATGGTTAACGTTTCATGGACGGCGAAAATTTGTTGGTCGCTTCAAATTGAGGCCAAACCTTGCAGGTTCATCGGAAATCAAAGAAGGATCTCTGAAATGAAGGTCAGATTGTGAGGCATGTACTAGGTTTTTGGAAGTTCCCATTATGCTGTTCCTGTTGTGTTTAGGCATGAGGTACGAGACTGTGAGGTTATCTGGGCCATCAAAGATCCCAGCATCGGCACAAGCTATTTCGATTCTGCAGCTGCAGAGTTCTTCCTCCCGTCTCTTGGCAAATCTTCATCACCGGGAGCATCTGGACCCTCGAGACGCACAAAATACACGACATCTCCCGGTGAGGCCTGGAGTTTGAGTATGGTTGCGAGTCTTCATTTAGTATGCGTCCTTTGAGAAACACTGTAACTACACATTTAGTTATTTGGTGGATGGTTTCGAAGAATCATCTTGGGTTGCGGAAATTTTATCTCTTGGGTGTAGAGCTCACGTAATGACTGGTTTCTTGCACTTCAAAATGAGCCCTGTATCCGATAATGACCTTCCTATTTTATGTCCACTTTGATCTGCTGCCTTTATAATGTGACGAGACTACTGTGGGCCACCAAATTACGAGCAGATTTTCGACATATGATTTCTTTGCTGTTGCGTATTTTTGAAACCGATTCCTTCCATGTTTTATCCTCAGGCTCAACTGCGGCGATGGGCAAACTCGTTGAAGGAATGTCAGGAAGTGCCCTGGGCCCAGACTGGCAGGAGAACCTGCAAATGCAAGGAGCAAACGTGATGTTCCACACGTTGCGGTCACTTAGGATGACTTTTTGTTTTTTATCATAATACCAGCAACAAGTTCATTTTAGACATAAGAATTGCCTCCTCCCTGTTCATTTTTCAAATGTGATACATTTGCCAATTGTTCTTCTTGAAGCTGGTTGAGAGTTGAAGCGTTAAAAGCTGAGATTTCAGGACAGGAATACGTGACTTTCAAAGGGATGTATGAACGCTAATGAGGCCTTTTGCGCATACGGTGTGTGTGTGTGTGTGTGTGTGTGTGTGTGTGTGTTTGTGTTTTATTGTTTTTTTTTCAGTGACTCAGTTAAGCCTGGTGTTGGCCTAGTGGTTCGGGTGGCGGCTTGGGATCCTAGGGTCCTGAGTTCAAGCCCCGTTGGCTGCTGAATTAAAAAATACACCAGGAGGTTGACTCAGCCTGTCATCCTTCTGAGGTCGGCAAAATGAGCACCAGTGTACTGGTAAGGGAGACACTGCATCAGCGGCATAGCCGCGTCCCAACCAATGATGCAACCAGCAGCCACAGGCTGCACTCGATAGAGAGAGTGACTCAGTTCTGCTCCCCGGGCACTTTTAACCTACCGTTTCTTGTATGACATCTGTGATTCACATCGTCTTTTAAACATTTCAGCATTTAGACAAAAGAGTGGCAAATTCAAAATGGTTAACTATAATTGTTCTGTTCCAAAATGCAAATTAGACTCACGGAAATATCGGAAATATGAGAAATGATCGTGGATGAGAGGTGTCGAGTTCCTACCATTTCCTGTTGGTACAAGTGATAGAGCGCATACCTCCTCCAGGCTGAACAGTTTCCATTTTGCATCCCACTTATAGGCCGGATCTGCATCCGGATCTTAAACAAAATCTAATTAGCTTGATCTTGTCACCTACCAAGCTCATCCACCAAGTTTTGTCATAACACGTCCACAACCTTTAAAAAATACTATGATATGTATCGTTTTTGGTCCCATCTCTCAATGGTGAAGAATCAATTAAAAATTCTTGTGTCCGGATCTGGATCCAGATTTTCAGCAAAATCTAATTAATTCGTCCTTGGGAGACATTCAACCTATCCACTAAATTTCATCCGAATCCGTCTCATAACTTTTTGAAATATCCTGTTCACAGACACAGACAAACAAACAGGGGTGAAAACATAATGTGTCCCTCTCCGTCTCCCTCTCCCCTCCCTCCCTCTCCCCTCCTCTCTCTCTCTCTCTCCCCCTCATGGCCCCAGAACCAAACAAAAAATATATATTTATAACGGCCCATACAGCTTCCCCTCCCACACCACCCACCCCACCTCTCAGACATGATTAATAGTAAATATTGTCAACTTAACCTGTGTATTGACAAGCCCCAGATATGACCTTTCCATTGGTGTTGAGAGGCAATCAAACCAGATATGGTGTCTCCCTCTGGGAATTCTGCCTGAATGTTGGGAACGAGGGCATCGTCTTTCCAATTGCAGGCGTCCATTAAATAAATGGCCGAGCCTGCCATGTTCACATGACGTAATCCCGCAAGGTTCAAAGTCCATTCACTGGCAGCATTTGGTCAAAGGTTTGGGTAGAACACGCCCGTCGATGAACCTTCGGACCTTGCATCTGTCCATGTCCTCAGGAGCTTGCAGTATGGGGAGCTGCAAGCTATCAACTTTTTGGGTGAGTTCAGGAAGTTCTCCAGTTTTTTTTGGGTTGTGCAGACGCACGCCCCTTTCTCGCAGGTACATTTCCAAGTATTTTTAAACGATCCTTATCTCACACACACGAGATACATTTGGCTGCTGCAATGACCTCCATTGCTAGGGGTGAATGACGTCATTTTGAAAGTCTCGTATTATTCCGTATTTTAAACAGGCCATATGACCTGGATTCCAGATAATCCCCTCAGCAAAATAATAGAGGGAGACGACGTTATATTATTTGCTTCATTGCTCAAGTGAACTTGCAGCAATGCCTTTAGCTTTACTCAATTTCCTTTTGGAGAGTTTTTTGATTACTCCAGATAATCATCCGTCACAGTTTGTTGACTTTTTTTTTGGAGGCCTTTGATCGGCAAACTGACGCTGATGTTTCCCGTTTTGATTTGATGTCCAGGATACACGACGAGTACACATCGAGTTTGAGTGTGAGGTGCAGCAGATTTGCGAGCAGAAGCCAGCTGGGATCGTGATGCGAGAGCGGGATGTTGGGGTGCAAAAAGGACAGACAGAGGGTATGAAAACTGCAAGTGTTCTCGTGTACCTTACATCAATCAGCGGGTTTTCTTGCTTTTCTCCTGTGTAACTTGCTGTGCATTTACACCTTATTTATGGAGAGCAAGCATTCAGTGAGCACAGGGTACTTAGTTTCTTTTCTTGAATTTTATTAAAGGTGAGAAGTCTGACTGTTTCTGTCCATGTAGTTTGTTTTACTGTCATTATGACATCGTATGTGGATGTTCTACAGAAGAGTCCTGGTCCGTGTACGTTAAGCTGAGTAATGGTGCCGTGTACGGCTGCGACTTCATCGTGAGCGCTACTGGTGTGCGACCCTGCACACAACCATTTTTGGAGGTAAATGAGGTATTGTACACTGTAGGATGCACATGGGTCGTCGGTGAACATGAAAAAAAAAAAAAAAAGTACCGGTGCATTCAGAGTACACCGCCCCCATGCCAAATAAATAAATAACAAATCCTACAACACATGACATCACCAGGGCGCCTTTGGCGCGGCGCCCGGCGATGCCACCTTGCAGCACATGGAGTCGGAATTGGGAGGGAGTGGTGTACAACAATTGATTGATTGATTAATTGCATATTTAAAATAAATAATGATCATAAATAATTAATTTCTCAATGAATTGCCAAATAGCCTACCTAAACCACCACTGTTTCATCCGAATCTATAACTTTTTGAAAATTAAGTAATTAATCAAAAAAAATGAAGAATCGATTGATTGATCAATAAATCAAAAATGTCCCTTTATAGCCAAATCACTTGGTCACTGTCATGTCCAAATATCAGCTTCCTAGCTCAAAAGGTGCCTGAGATATTGCTAGGATGAGAAATAAAATATATAAGTAATTAATAAATCGATAATAATTAAGTAATTAATTAATCGATTAATCAAAAAATTGAAAATACGGGTTTTGCCAAAGCATATCTTCACTTTTGTCCTCAAATTTCAGCTTCCTACATCAAAGGATGGCTGAGATATCGCCCAAACAAACAAGAAAACAAACAAACGGAGTAAAAACTGAGTACTCCCTTCCTTCAGCGCCCGGCGATGACGTCATGCATCGCCTGGATATGGCATTGGGAAGGAGCGGTGTACAATTAATAAACTTTATCATTTTGGAAGTGGTTATTTAATTGCAAACTACCATTATTATAGACACTAGCCATGCTTACCCGTTGCTTCGCTGATGGATTTAATCAAAAGACAGCATATTGCATATCTATCTGAGTCTCAATGAGGATGTGAAATGAAGTGGAAACAAAAAAAAAAGAGGATATTTTATAACACGTAATTGTTCTTCCTGCTCTCATCGGGGTTGTGGTCGTTGTCTGTGTGCTCCTTGCATGTACTATTATGTTATCACGGACGTCGCCTCTGCATATTTCCAAAGAGGTCAGCGTGTCTTAAAAGACCATGATAGCCAGTCGCCCCAGAACTTCCCATGGGATCCCACATCCAGAGTCGTGTCACCATACAAAGAAGACTGAGTACGAGCGAGTAACGTGCCGACAATCACGCAACAGATCTCAATTAGTTGGCCGAGAGGAAGCAATTGTTGCATAACTGCTTCCAGCGATCTGCAGGTCCAATGAAATCTGGCCCGTCACCCACAGCTACCTAACATTTCCATCAAAAGACAATAAGTGAAGACACTAATGCAGTTCATACATGTATTCAATCTTGGCACGGATTTACAAGTATGTACAAGGCATATATATATATATATATATATATATATATATATATATATATATATATATATATATATATATTCCCCCTATCCCCTAATCAACACCCTGGGAAGGGTCTTTTAAACTCTTGCATCATGCTTTCTTAGCATACCACAGAGCCACCACTTTTGTCTTCTGCTTCACTGTCAATGGCATAGTTGAGCTACGGAGCTACAAATCCCAGGGAACAAATACCACGATAACACCACCAAACCCTGAAAAGGAAAACGGTACAAGTGAAAAGGCAAAGAAATTGCAGGAAGTCAAGGTTGTATCAATCTTTTTGAAACACCCTGTACTACAACTCGATGATTAGCTTTCGGACAGTGCCATTTTTATTATTTTGTGACAGCATGAACCCTTTACAATAAAGTGTGATGGATAGACACATACACACGGACAGACGCTTCTGCTTTTATTAATAGAATAAGATAAACTCGACATGTTATGTGGACACTCACGATCCGGCACAAACAAGAACAGAATACTAAGTTTCATCACCTCGTTTACAAAAAAGATAAATGTCTAATGACGTTCATAGTGCTTCCTCAGGATGACAGCACCGTTTCATCCTGTCAATGTTTCTATTGGAAATCCACTTCTTTAAAATACAGCATTCGGAACAATGTAACCAGACCGAGTGTTCCGGAAGGACTAATGTAGAGCTTAGACATTTACAGAAACAGAAATAAACAATTTGGTTCTTCTAATGACGTTGGGAAGTCACAGGTGTCTCGACTTGTCCTGCAGCTAACTTTGGCAGAGGATGGTGGTCTACTTGTGGATGATCACATGACGACAAGCATACCGGATGTTTATGCTGCGGGGGATGTGTGCAGTGTTGCCTGGACTCGTACTGCACACTGGTTCCAGGCAAGGCCAAAGCAAAACCCTTTCTCCCAATCCTTGCTCTTGGATCGAACAAAAGATTTTCTATTTTTACTTGCTTTCCTAGCATGGACCGAGTGATTCTGCTGCTGCTGATGTGACGAGTACTTGGAGTTTCTGTTCCAAGGTTGAAACGTGGTTCTAAAGCCTGGTTGGGCTCTTTAAGTGGTTCACTCTTGCACGTGCATTTCATATTCCCCTCCGTGCTCTACGGTGTAGATGCGGCTGTGGACACAGGCACGCCAAATGGGAGCATATGCCGCGAGGTGCATGGTGGCAGATTCTGTTGGAGAGTCCGTGGACTTGGACTTTTGCTTCGAGCTTTTTGCTCACATTACACGGTTCTTCGGATACAAGGTGGGCCCTTGATAAAGCCAATGTTCCCTGACAATGAGGGGTTAGATTAAGTGAGTGGTGGAGGGAACAAAAGGATGGAGATGATAATTTATGTCAGAGGGTACAAGTACTGTAACATTCATGCTTGATTTTGTTGCATTTTTTTTTAAAGTCTGCATCGTCATCCAACATACTTGGTTGATCCATTACCTTGTATTGATAATGTATACTTATTTGTGGATTGATTTTGTGGATCTTTTACTTGGTGATTTGTGGGATTGCCTGTTAAGATCTCTCTGTGAATTGTAGGTTGACACAGACATTGAATAATGTTTCATTAGGTGGAGGTCTGCTATACGTCTTTATTTTTCTTATCACCAGGTAGTGCTGCTCGGACGGTACAATGGGCAAGGCCTTGGCAGTGACTACGAGCTCCTGCTACGTTGCACACCTGGCGTCGAATACGTAAAACTGGTGATGCAGCGCGGGCGTGTGGTCGGTGCACTGTTCGTGGGTGAGACAGACCTTGAGGAGACATTTGAAAACCTCATACTCAACCAGATGGACCTTTCTGCCTTTGGGGAGAGTCTGCTTGACCCGTGTGTAGAGATAGAGGATTATTTTGATTAACGGGTTTGCAAAGAAGAATTGACTTGCAAGTGTATACATCGTGCTTAGTAGGTACATGTTGATGTAAAAGGTCCGTCGGGTATGATTCAAACGTCCGTGGTTGTTATTTTAACGATTGGCACCACCTTTACGAGACGCTTGTATTGGTGATATTCCATTTTCATTGTCAACAATTTGAATCCAAAGAAGCTTCGAAATGAGCGTGCCTCAACTTGTGTTCATATCTCTCTCTCTCTCTCTCTCTCTCTCTCTCTCTCTCTCTCTCTCTCTCTCTCTCTCTCTCTCTCTCTCTCTCTCTCTCTCTCTCTCTCTCTCTCTCTCTCTCTCTCTCTCTCTCTCTCTCTCTCTCTCTCTCTCTCATGTACCATTCTCTTCATAAAGTGGCAGTGCTACCCAAGCAGCTTCCTAAGCAAGGGTTATACTGGGTGGTTTGCCATTGCCTTCCCAGCAATAATTAGGGCAGGAACTTGGAATTTGGTCAGGGTGCCGGCGATCACTCGCCTACTCTTCACAAAGGATAACGCTGGGTCTTTAATGTCGACCAACTAATGCCAGCAGATGGGATGCTTGTTTAATGTCCATCCGAGAGATGGCACACATTGATGAATCGTCCTGCCTGTGAAACACCAGGTTGACAGTTTATAGCTGGGTCGAGGTTCTAACCCAGGCAAGATGGCTTTGAGGTGAGTGCGCCTCACTCTAGGCCATCCTGCCAGCCGTTTGTGTTCATCAATACATTCATATTTTTGATGTCATCACACAGTTGAAGAAGTCTTTTCTGTTGAATAAATTTAAGTGAGTGTAATATTGTCGGTATTAAAGTGGGCATAATTTAATATGTTGCTGCTGATCCGCCAACTGAGCATCACAGTAAGATTCCCAAATTCTTCAGTGTGTGATAACTAAAAGTAATTTGCATGTGTTTGAAATATTCATCACCGTTTTTATTCTGACATAACGCGTACTTCAGTTGAGATTCATGGAAAAGTTGGAATGAAGAAATTGTCTGAGTGATAGGTTTGTTTCATTTTGTTTGTCTGTTCAAGTTCATATATTTTTGTAGCTTTGAGCAATAACATATTTGAAACGGTAATGCGAGTTAACAAGAACTATTAATTTCATCAAATAACGGTGCATGTAAGCTTGCACGAAACAAAACGACACTTATGTTACACGACAAAATTTGTTCTTGCATAAACAACACTCTCTGCTTAATCGCTGCATGCGGGTCAAGCATGTTTTCGTTAAAAGTATGTGAATGAGTACCAAGGGCAGTTAAGTGGGCTCTCAGAATGCATCTTGTGTCTCAATAAATGGTAAAAATAGTCATGGGAATGCATTAAAGAAAGAACGGGAGTTAATAGAACACTTTACCGTCATGAAGAAAAAGGTCATTTGGGGAGAGTCATAAATAGTGTGCGAGCAGCAAATTTGATCGGTTTGGGATGACGTTAAATGCCGTAATCTTTTGCCCGAGCACTCCTAAACGAAAGGTTTTTGAAAGTGCAAAAAATGCGATTTGTGTTCTCCAGTGTTCAAGTATAAAATAAAGATTTTAGAGGTCGTAGGAAAAAAATTTTTTTTGGAAGCTTACCGCCGTTGATGCACGTCTTTTACACCACCACTTTAAATGCATTGCATTAGTTCTTTGTGCCTGTTGTTTGTGTCCTTTATGACGTCCCTAAAACAGTAAGTTTCCTGTTTGGAATGATTTTCGATTTTGTTTAACTGCCAGACAGGCAGACAGACTAAAAACAAGCTCGAATGAGCTAAGATCCTCATCCTCTTAATGATGACGTCATAAAAACGAATATGACGTCATTGTGATGTATCAGGTTTGCGATAAATTATCTGTGCTAATGCCCGGCTTGATTCCCGCAAACAAAATTCAAACAGCTTGCCTAGTTTCGGAGATAATGGTATAGGTGATTTCCATTAGCGGCGATATTATGACGTCAACTTTTTTTCTAGGAAGAATTTCCAAAATCGGAGATGGTTACTGCCTGCGCGTGGGCTTTCTGCATATACATGGCAAGTTTCACGAAGATCCGATGAAAACTCTGGGTTGTGAAACAAAAAATGTCAAAAAATAGGAATGATGTCATAAAAATTGATATGACGTCATAGTGATGTATCATATGTGCGGTAATTCATCTCTGCTAATGCCCTGTTCGATTCCCGCAAACAGAATTCATAAAGCTTGCCTAGTTTCGGAGATAATTTTTTCGGCGATTTCCATTAGCGGAGATATTTTGACGTCATAACTTTTTTTTCTCGGAGGAATTTTCAAAATCGGAGATGGTTACTGTCTGTTCAGGGTATTTTTACATATATACGCCAAGTTTCAGGAAGTTTCGATGAAAACTGTAGGCTGTGAAACAAAAAAGTCCGCAAGAACAACAACGTGAGTAAGACTTAGAGATCCTCCACGAGGATCTAAAAACATTAACTCACTCCTCTGCGCATGTACAATCGGGTCGAATCCAGAGGTAAAGTAGAGCTAAACTCCAGGTTCATTTTTCCGATTCTTGTTCAAAATACAACGTTCAATTTAAATAAAGTTGTTTCTCAATCATAAACTGACATTTGGCGACAGACAGAGTGAACCAATTGCTTAACCCCACATTTCTCTTTGTGCGCGTGGGGTAACTATGGTAAAGAGCAACCTGAGATTCACGGCAATATTTGAATTGTAAGTATGATTATGCCAGTGATCAGTTTTAAGTACAGTACTCTACTGTTTGTAATCGCGATGGAAGAATGAAAGGTTGCAATTCCCATGCGAGTTATTGGACACTCATTTAAAATAGTAATGAATGCTCAAAGTGAAAATTAAACTACAAAGGCACTCAGTGGAGCATATACCTCCACCAGGCTGATTAGTTTACATTTTTTATCCCACTGATAGGTCGAATCCTGATCCGGCCTACCTAGAAGGAGGATCCCAGATCTAGAAGGAAGAAAGCCAAGAGGACCTCAACCAAAATCGAATTGGCTTGTTCTTGTCACCTAACCAACTTATCCATCAAGTTTCGTCCGAATCCGTTCATAACGTTTTGAGATATCGTGTACACAAACACAGACAGACAGACAGACAGGGGTGAAAACATAACCTCAGTCCACCTTTATTGAACGGAGGTAAAAACATGTTTCAAAAATCATGGAAAAGTGCCATGGCAAAGCGTTTATGCAATAACATTAACAAAACTAAGGTTATGGTGAGTGGTGAAGAAGGACAAAGGAACGAAAGTGGACTATGACCTTGTTCAATTTGCGAAAGAAATGGACAGAATTCAATTCAATGCAGACTGTTATATAAATAGATAGATGGTGTCACAACGGGTGCAGTGATATCACTGGAAATTTGATAACAAAAGCTGGGATTTTCATTTGTAAAAGTGCAAGAATAAAAAACCCCACCCAACTCCTCCCATGGGAAACCTTGTTTTGACCTCAAATCCAAGATGGCCGACATTGTACAGGTGCAAAATTTAAAATGGACCTAATTTTGGAAAGAAACAACAAAGAAACACTTTTAAGGTGTCATTTTTAACTAATTTGAGGACCCCCATTCGTTTAGTGATACTTATAAGATCGTTAGATATCAAGGTCATATGTCAAGGTCAAGGTCAATGTTAAACTGACCGAAAGCAACGTTAAATTTGACCGAAATTGTATCAGAGTTATGCCAAAATGATATAGTTATTGATAAAAATATGGTTGTTATTGCCACATACCAAAGATGCTCATTCATTAGTAAGTTTTGAGTGATGGATATCTAGATCATTGTATAAATTGAAGGTCAAGGTCAAATTTGATCCTAATTTGACCCTGAATTGATCAAAATGATGCAAATCGACTCAAAAAAAAGTACATTGGATGTATCATTTTTAATGGACTCTTTCAAGATGTCCATTCACTTATTCATGAGATTGGCATCGAGATCATAATCATAGCCAAATTAACCAAATAAGTAAGAATCCAAACAGATTTTGTGACCTTGCAGTGACATTATTTTGAAACCTGTGTTAAGGTGTCTAATAACAAAGTTTACTATGCCTGATCACTTAAATGATATTGTATGAGTGATAATTTTTTAAAGTCAAATTGCAATGTCAATCCATTGTATTATTATTGAGATCTACATCCTGGTCATCATCATCCTGATTGTCCACATGTGGCACATTCATGCATGTTATTCTACTGCATTGGCCACAAGCTGGTGTGCACTGTAGTCCATTCTTGCGGCAGGTGCATGTTTTTTTTGTCACACTGGCCACCACAATTGCACCGATATTTGAGGAGTCGCTCTGGTGCTGCTGGCTGAGTCATCCTGATAGGCACAAGACCACCGGGAGTGGCTTTCCAACCCCAAACTGCAGAGGCGATATCATTGCCACGCCATCCCTGCACTTGGTGACAAGTCCGATGACTATGAAAGTGCTGCATCACTCGTCGGCGGAAGCTTTTCTGGAGATACATATTGTGTAGAAGTAGCTACCTTCAATAGGAACTTCGTCACCCTGTTGCGTTGAGGCTTAGTGATGTAGTGCACCCATAATCTCCAGCATGGCATCTTCTCCTGCCTGTTCGATGTCCTGTTTCGATGAAAACGGAGACATAAAAACGGTGGCTGACTTGCTCAGTGTTGCATACTTCGTAAAAACAGTCACTTTGCCGATTCCATATGGCCTTGATGTGGTATCACACCCACTGAAAGCGTGCAGGAAGAGTAGACTTTCGAGAGGGCAGGATCCATTTCTTCTTCAACTACTGTGTGATGCACACCGTCTGTTTTGCGGTCACCATGTACAGGTTGTCACTGTTATCTGTGGCATCAGCATGATGTATCATCAACTGAAATACATCAGAATCTTCTGCGACAAACGGCTGTTTGACTGTTCTTCGCAGACAAACATGCTAGCATACAGATCTTGTAGTCAGCATCCCCTTCTGCATGCTCAACGGTGATGTCTGCTTTGACCATATCCTCTGCAAGGAGGTTGATGAGGGCCTGCTTGTTTGATGTGTTGGCAAGGAAAGCTTTCTTACTCATGGTTAGACGCATTTCTGCAGAAACTGAGACTGAAGCACTAATGTCGCTCCCTGTCCTACGCACAGTAAACAAACTGCGTCCTGACTGCACACGCCATTACGGTCCTATCTGAAACAAAAAATAATAATATACTGATTAGATTGAAACATACCATGGAGAGGATTACAAATTTCAACACAGTCAAATTAACGCAATCAGCCCTCAACGTTTCGGTGATTTCCATTGCGTTGAGCCCTCAAGAATTCCAGATTTTGTCTGGAGTTGGTGCAAGTGGTGGGGTTGATTGGGGATGGGTGTTGAGGGTGGGATCTGGGTGGGGTTTGCATTCAGATTGAGGGTAAATTAGCATTAGAGAGGGATTAACAACGTGCATGATGGCATAATGCTATATGACGTCCATGATGTCTTAATTTACATTTCGTCACATAACGTCATAATAACCCATATATATACGGGTCTCATCCCCAACACTTTGGCCAGAAACCCGATTTTTGATGGGTCTTGGCCGAATGAGTTAACTAATGTGATCTATAGGTGATGATGCCACACTGAGCGATTTCCCGGGTTAATACGCGTCATTTGGTGAGCTTTGAGATCAAATTTGATTAATTTTACAATGACCTTGACCTTAACACATAATCGTGACCTCTAATGGTTCCGAAAATTTCACTAAATGAACGGGAGTCCTCAAATTAGTTAAAAATGACACCTTAAAGTGTTTCTTTGTTGTTTCTTTCCAAAATTAGGTCCATTTTAAGTTTTGCACCTGTACAATGTCGGCCATCTTGATTTGAGGTCAAAACGAGGTTTCCCATGGGCGGATTTGGTGGGGTTTTTTTTCTGATGAGGCATACCACAAATGAAGACATTTCAGGTGAAAAAGCTTTGATAACATTTTTGTCCAACCTCTATGGATCATGATCCGTTCGTTGCTGTGCTAGAATGATATATAGCTTTCATGATATATAGCTTGTGTCTTTTATGTTTTTCGTGCAATTAATTATTGATTTTATTTTTTTTGCACGATTGACGTCACAATTCTTCTTCTTCGTTTGATATGACGTATAATATGACGTCACAATTCGTGCAAGAAGAATTGTGATATCAATCGTGATGTCATAGCGCCGTGTCCTGTCATTGGTTGGCAAATAAATGGCCGTAACTTGGGAACCGCTTGTCCATAAACCTCGAAAAGGCACATCCGCGGGTCCCCGCAATATTCCTGGAAGTTTCAAAGATCGGACCAGTGGTTGTCGAGAAACAGCGGTCGCAGACACACACAGACACACACAGATTGCTGGAATTATAGATAGATATTGCTAATGAAGCAGAGAGTTCAACCCTTCAATTGCTACTCTCAAAATATCAGCTAAACTGGACTGCACATCCAGGAGCTCTGATAGGAAACATCATAACGATATGATCACCAATGCCAACTACACTCCAAATAGCACTGGGAGTTCTAGTCAGTCGTAAAAGCCTCATCGGCAGTTGTACAACTATCGTGTGACCTTCCTATGATGAGTTTCGAGGTTTCAAGGGATCAGCAGCAAAGGCTGCAACTGTTCACTCCGGGATTGGGGACCCCAATGCTGAATGTGGCCTCGTTCAGGTTGTTGCTGACAACTTCGACACAAATATCTCATCCCAGAATGGACTCGTTTCAACACATTCTCTTGCAGTACTACTTACCATAAAAGATCAGGAGATATCTTCCACATCTGAAGATAAGCCATCATCAGACGATTGACCCGTGATGAAATGAAAGACACCTGTGACAGAAGACATTTCGGTTCAAGGTACAAGGGACCTGAGAAACCAGCGATGCCAGTTGGAAAACCACAGTGTGGTGTTACCTCTCCGTGTATTGGCTCATCAAGCTATACAACTTGGAGAGTTCAGTATGGATTTCTCTTTTCTGAAGCAAATCACTTCTGATCAGAACCACCAGAGTTTTGTGGCTTTAATACGAAGCTCTGCAGAGAGCAAGGACGATCCATCCAACCTGCAACGAGGCCATTTATACACCACTCATAGATATGGATCCAGCTGATCCGGACACGATGTTTACAGCAATGGAGGAGGGAAAACGCTTGACCGCAGAGTGTGGACAAACCGTAACCATCTTCACAAACGACCAACAGCTGTATCGAGTGGCCTTAATGTAAATGGTTTATCCTGAGCGATTTACCCAGTACAGTTTTCTGTACGTGCCATGGAGATACTGGCTGCAGGAATGAGTGCACCAAGACAGCTGCTGCATTTGCCCTTGATGATGACTCTGACACTGAATGAGACACCAAGCACTGAAGTAGCCTCCATAACGTTTGCAAACCTGTTTATATATATGAACATTTGATTTACACAGGAATGTCTCTTTTGTTCATGCTGTTAGCTGCTTCATTGCATACTGTCGAATTGTTGAATCTGTATGAATAAAAAGTGATCTAATTCACAAAGAATGAAGTGTGTTTTTTTCTATCTATATGTCTTTATCTACATTTTCAATAATGGCGACAGCTAAATATATATGTTATTAAATTTTTAAGTGGGTTTATCATGACCAGTGACCCTAAAAACATGGGTGTAGACACCTCAACCAGGCTGATTTGGATGCTTACTTTGGAGATATTAAGAAAAACAAGTAATTTCGATAATGGCCACCACTAATTTTGCATATTAATGGGTTTCCACAAAAATGTCAAAGGTGCCAGAGTGGCATCATCGGAATATTCATTCAGATGGTCTGGTGATCACAAAAATGCAGAAAAACATTGTGCGGACCCTAATGCACGCTTTTCTGGCCAACACTCGGACTATTGGTGCGGTTTTTGAGTGCAGAATGTTAAATTCGGTTATGAATGACTGAATATTTGAATGACAGTTTGAGTCGATGGTTAGATGAAGGTGCTGTGTAATGGACATGTCTTCAAGGTAAAGTGTTTATCGCTTATGTATTATCATATAAAGTGATGTATGATTAAAGTTATTCATTTGAGTAATCTATTCATAATTCCAGCAATCTCTGGTGTGTGTCTGTGTGTGTGTGTGTGTGTGTGTGTGTGTGTGGGTGTGTGTGTGTGTGTGTGTGTCTGTGACCGCTGTTTCCCGACAACCGCTGGTCCGATCTAATTGAAACTTGCCAGGTATATTTCTGGGGACCTGAGGATGTGCCTTTTCAAGGTTTGATATTAATCGGACAAGTGCTTCCCAAGTTATGGCCATTTATTTACCAAACCAATGACAAGACACGTTGCTGCGTGGGCGTGGCCGATGGGGAAGGGAAGCTCAGCCGCGTTTCCCATTACGGGTTACAACGTACGGGCTTCCGATAATGATGACTTCGTGTATTCTAAAATTTCTCGATTTCTTATGCGCATTTATAGATAAACACAATGCCGCAAGTTATGATCGTTTTCATATTAGACGGTGCATAAATTTCGGTAACATCAGAGTGCTGGTATGCTCCGAACCAGGAAGTAATTTTTTTTCTCTCTTCTCTTTTGTTTTTTCCTTGCGATGACATTGCGAAAAGGCAAAATACGTTGCGCTAATTGAATAATTGGCCATTAAACCTAAATTGCGAATCATCGTAACTGTGATATGCGAACTTCCGCGCCACGCACGTACGAGCACGCCGAGAGCGAAGAAACGGCCTGTGTGGTGTTGTTTGTTGCTCGCGGTTGGAATATATTTTATTCTTTTTTTTATTTTTTACGGGCACGTACTAGTATTTTAAATAAGTTTGACTAAGGATATTACATTGCTGTGTTGACTGATTGTCTGGACACAACTTTAAAGTTGTGGGTCCATTGATGTTGAGTAATCTACTGACATGGACCGGCGACGGGGTTGTGGATCCCTGTTTGGAGAGGTTCTGGGCTGAAAGGAATGAAACCTCGATTAAAAACGGTGCACAGCTGATGATCCAGGCAGTTGGCAAATCAGTAAATTGCTTATAAGTGAAGGTTATAACTTCAAACAAAATAGCTTTTGTAAGTACTTACCAGTACATAATATATCCGTGTGTGGTGTGTGTGTGTGGTGTGTGTGTTGTGTATTTTGTCTGGCTTCCTTCTTGGACGATGTGCAGTGTTACCTCAATTATCATGGAATCAGCTTATTTAACACAGCCACAACAACTCCTTGGGCAGGTAACAATCAGAGCGACCCGACCAGTAGTAGGTGTAACCACCCGGCATGATCTCACCACGATCCAGTCTCCGAAACTCAGAGAGTGCTGCATTCTGATCTTCAAACGCTGGAGTTCAGATATAACAGAGACAGGTGGTGATCATCTCTTCGGGATAGGACAGTCCAGGCACCCACCCAAAGGGAATGCCTCAGGTTAACCCAAAGAGACCGCCGTCTGGAGGACGATACCTCAGCACCACCCCTCCACACATCACCGCAATCTGACCCAGGAAGTTCACCCCGTGCTTTTCCTCCAATGATCAAGAATTGGGGGGGGGTCCCGGAGGCTTTGCCCCAATACACGTCATCGGTGAGCTGCCCTGCAAAGTGCAGCTGCATAGGAAGTGGTACTCCCACACAAGTGGTTTTCAGGTTTCTTTGCATTTATAGGCTTTGCAGATGAAGTGTTTTACAGTGGCCGGAGTACAAATCCTGCCACCAACCTCCCGACAAAAGTAACCCAACTGAAAGAGGACATCCGCAGAAGCAGTTGCGCATCAGATATGGATGGCCGTTGGCTCACAAGGAGCTCCTTCCTCCTCAGCCGGACCATTAGGTCCCCCCAGTGCTGCCGCAAGCAGCGCTGAGCCGACCCCCCATCCCATTCCCACTTGAGGTGTATGATGTTGAAGATTGGTCAAGATAGCGGGAAGCCCATTAGACCCCTGCTGGCTGACTGCTTCCTCGCCATTGGCCAATTTAGCATCTATGGCCAAGGCCAAGCACCCCAACTGAATCATCTAATCGGGAAGACCTAGCCCTCCGACACCCGCAACGGCCTTACAAAGGTCGAGCAGGAGGAGGTCAGTGCAGAGTTCAAGGCTGCTGAAAGGACGACCCAAGGGCCGGGAGTGGATACGGAAATATCGCCCATCTTTCTATTTATAATTCAGCAATCTCTTGTGTGTGTCTGTCTGTCTGTATGTGTGGTCTGCGTCCGACGTTTCTCGACATTCCCCTGGTCCGATCTGATTGAAACTTGCCAGGTATATTGCTGGGGACCCGAGGATGTGCCTTCTCAAGTTTGATATTAATCGGACAAGCGGTTCCCAAGTTACGGCCATTTATTTGCCAAGCAATGGCAGGACACGTGCTATGACGTCACTATTGACGTCACATTAATGTTTGTTTTTTTGCACGATTGACGTCACAAATTCTCTTCTTCTTCTTCTTTGTTTGATCTGATGTCACAATTGACGCTGGGGACCTGAGTATGTGCCTTTTCAAGGTTTGATATCGTTCTTCATCCGTTTCAGCTGTTTCCCAAGTGTTTCCCAAGTTTGAAGCTGTTTTTTCCTAAGGTTTGAATTAATTGTTCAAAATATTAATTAATCCCAATGTTTGAATTTTCCCAGGGAAACAGCTGTTTCCCAAGGCTTGAAAGCTGTTTTTCCAAGGTTTGAATTAATTGTTCTTAAATTATTAATTAATCCCAAGGTTTGAATTTCCCAAGGGAAACAAGCTGTTTGAATTATACTTTTTTTTTTTTGCATGTACGGCACACATGAACGGGCACACACGTACAGGTCTGTGTGTCTGTCTGCGACCGCTGTTTCTCGCAACCACTTGTCGATCTAATATGAAACTTGCCACGTATATTCGGCCCTGAGTATGTGCCTTTTCAAGGTTTGATATTAATCGGACAAGTGGTTCCCAAGTTACGGACATTTATTTGTCAACCAATGACAGGACACGCTGCTATGACATCACGAATGACGTCACAAATCCTCTTTTTTTGCACGATTGACGTCACAATTCTTCTTCTTCGTTGATTATGACGTCACAACTGACACTGGAAGCCTTTTCAAGGTTTGATATCTTCTTCTTCATTCCTTTCAGCTGGTTTCCCAGGTGTTTCCCAAGTTATGCCATTTATGATACGGTTGGTTCCGATCTAATTGAACAATGCCCCAATCCAGTCGTCCTTTATGAGAGCGAAGGAACGAAGCTGCACCTACGGACCCGCACCTACGGGCCCGCAATACTCTATCTATAATTCCAGCAATCTCTGTGTGTCTGTCTGTCTGCCTGAATGTGTGGTGTCTGCGACCGCCGTTCTCGACAACCCCTGGTCCGATCTAATTGAAACTTGCCAGGAATATTGGTGGGGACCGAGGATGTGCCTTTTCAAGGTTTGATATTAATCGACTATGTTCCCAAGTTATGGCCATTTATTTATCAACCAATGACAGGAACACGGTGCTATGACGTCACAATTCTTCATTTATTTTTTTGCACGATTGACGCCACAATCTTTTTCTTCTTCGTTTGAATTGACCGTCACAATTGACGCTGTGGGACCTGAGTATGTGCCTTTGTTCAAGTTTGATATCGTTCTTCTTCATCCGTTTCAGCTTTCCAAGTGTTTCCCTAGTTATGCCATTTACTTACCAAACCAATGACAGGACACAGTGCTATGACGTTCACAATTGACGTGACAATTATCAATTTTTTTTATTTTTTTTTTGCACGTACGGGCCCCGCACGTATGGGCACGCACCTCCGGGCACCACACGTATGGGCCCCCACCTACTGGCACGCACTAGTACTTTAAATGAGTAATAATTAAATAAGTTTTGGACTAAGGATATTACATTTGCTGTGTTGACTGATTGTCTGGACGCAACTTTAAAGTTGTGGGTCCATTGATGTTGAGTAATCTACTGACGTGGACCGGCGACTGGGGTTGTGGATCCGCCGTTTGGAGAGGTTCTGGGCTGAGAGTAACGAAACCTCGATTTAAAAACGGTGCACAGCTGATATCCAGGCAGTTGGCAATATCAGTAAATTGCCTTATAAGTGAAGGTTATTAACTTCAAACAAAATAACTTTTGTAAGTACTTACCAGTACATAATATATCTGTGTGTGTGTGTGTGTGTGTGTGTGTGTGTGTTGTGTGTTGTGTGTGTGTGTGTGTGTGTGTGTGTGTGTTATTGTCTGGCTTCCTTCTTGGGACGATGGTGCAGTGTTACCTCAATTATCATGGGAATCAGCTTATTTAACACAGCCACAACAACTCCTGGCATGTAAAATCAAGAGCGACCCGACCAGTAGTAGGTTTAACCACCCGGCATTGATCTCACCACATCGCAGTCTCCGAACCTCAGAGAGTGTGCCCATTTCTGATCTTCAGAACGCTGAGTCAGATGATACCAGAGACAGGTGTGATCATCTCTTCGGATAAACATTCCAGGCACCCACCCAAGGGTGAAATGCCTTCAGTTACCCAAAGAGACCGCCGTCTTGGGAGGACGATACCCTCACCACCACCCCTCCACACATCCACCGCAATCTGACCCAGAAGTTCACCCGTGCTTTTCCTCAATTGATCAAGGGAATTGAGGGTCGCCGGAGGCTTTGCCCCCATCAG
>CM068953.1:162990733-163000929 GCA_035128595.1 Eptatretus atami | reverse complement strand
AAGTGAATTCCGTACCTTTGCCACCTCTCTCTTGCCTTGCGCGCACTCCTGGTACTCATTGCTTATTTTCTTCATCTCTCTGGGCTATCCCACTCTTTTTTGCCAACCCCTTCTTCCTTATACTTTCCGTACTTCTCGTTCCACCACCAAGTCTCCTTATCTTCCTTCCTCTGTCCAGATACTCACACCAAGTACTTTCCTAGCTATCTCCTCTCACCACTTCTGCTGGAGTTGCCCCAATCGTCCCACCCCTCTTACTACCATTCAACACCCGTTTCACCTTCACCTCCCTAAATTCCACCGCAAACAGTCTTCCTCTTCAGCTTCTCCACCATACTGGTTCCTTGGTTCAGCCCTCAACTTCTTCCCTCAAAACCTCACCTCCAAAATCATCCACAAGGACACCAATCATTGCTGTTCGAGTACACTCTCCCCTGCACCACCTTACAGTCTCTAAATCTCTTTCAGGTTGCATACTCCTGCTTAGATGTAATCCACCTGTGTGCACTTTCCTCCACTTTCTTGTACGTCACCCTGCTGTCCTTCCTTCTTCTTGAAATTACGTATTTACCACTTGCCATTTCCATTCTTTTTGCAAAATCTACCCACCATTTCACTTCCACGTTCCTCTTCGTGAGACCGTACCTACCCCATCACCTCCTCATCCTCTATTCCCTCCCCAACATGCCCATTGAAATCTGCCTGCCAATTACCACTCTTTCATCTTGGATTTACACTCTCACCCACTTCAGCTAAACTCCACTCCCAGAAATTCTTCTTATACTCCCCATCTTCACACCCCCATATGCGGGGCATAATGCACTGATGACATCATCAATCACCCCTTCAATTTCAACTTCACACTTCATCACTCGGTCCAACACTCTCCATACACCATACCAATACCTCTGCTATCCTCCTTCAGATTACCCCGACACCATTTCTCCTCCCATCCACACCATGATAGAAACAGTGGAAACCACCTCCAATGCTCTAGCCTTACTTCCCCATCCACTTGGTCTCTTGTACACACAGTTGTTCCACCTTTCTTCTCTCCATCATATCAGGCCAACTCTCGCCCTTTGCCATCATAGTTCCCAACATTCAGGAGTTCCAATCTCACTCCTCACTTCTACCCTTCCCCCCTCCCCCACGCCTCTGGACCCGCCTTCCCCATCCCTTCTCCTCCTTCGCCCAGCAGTAGCACATTTCATAGGTACCCTGCTGACAACCGGTACCGTGCGTCGTTTGGTAACCGCCTCGACCGATCCTAGGAAATACCGTTTATGTTCGCATAATGATTTGCATAGGTTTTTACACCGGATGCCCTTCTTGACGCAAACCCTGTCGCCTCATACACACACAGGATATGGTACACCTATTCAAAACCGGGCATACACCGCCCAGTACACTGGTACTCATTTCGCCGACCTTCGGAAGGATGACGGACGAGTTTTCAACCCCACTAGCGTTATATTAATCAGTGGCCCAACTGGCTTGAACTTATGACCTTTTGGTCCAAGCCGCTGCCCTGAACCACCTGCGCCAACACCAGGTTATATGTATGTATATATGTATGTTGTGACTATATATATATATTATATATATATATATCATATATATATATATTGTTGTGGGCCGGGGTCGGTGGCCGAGAATGACACGAGCGTTGAAACTCTGCGTCGTATCTCCACCAACGTCCCCGGAATTGTTAGGCCGCTTCGCTCGGATAACTCATACGAGCCGGCGGGTCGTTAACCGACCGTGGAACGGCCAATATTCTCGGACCGCGTGCGTAGGGTTATTTTGTCCAAAATCCAATTGTACATAAGTAACCAGGTAGGTCTCTGGCCTACGGCGGATCCATGCCTCGAACGCCTGGCCGAACCGGAATTCACTCTACCAGCAGCGTTTTAAAATTACATCTACCGACTACCACCTCTCCACCCCGGCAGCCGTTAAAATTACATTCATACCGCCTACCACTCTGCCACCCACCTTCCGCTCTGATGCCAGTCGAGCGGGACCTTAGCCAGGACGTCCGGTACAGTTGTACCGATTACGGATCAAAACCCCGCCTAAAACTCAGATCCGAACATGCTGACCAAATGCAAGAAGGAACGGAAATGGCACTGGAACATTCTGTGAATATCTTATTTACCAGAAATGAAGACACAAAGCAAGACTTAACGTGAATATGCAAGCAAGGCAATATTTACAAGGGATCCAAAACACACATTAATTGCAGTTTCTACTTACAAGACGGCCCACACGCAGGCAGACACACACACAAATGAAAATAAACCAGAGTGCTTTATTGACCCTCACAGCCGAGCAAGAGACGAGCTGGCCGGCGTCAGAGTCCAGCTTGGCGGTAACCTGACCGTTGTCGAGGGAAGGGGGTGCTCTGTGATGCGCACCTGACAAATGGTCGTTGGTTTGGTCCCCAGTAGCACGTGTGGGACTCGTGGTGGAGCCAGTGGTGAATAAGCGGGGTCCACGGAGGGGGGGTCAGGGTCGCGTCTTCCTTCCTTGTAGAGGGCCAGCAGAGACACGTTCGCCGCCTTCACAACCTCTACTCAACCCTCCCGCTTCAAAAGAACTTGCACGCTCAACAACAACCCTGTACGAAAAACCTCCGAACAACCTTCGTAACAATCCCCTTCGTAAAACAACCCCTTCGTAGCCAAACCCCCCCCCCAAAAAAAAACCACCTCTGCCTCAGAGAGTGCTCAGCGGAATTTATAGACCTCCCCGTCAACGGAGGGCGGGGCTCACTTCAAACAAGACGATATATATGTAATTTATATATGTATACATATATATTATATATATGTAATATGATGTTACATATATTTATTTATATATGTATGTATATGTATGTATCTATATATATGTATATGTATTATTATATGTAATTAGGTAGTATATATAGATATATATTATATATCTATATATCTATATATATATATATATATATATATATATATATACAGTCATGCGCCGTCTTAACGACATTTCGGGCACGACGATCGCATTATTATTGACGGATCTGCCAGTTCCTGAGAGAAAAAAAAAAAATGAAAACATAAAATATGTCGCTGAAAAAATTCCTATCGCCGAGTGATGTAGAGCCGACGTAGCGGCTGCCAGTTCGCTATAAAAAATAAGCGCAATTACCATTATGTACACTGACAGTACATAATACTGATAAGATAATTAAACTACGATGTACTGGTTATTATTTACTATACTGTACTTTTTATCGTTATTTTAGAGTGTACTCTTCTACTTATAAAAAAAGTTTACTGTAAATCATCATGCCGTGTCACGGCCCAGCATTGTTCTACTGACATTCAAGTGTTACCGCGTCTCTTGATTGCATCATTTTCTGTGTTGCTATATTAATCTCGTGTTGTTTTGCTTCATATGACCTTAAAAAGCTTACAAAATCCACTGCTGATATTGCCAGTAAAGAGGCCAACGTCGAGTGATTGACCTGAAAACAAAATTACAAGTGAATTAAAGTGCCTTCACATTCACCTCACCACTCACTCACTGGACGTCACCCAAAGCAAATTCCAAGTCCTGCAAAGCGCCATTCATAGGTAAGTAGCCTATACATTTGTACCTTAAAAAAATCTTTTATACTCTTTTCTATGTTTAGAAAACTACAAATAATTACCATTTTTGTTTACAATTGCCTGCAGGATTTCAGCCTACAGTAAAATGCTGTAACAGGTTTTAGCGGAGGCAGCAATAGGCCGTGTGAACCATTATAGCCTAGGTGTCTAGGTTTGTGTAAGTACGATGTCGAAAACCAAAACTGCAAAAAATAAAAAAAAATGATGTTCGCCACAACGACGACGTCGCTTTAACGCCCTGTCCACACTCTTGACCGGGTTATCCACGAATATGGCAAGGTCTCAAAATTGTATGTAAAACGCTGGCGTTTACGCTGAAACTATTGATGTTTTTTTTTTTAAGTTTTGGGCGTATAAGAAACGTGGGGACGTATGCATAAGGTATTAGAACGCTACACAAACGTTTTAATCACCATTTAGATAACTCTATACCAACGAATGCATGAGCGTGTTGTCTGCGTTCACAACCTATGCCCAACGATAGTCTAACTTATGCATAGCGCGCGGTCAGCGTATCGCCGACGATCACGTGCGTAAGGCTAATTCATAGGCTGCGGCTCGCCGGAGTCAAATCAATAACCGCACTAGACATCGAAGTGTGAAGCCGCTGTCACACCTTGACGTTTGAGCCAGCGTATGCGTACGGTAATGAAAAATTGCCGAAACCAGATGGCCCACACGTTCGAATGCTGTTATGGGTAAGTTTGTATACGTTTAAGTAGCACGCTGGCATACCGTCGTAGTACGCTGGCATACGGTCGTAGTACGCTGTCAACGCGGAGTACGTCGAAAATTTTCAGGATGTTTATGAAAATTTCTCGATGTATGACACACATTCCGCATACACTGCATAAGTTAGTAAGGCACGCTACGGCTGATCTTGACTCACACACATACGTTACTGTACGTTACTCATGAAGTTACGAAACACGTTCAATTAATGGTTACGTCAGTAGTTCCAAGACTCCCCGGTTTTTTTTTCTTTTTTCTTCGGATTTAATTGACGTGTTGATGTTGACACTTCGATTCTAGTGCGGTTATGATTTAAATGACGGTTGAGCGGCAGCTAATTTAATTATATTAATTATAAACCGCTACTAGAAAATCGAATGTAAATCACCGTCGGGACCGAAGAAAAAAAAAAAACCAGGGAGTCTTGAACACTGACGCTAACCCACTAATTGACGTGCTATCCGACTTAATGGAGTAACTTCTATATAACGTGTGTGTCGACGTGTTCAACGATTCACGTAACGTTGCTACAAACACGTTACTCATAGGTTAGAAATAGGTTATCGGTACGCTAAACATTACCTCGACGTGTTTCGGACTTAGGAGTAACTTTACAAGTAACGTGTGTCGAACGTGTCGTCACGATCGCGTAACGTGCTTAGCAACTTAAATGGCCCAGCATTATGCGAACGTCGTGAAGTTCATACGCTGCATACGTCGCAAAAATTTCAAGCATGGAAATAATTTATCTAACAACCTCGGCGTACTATGACGTATGCCCATCGCTAAAAAGACGTTATGCCAGCGTACAAAGATGTATATAGCCAGCATACCTATGACGTTATGCCAGCGTAACAAAGATGTATGCAGGCATACTACGAAACGTATGCACGTCTGCCCTTACACGATACAAAACTTACCCATAACGTAATTCGACGTGTGCCAGCGTTTTAGCCAAATTTTGCATAGGTCAGGCATACGCTGGCTAATCGTCAAGGTGTGACAGCCTTTTAACGACGCGGTTTCTCAACGTAACCCCGTCGTTATGCGCTTGATGTATATCTATATATATATATGTATGTATAATGTATATATATATACTTGTAGTATATATACATATGTATTATATATATATGTGTATAATATTATATATATATATATGTATAGATATATATCGTATTATAAAAATTGTATGTATATATGGTGTATATATGTATATATATGTATTTATATGTAAATGCATGTATATATATGTAGCATGTATGTATATATGTATACATATGTATATGTATAATAGATATATGTTATATATTATATGTATGTTATATTACGTTATGTATATATATTTCATATATGAAAACTTACGCCGGTGTTGGCTAGTGTTTAGGTAGCGGCTTGGGATCCAAAAGGTTCCCTTTTTTTTTGGGAGGAAGTTTTTTTCCCAAAAAAGGCCCCCCGGTTGGCCCGCCTTGGAATTTAATACACACCAGGGAGGTTGATTCAAGCTTAGTCATCCTTCCGAGTCGGCGTAAGTGATACCAGTTACTGGCGCCCGTGTAATGTCCGGCGTTGGAATAGTGTTACCATATCCCTGTCATAAGAGGCGAGTCAGAAGGACATCCGGCGTAAAACCTGTGCAAATCATTGCGGATGCGAGTGAGAGCGGATGTATCCGCCTGTTGGCGGACCTTACGGGAGCAAGCCGAAAGAAGAAGAAGATATTGAAACGTTAGGCTCGAATTTATACAGTGAGGAGAGCTGTCACGGCGGATGATAGACAACAGTGCATCCAGGACAATTGCCGTGATCATAACGGTCGGACAGGATGAGACATCGACAACATCCTTTATCTGCAACGAACAATTAATTTCTGTTATCTCCCTACTGCTCTATTTCTTTCAACCCATTACTCCTATGTGGCCCCTCTTTTGTTGCTCCAACCTATGATGCTACCACTGCCCGAGCCCCTTCCTGAATCCCTGCTGCCACCTACCTGACCGACCGGCCACCCCTGGCTGCTACGCCTTTATGTTGGCCAAAATGCGGCCAAGTTGTGCTAACCAGAACTTCCCGCCTTTGCCAAGTCAGTCTATGGGTCTCCATTTTAGCCATCAGCTAGCTCTCAACCTTCACTCAGCCTTCGCCTCAGTCCAGTCTGCCTCCCTGAACAGTGATCGGCCATGTTAGCATGCCATACATCCAATGCTATCACTACACTAGCGGGCAGCCAGGCTAACTGGGAGGTGGGAGGAGGGATATGGGGTCACGGGGTTGAGATGACACCACGTGCACCTCGAATGGTCCTCTACTCCATGTCGGCACTGGTCCGTGATGCATCGGCGCAGTGGCACACCCTCCTGGTTCTGGGACCTTTGGTCACTCATCGTGGTAATTCAATTTTAGGCCAATTGCAATTTGCTTTCAAGCACAGTTTCCCATGCCACGGAGATGGTTAAGCCACGTGTGCTCGTCCCTGATCAGACCATGACTAGTTATGAGAGGGGCATCCACTACTGAGGTCCCCAAAATGATTATAAAACTGATGATGAGGGAATCTCCGAAGACTAGTTCTTTGAGGAATGGCCCATGGATAGGGGAATTTTATTTAACTAGTTAATAGATGACACCTGCCGGCGGAACTCCATTTGCTCAGCACCCTCCCCCCCTACTTCTTTAATCTTGGTTTCTTCTTTCAGCACCTTATATCCATAAGGCAAAAGGCACTATCATAAATCCAATATCTAGCTAGTATTTAGTAGTAGTCTGATAGTAGTAGAAGACAGTAAGAAGCAGACTTGAATAAAGTACAGAGCATTTTAGTCAAGTGGATTATTTTTTTTGCACCATGTGTTTATGTTGATGATTGCATTGTACGAATTCTAATGTAAAAAAACCACTGATTTGCTTGCCAGTGCTGTGTTTGATGCATCACAAAGACGCATTTTCCTTTGAAAGAGCATTAAGTCAGTTGGCCCGTGCCATTCTTGGATGTGCATAAATTGCTCTGCGTATCTCTTGCCAAGAGCAAAACTTTTGAGTATGTATGTCCACCATCATGAATTAAACAATTGTCAGTTTCCATAATCCCCATTCATCACCCACTCTTCATGTGAGTGTCGATTCTGATTTTTTGTTTAAAAAAAAACCCAAAAAACACTTCGATTTATTGTGATGACAAACCTGACATGTTGTATAATAAGACTGTTGGTGTTTCCCATCTGAACCCTGGTTACATGATTAGTGAGCGAGCCCAGGTTTAAATTTCCATATTACCATATCTTTCATTCCTTCGTCTACTAATGTATGTTCTTGCTGCACTTTATGCAATGGAAACAATGATATCTACATGGTGTCCTTCGTACTGCATGTCATGCTAAGTTACAAGGTGCTCCTTGATCTTTGGCCACTACAAAATGATTAATATGGAAATAAACCTTCTTTCTTACCTCTGTCACTAGCTGCTTCCTTTCTACCATCTGTCAACCTTTAATTTTATTAAAGTCTGTTGTAGATCTTAATTTCTCTGGCCCATCCTACCTCCTCCCTTCCTTCACCTTTCTTCCCTGACTTATTCCTTCCACCTTCTATTTCTTTGCCTTTCTTCCTCTCCCCATCACTTGCTCCTTGGATGCTAATATTAGACAAGCACTATCGAGCATTACTAAACGAAAATTATTTAAAAGTCTTCTCATTATAATCTATAAAGTGATGTTTTCAGCTGTGGATTTGAAATAATAATATATGACACTGAGCTGCTTTGCTTAACGAGTCATTAACATTCATTCTGTTTCTGCAGACACTTCCATAGCAGGTTGAACTGAAATTGGCTGACACTGTGTTACATAACAATTTTGGAGTTATTGAACCCCAAAATCTAACAATGAAGGATTAAAAAGCTTTAGGGCTAAGTACACGAAGCTAAACCAATGTTTGATTACAGTTTTTGAAAACAGTTGTCATTTAAACCATAAAACCTTTCCAAGAAATAACATATTGACAGTTGTTGTATATCTAATGACACCAGTGATTACATTATATAATCAGAACTTGGTAAAAACTAACCTTCTGATTCATAATTTTGCATTGAGCCTTCATTAATCAATAACTGAAATGTGATTTGGTTTCGAAGCAGTTGTTAAAATTTGGCGATTTAAATTTCAAATTGTCTTTTCTGGTTTTACACCTGGCACAGAGCAAATGTTCTGTTGCTTTTTGTGGCTGATAAGTCCATGTTTCCTACTGCATGATGAGCCAACCAGATTTTCAAATAATAATTGAGGCATGGATTTTACTAGTAACATATATGTATATAGCATAGCCTCAGCCTACTCTTCAACCAAAGGACACCATGGGATCTTTAAAACAATTCACAATGAATGCTGGCAGACAGGACACCAAGGTTTAACATCCATGAAGGGGGCAGCAGCACACATTACATTGAAGTGATTTGTAGATTGTGTACATTAAATTTACATTACCTATGTTTACATAAAGTCAGTTGTCACAAGATTGCCCAAAGTAACAGAAGAATGATTCCATGACCATATACCTACACTATCCCCATCGTTCCACATCAAAGTTTTTAAAACACCTTCTATGTATTATAAAGGTCAGAGTTGTGATATCACAGAGACTCAATTACAGAGTGTGCATAATTTCAATGTTTTAAGTAGTTCACATGAAACGAACTATATGTCACATTGATATGTCTCATGAATATCATATCCCAGACCTAAATAGGACGGGCAGTGGACAAGTCCGGAAATGGACTTAGTACGGAGTGGACTACCCCCGCCCCCACGATGTCTCCACTGTCTATGTTGCATGCACATGTACAGCTTGACAAGTCGTGCCTCCAGCGGCTTCAACCAGGCCTGTCTACCTCGCATGTGAAAGCCGGGTTCGGCGAATTGCGCGGAAAGAAACCACCAGAAGGTCAAACGGGCAGAAAGGGGACGTGATCCCAGCAAAGCGTCGTGCGACGCCAAACAGGCAGAGGTGAGATCGAAAGACACCTCTGACCATCCACTGCATCCTACCTTCCCCAGCCGTTCTGGACTATGTCTTGCTACTGGATCCTGATAGCCAGGACACTGAGAGTGAGGCCAACAATCTGCCGCAACTCCCCTCACTTAATTTCCAAGTCACGTGCAAGTCATGACTTCAACCTCATTCCAGTTGCAACCTTCAATCCTGTGGCAATGGGAGAAGGCGAAAGCAGCACGTGCGGATACACTGGAAGCTGTAGTCATGAAAAAAAAAAAAAAAAAAAAAAACCTGCACACAGGCGCAGGCATAGGGTCGCTCTCTACTGACCAGAAGCAGCAGTGGAGTTCGGCAGCCCCGGTTCTTTAGCAGCCCTCTCTAGATTCGCTCTGCTCACCTCCATGGAGGAAAGGGGCTAGAAAAGTGCCCTTAAACATATAGTCTGCTTCACTTCACCCTGGCCAGCATACCGCGGCTGGCAGGGATCCCAATCAGTGGTCAAAATAACAAGAAAAACAAGTTGAAGATGCTCAACCTCGGCACGTGGAACGTGCGAACTCTGCTGGATAACACCAAAGCAGATAGACCAGAAAGAAGAACTGCACTAGTCGCCAAATAACTAGCTCGTTACAACGTGGACATAGCAGCACTTAGTGAAACACGCCTTGCAGACAAGGGACAGCTCTTCGAACTTGGTGGTGGGTACACCTTCTTTTGGAGTGGTCGCAGCAGCGCTGAACTGCGAGAGGCAGGCGTTGGATTCACCATCAGATCTCACCTCACCCGAAAACTTGCCAAGCTTCCAGAGGGCATCAATGATCGCCTGATGACACT
>CM068953.1:162906964-162951194 GCA_035128595.1 Eptatretus atami | reverse complement strand
AGAGAGAGAGAGAGAGAGAGAGAGAAAGCAAGTGAGGGGGATTGGTTAATGGTGGTAATAAAGATCATGGGTCGGGATGGGGAATGACATGAGATGGAGGTGCACCACCTGCTTGAAGCCCCGGAGGAAGGAGTGGGAAACAATGGCCTCTGGAAGACAGTTCCATAGACAGGAGAAGCGAGGAACAAAGGACTTGAGGTGTGCAGTCAGCCTGGATTTCAGAAGTTTAACCAGGAGGGGGTTACGGTAAGAACGCCGATTCCAACACTGTAATGTGATCCTGTAGTTGCTGGGGAGGATCAGACTGAGAGAGTCGATGGAGCAATGCGAGAGACAGACGGTAAAAAAACGAGACAACCGACCTGCCTGTGATGTGAAAGCAACATTCCAATAATGTGATTCTGTGCACTCCAAAACTTTCAACGTCATTTGCCATCTCCCGCAGTGAGGCCAAAGCACAATATTTGATACTCTTCTATCGTGGCCAGGTTGGTGGCTCCTCAGATCTTATTTTAACCACCTCTATTCCAGTCTTGCTCCCTCTGCTCTTTGAACCCCCTTTATCTTCACCATTTCCTTAAGGATGTCTGTATTCTTCCAGTAACCCCCTTTTTGTGAAACCCACAAAATCCATACCGACTGTGCATTTTCATTCCTTTGTTCCTCTTCTCTCCTGCTTGTGGAAACTCATTTCTGAAATGAGACAATCATCATTTCCTCTCGGGCTTCAAGGTCGCAGCTTGCGGCATCGCACATCATCCTCCATCTCTACCCTGATCTGTTCCACCACTATTAACTCCCCCCTCCCTATCCAAGCTCTCTTCACACGTTTCTGTTTTCTTCCCCTCTCCTGTCTCCTTTTTTTATAACTAATTTCATTGGTTATTATATTAACCTTTTAAGAGAGCTTTTGGTCTTTCCTTTATCATGTTATCTTCCTGCTCTTCATTGACTCAAGACTTTGTCTACAAAAAGAAGTCCTGTGTTCAATTTTAACTAATTCTGTGAGTCGAGGTCAAGAAGTTTTTACCCCTTATCCAAATTTCTCTTATAGTTTCCAATCAGTGTCACATATCGTGTACAGTACTTACCTTTAAGCTGTGGAGTCTGGGTTTGCTTCTCAGGCTGGCTACATGCTGTTGGATTAGTCCTTTGCAACTGGGGCATTGCATCACTCAGTGTGCCGTCCCTCAGATGGACGTTAATCTGGGGACACGTCGGCTCACATTAGTTGGTGGATGTTAAATATCTAATGTTATCATTCATGAAAAGTCGGTGAGTCTTTGCCAGAATCCTGAGCAAGTTCCAAATTCCTGCCGAAATCGTTTCCAGTTAAATGTCAGGTCCAGCCAGCTGGTTTATTGAAGATTTGTGACAAACTTCCCACTCAACCAATCCCAAAACAAGGTGGGAATAATTGGGGCTATAAAAGAAGTGGTAATAGTTGCATAATTTTCTGTAAGCACGGCTGTGCCACTGATGCAGTGCCCGTTACCAGTACGCTGGTACTCATTTTGCCGACCTCAGAAGGATGCCTGGCTGAGTCAACGCACCTAGTTTTATTTCAACGGCACGACGGGGGCTCAAACTGAAGACCCTAAGATTTTAAGCCAGCCACCTTAACCATTAAGCCAACATCAGGCTTATCCTGCCCGTGAAACACCGGGATGACAGTATATAGTTGGGTCAGGATTCAAACCCAGGCGAGGCCGCTTGGAGGCGAGTGTGTGTACGTCTAGGTTATCCTGCCAACCTAACGGAGTAATAGTGACCAAAGTACAAGTTGTAGCGAATATTTCTGTAATTTAATAATTTAATGGCGTGATTTATTTCTTCAGTTGTCTGTGAGCAAAATTATTGCAAAGTGCCGACAATATGTAAATGTCTGCTTTCATTCACTAAGCTCGTAAAAGTGTTGAGTTGTGATATCATCAGTTCAATTGCACTTTGAAGGAGAAAGCAGGCAAATGTGTCCGATATTTATTGGGAAAAATCATTCACCTGGCAAGTGGCAACTCGTCTGCAAATAAAGATTTCATGCAATTTAGCTGCTTGGTTCGCTGTGCAGATATTCCTTTAGTTACATACAGTCATACATGTTTCTTTTCACCTCTTTTAATTATATTTGTCTTTTAAATATATATTTTTTTATTTCGCACCCTGTAGATTTTGCAGGAATGTTACTTCGGGGACATCGACACATGAGTTTTATGAGCCTTGTCTGTGCCTGGCCACTATTGCTACTTAGCTTGGCGCAAGCCGAGCCGACACCAATCAAAAGGCCTGTGGCACGCCGTCCGAAGGTTCGACTGGCCGGTACAGGACGGAGGCCACATGAAGGACGTGTCGAGGTGTTCCATGCGGGCCGCTGGGGGACTGTCTGCGATGACAACTTCATGCAAGTGTCTGCGAAGGTGGTTTGCCGAGAGCTTGGTTACGTGGGTGCCAATACCTGGGCACACAGCGCCCGCTTCGGCGAAGGCTCGGGTAGGTGCTGTGGCTGTGTCGTTTGAGTTGTGTGTTGACTTAGAAATCAATGGACCTCCATAACAGATTCTTAGTCTGTGTTTAATAAACTTATTGGTCAAAATATTTCTGTCCTCGTGACCAAAAAAAATTTGCCTCAATTTTCTCACTGTTTGGAATCCTCTTCTTTAATTTGCAGGACATGGCTGTGGGTCGTATTTGTTTGAGGGGCAGCTGTGCTGCTGATGCAGTGCCCCCTATAGGTTAGAGCACAAATTTGTAATTTGTTCATGGTGATGGCGATAGCTCACCTATTCTTGGCGAAGGACATATGGTGGGATCTCTCGAGGGTGGATGAGTTTCATGATGGTGTTCAAATGGAACCCCAATAGCTCAGAAAGTCTTATTAAGGAGGAAAAAACTTTTTGACTCTTCCTCAACGCGTCCCACAGAGCCTGAATGACTACCTGACAGGATAGTGCGGAGATGGTGCACTTACCTCGCAGCTGTGGAGTCTGGGTTTGCTTCTCAGGCTGATTATAAACTGTTGGATTGGCGCTTTGTAACCGGGGCATTGCATCACTAAGTGTGCCGTCCCTCAGATGGACATTAAATCTGGGAACCCATCAACTTGCATTGGTTGGTGGATGTTAAATATCCGATGTTATCATTCGTGAAAAGTCGGCGAGTCTTTGCCAGAATCCTGTGCAAATTCCAAATTCTTGCTGAAATCGTTTCCAGTTGAATGTCAGGTCCAGCCAGCTGGTTTATTGAAGACTTGTGCCAAACTTCCCACTCAACCAATCCAAAAAGAAGGTGGGACTGGAGCCATATAATAAGTAGTAGTAGTCATAGCAGTAGATGTTAAAGGAGGAGTGATCATCTTCTCTCGTATGCAGCGCAAGGCCGCAGATAGCATAATTTGCCACCTGAGCCGTTGATGCAGTGCCCCTTGTAGGTAGGAGCAGGAATTTGTAATTTGTTCAGGGTGCCGGCGATAGCTCATCTCGTGTTTGTGAAGGATACCGTGGGATCTTTAACATCCACCAACTAATGCTGGCAGATGGGACGCCCAGTTTAACGGCCATCCGAGGGACTGAATCGCTCTACCTATGAAACACCAGGATGACAGTTTATAGCTGGGTCGAGATTCTCACCCAGGCTGCACAGCACAAAGACGAGTGTACATACCTCTAGGATATCCTGCCAGCCCCATTGGCTGGAATGTCAGTTACATACAGAATCGGAGAATGCAACATTACGTAGCCAATTTTGATCGACAATTACAAATGATTTGCTTGATTGGAAGTGACCTGTGCTTCTTTTACAACACAGGTCTTTCTTTTATGCTTGTATTTGATTACACCACAATGTCATGCCACGTTTCCTCAATACTTTGCAAATGGCATGCTTGGGAATGAGGACATAAAATGCTGCACCCAACAGTAGAAAGTGGTTGGTGTGGTAGGTCAGTGTTGTGTGGTTGGTATGGGAGAGCCAAGGTGGAAGTTGGAAAGTTTATGTGTGGTCAGAGGTAAGATGGGAGCAAGAGATAACTTGGAGTGGCACAAGTGTGATGGAGTAAAGAGCAATAACTACTCATCTGTCTGGTTCCATTGCCAGAAGAGAGGTTCGAGTAACACCTTTGTTCTTCTGCCTACTCGCACACCAATGCAGGGTTGTGTCTTGTTAAAATATTTGTTATGAATTGAATGTTAAAAATTCCATGGACTACAAGAAGAACAAACAAATCAGTGCTTGAAGAAATTACACCACCATGTACATTAGAAGCGCTGATGTTAAAACAGACGTTCACTCTTTGGGCACGGCATGCATGCAGAGAACGAAAGACAACCATACTGTGTCTGGTTGAGGGAATAAGAGGAAGAGGCAGACCTTGTATGCACCTGATGCATGGGGTAAGAGCTGCAACCTAGCTGTCTCTAGTAGAGCTTCGGAAAGCAGTGCAGGATATGGATTTTGGCAAAATATGATAATGAATGTCACCAGAAGATGGCCACAACTTTATGGAATTAGATAACTGGATAGATTAAAAAAAAAGATACAATTAGGATTGGTTGGAGTAGAATTGTGTGTTTGCAGGTCCCATTTGGATGGACAATGTGCGCTGCGTTGGTTATGAGCGCTCACTTCGCAATTGCCGATCTAATGGTTGGGGCAAACATGACTGCAAACATTCCGAAGATGTTGGTGTCCTCTGCATTGACAAGCGGCTTCCAAGATTTGAGAAAGCTCTCAAGAAACGGGCCAAGCAGGTGGGACTTGTTTTCTTTTTTCAGATATATCGATTGTACGACATTGACACCGGCTGTATGATGTGCCACAGAGATATAAATGGCCTTATTTCCTTTCATAAAATCTGAAAACCTGTTACAAGCTGGATATAGACATGGATGGTCTCACAGGTGCAACTGACTAGTCTGGGAGGTTGGTGGTTCGAACCACAGTCGAGTCATCCCAAAGACTTTAAAATGGTACGTGCTGCCTGCTTGCTTGACGCTTGTCATTTAATAGGCTAGAGCATGGACCAACCCTGTAGATTGGCATCCATGGGGAGGTGGAAACTCCTCCGCAGTTGTCCTGCTGTGTGGAGAAAAAAAAGCGACGTCATAAAAGATGGTATCACTGGTACCAAGAGTGCTCTGAGAAGTGGCTGTGTTTCACCCAAGCTCAGTTGCTGTATTTGTCTGCAGTCAAGTCCGGTGTTGTCTAATGCATTAGTCTTCATGTGTGTGTGCATTTTCTATTCCAGCTATTCAATGATCCTGAGACCTTTGGAAAAATATATATTTAAAGTATTTAGAATGTCACTCGGTAGAGCGCATATCTCCACCAGGCTGAACAGTTTACGTTTTGCATCCCACTGATGGGCCAGATCTGGATCCGGAGCTGAAACAAAATGTAATCGGTTTGTTCTTGTCAACTACCCAACTCATCCACCAAGTTTTGTCATAACCCAAGTTCCACAGAATCCAGGAGAGATAGATGTGATGTTGGAGCGCCAGCCCACAGCGGAGAGCAGTACTCCATTGAGTTACGGACAAAGGCCTTGTCGACTGTGAGTAGCTCTGATTTCCCAAAGAAATACTTGGATTTACTTCGGATTTCCAGTTTGCAGCTGGTTTTGGAGGTCAGTTTTTTCTATGTAGTCACCTCAGGAACGGCCATGGCTGATGGTGAGGCTTAGAAGTTGAATAGACTGATCCTGTTCCAGTGAATGACCAAGGAAACATATAGGTAGGTTCATTGTTACAAGAGGAAATTTCTCCTTGGAAAATGCCCCACTGAGTGCGGTGAGAAAGGCAACGCCATTGTTGTGGCATTTCTGATAGCCAGAGTGCCCTGGGCACTTCCCCAAAGCACAATGGTTCTGTTTGTCTCGTCTGGCAGTCTTGTGTTGTGTCTCGTGCATTCGTCTGTATGTTCATGTGTGTGAGATGTGTGTCTGGCAGGTCCACTATGACCCTTAAATCCTGGGATATTTAACATCCACCAACAAGTAAATGCCACAGGCAGAGATGTTGGCAAGCAGTCAAATCCAGGAATGCAGGCAGCCTTCTATGCCACAGGCAAGGACGTTGGTAAGCACACAACAACCCTTAGATCCTGAGATTTTTAACATCTACCAATGAGTAACTGCCACAGGCAGAGATGTTGGCAAGCAGTCAGAAATCCAGGAATGCAGGCGGCCTTCTATGCCACAGGCAAAGACATTGGCAAGCACAGCAGGATGCGAGACCGTGTCGAATGCCTGAGTTATGTACAGGAAGATGGTCCAAACCATTTTTTTGAGATTGAGGTCCTCAAACCATTGCTGAGAGAGGAGCAGAATCATGTCAAGAGGTGAGTGACAGTGACAGAATCCAAACTGATGGTCGGAGATCTGGCTGTTTGCAAACATTAAAGACTTGATACACAACATTGATGGATTCCATGACTTTGCTTGTAATTGGAATCAAGATGACTAGCCTTTAGTTGATATTGATAGGGTCTGTTTTTGTACCTTTCCTCTGGACTGGTGATGTTTGCTGACTTCCATGCAGAGTGGAGGTGGCTAGAGAACTGAATGCGGAGGATAGAAAGAAGAAGCAATAACAGCAGAACAGGATTTGAGAACATGGACACTGATGCCATCTCGGCCCATTGCCGAAACAGGATCAAGTTTGGACAGAACTTTCTCTACTTTCTTAGGCGAGAAGGACACAGAGTCCAGTAGGTAGTGGGTAGATCATTTTGCACAGAGTTATGAAATTCTACCTGATCTCAGGCAGAATCTCCAGTAAAGCCATTTGAGGTGACGCACAGGATGGAGAGAGAGCATACACCAGACAGACTTGACAAGTTGCCACCCTGAGTTGGAGGAAGCAGACTGGCTAGATAATTTGGTCTTGAGATTTGTATGATGATGTTTTATTGCTTGCCTTAGGATGGACACACTTGCTACGAGCCTTGAGGAATGAAAGAAAGTTACCGTTAGTCGGGTTAGCTTTCTAAGCTGAGAAAGCAAGCTGCTCGACCACAATGGCCTCCCCACAGGATTCATTGTATCTATGATGAGAGTATTATGGGGGTAGCAACAGACTGGATCATATATATAGTGATACATGAGAGAAAGTAGACTTTTGTGAAAGTTTGGCATACTTTTCATCGTTGCCAGCTTGTTAGTCCTTTCACCTCATGAACTTTATTACATTTACTTGTCCAACCAATGGCAGTAGTGTAGGTGTGTTTTTTATCTGGTTTCTAACCAATCGTTTTGCCTGACACTACTACTGGGCTCGAGTATCTCCCACTCGTGGAATGAGGGGAGAGGAAGGCTTTAAACGGGAGTGTGAGGACGCTTTCCTTCCTGGCAGCTTGCTATTTACACCTTCATGGAAATGACTCATGGAATTGAGTTAAACTGGAGTTAAAGGTCCCATGACACCCAAAAGTACTGAAATTGCATATATATATGTTCCTGTATGAGTTTTCATCGTGATTTCAGATCTGACAATGTTTTTTCACAATACTCATTCTGTAAAATGTAAAATTACAAAAACAAACCTCTTCGGGAACGCCCCTAAAATTCTGCCGAAATCTACTGAAAGGGGCGTAACCCACATGAGGTCATCTCCAGAACGACAAAGGCTGCACGTAAATTACTCGGGTTGGTGGTCTACGTGATTCTATTGGCTTCCTGTGTGTTTCCACATTCGATTGGTCGACTCAAACGCTTCGTTCATTTCTGCTTTAAAAAAATCAAACATTTGGTTTTGAATAATGGATGACATGTACTTTGATTGTCTGGTAGCAACAGTGAGTGTGAGAGAAATGAGGATTTTGGTCTGAATCAGATGGAGAATTGTCGGATAACGTAGTCGCGGGAGGTGAAGTTCAGGCAGCTGGAAATGGAATACGGCCTTAGCAGTTCGAGCCCGAAGCAGGACAAGCAGAGGAAAATGGGATGAAATTCCCGGCGTTCATGATGATCGGGAGGACATCGAAGGAAGACTCGAAATAACAACTGGTTAGACTAAATCCTATTCGTAATTCAATAATGTAAATTCGACTTGCATACTGCTCGATATCAGAAATATTTTAGTGAGGTGACGTGACCAGCACAGCACAGCGCAGCGCAGCGGACATGTTGCACCACGGCGAATGAATCGCAAGCATGGCCAGCCCATGTCATCGGCCGTGTCTCTCCGCGCATAAAATAAAGCAATCTGCTGTCCGGATACGATGAAAACTTGTGTGCCGAACACACCTTGCGACACAATTGTCTAGAGTAGTCCGATAAATCTGACGTTCTGTTGCATTTTTATTTATTTTATTCCTACTGTCATCATGTAGCGCCAGTAGAAAACAATGAAGAAAAGAGAATAATAAAGAAAGCCACAGCACGTCAGATTTATCGGACTAGTCGGACGACGACGGATTTATCGGACTAGTCTAGACTCTAGAGTTGACAAGTAACTTGTATTAGCATGCACACAATGTATAAGTCAATGCGTAAGAGTCCCGAGGCTATGAGGCCGTGTAATAGGACAGATAAATTTGTCTTTCATAGATGTGCCAACATATTTTTCCCTGTTCATTTATTACAGCTATTTTGGATAAATGTTAATGAATAGCAAGCCAATGGAAGCAGTACCTTCACTTTAGAATAAACCCATGTATGTCGAGTGCAGCCATACCTGGCTTGCATGTATGTGGAATCGTACTATCCCAGCAGGTTGGTTTCAACGAACAATTCAATAAGCTGCAAAATGTGGGTGCAGGTTGTTCACATTGTTTGATTTTAAAATTACCTCCTTGTGCCTTGAAATGATGCAATATTAATCTTTAGTATTTTACTTGTATGTCCCTGTAAGTTTCTTTTTTAATGGAAAGGTTCAACAGTCACATTTTATATTTTGTGGACATGGTATAGCCCTTTATTGTGCATACATGTATTGGATTTGTACACGACTACGACAAGGTAGTAAAGGGATAAATAATTGCCTCGTGATTGTTGTGCATACACGGCTCAGAAGCATAATTTTTTTCCGCGAAACAATCACAGGAATTAAGACGATCAGTGAGATAGCAAACACATGTGCACAATGCATTTGTACGTACTTTATACGGCGCACGACATAATCAATCCACTCTGAGCGAGTCGCGTTCTGGAGATGACGTCAACGGTCACGTGACCTGCAGTTCGCTGAATCAACTTTTTTGAGGGCGGGGCATAGCAAGTTGTGAAAACACTAGAAATTTTGAAATATTGGTCTAATTATCCCATTTTTGATTTTAAAAAGAAACATGGGTGATTTCTTTCTTCACTAGGAAGGTCAAGTTAATATATAAATAACCAGAAACTTTTGAGTGTCATGGGACCTTTAAACTAAAGTTCACTGGAGTTAAACTGCATTCGCAACCCTATCTTCAGCAACGAATTTCCTCTCTTGACTCATGAAGTTTTGTACCACATACATGTTCATGGCCCTTTCCTCAGCAGCGCTTTGCTCTCCGCATCACGCAGAACTTGGTACCAGGTGTCTTGTTCGCAGTCATATCTTCAGTGAGTCTTTGCTTCTTTCAACCGTGGGGTTACTATCATCGAACCCCTTTTAGTGAGCAGCTTGTTCCTATGGGCACTGGTCATTTAAACACCCGAGTCACCGAGTGGATCATATGAAATTATTTCATGGACACAACGCCGAATTGGCCCACTGTAGATACTACATTTCTTGCTTCTTTTTGAACTTGTGACTGTATTCACACACATTCAAGCTTAACAGCTTATGGGACTCGACAAAGTCATCAACCTTGAGCGGTGAGTAGAAATCGATAACTCCATTTTCTATAAAAGCATTTTCAGGTGGAATCCATATTGGGTTCAGTGGAGATGGTAGCTCATTCCTTTTGAGAGAGGAAAAATTACATCCCTGCCAGGTGACTTGTGCAAACAGCCATATCCTGCATCATTGAGGTTGTTCCCTTACAATAACCAGAGAGATCTGGGCCTTGACAAGAAAGTGATCAGAAGAGCCAATGGGGGTGAAGTAGAAAACGAGAGATTGGATGGAAAGTTAGTCATTACTATGTCGAGGAGGGAGAACTTACCAGTAGTAGAAATCCAGGTTGGGAAGTTTACAGATTCGGTCAAACCGATGGAGTCGCAGAAGGCCTTAACTGCAATGCCATAATTGGTTGTGGCAGAACTGTAACCCAATCAGCTCGCATTATGGCAGTTGAAATTGACGCAGGTGAGGAACAGAGAGTAAAGGTGGATGGTTATAGAGAGATCATCATCATTGGGTGGACCGTAATCTTACAAACAGACATTAAATGGTTGTAGAGAAGTAAACATAGCCACAGGTATACTACTAGGCTAGGAGGGGTTAGTGAGGACAATGGACAATGAGGAAAGCAGTTGTTGATATAGACAGCAACACCACCTCCAGGATTTAGGAGGAGCCTGTCGGAACCGAAGAGAGAATAGCCATGGAGTCAAGTTGAACATCAATTAGCGAGATTTAGTAGATGAGTGATGGATAATACTGAGTATAGATCTATGTGATGTGTATAAGCACTGATGTTGAGCCAGGAGGTGTATGTCTTCCAGTTATCCATCAGCAGACAACAGAATCTCTCTTTCTTCCCCTTTACTATTTATTTACCCTCTCTCTTTTCTTAGGTGAACCTTTAGACGGACATTCTCATCCTTCAAAAGCTCATTCTCGTCAATCCGACAACCAACACTGTTTGGGAGAAATCCTTTTCAACTACCAGCCGTATTAAAACCTGTCTTCAATTATCAATATATCCCCATCGTTTCCACAATGTGGCAATACTGGTTGGTCACAAAGAACGTGCTGATTCGCTTGGCTTGGTGTCCGTGGCTAATGAGTTCACTTTGCTCAACGAAAACCCAAAGAAGACAGTTAGGCAACTACTTTTCACTGCACTTCAAGAGAAATGAAGATTATATTAATAAAAGCAATCTAAAGTGTTTTTCGAAACAATTTATTCCTGGATGGATGTTGTCATCGAAATGAATAACAGGTGACTCTGGATATGGTTTAGGCCAAGTTGATTTTTGTTTTGTTTTTGTCCACATTGTCCATTGTGTGAGCTTTAACATCCATCAATGAATACTGGCAGATGGGACGTCCAGTGTAACGTCCATCTGAGGGACAGCACTCACGTTGATGAATCAACTTGCCTGTGAAACACCAGGATGACAGTTTATATTTGGGTCGGGATTCAAACCCAGGCTGGACAGCTCAGAGGCGAATGTGCGTACCTCTAGTCTATGCCATCCTGCCAGCCCATGGATGGGGCCGGGGAGAGGTGGTACTAGTAGTGGTAAGAGTTTGGGATTTCAGTAATTGCGCACGTTTTGAATGCGTGAATTATACAACAGAATACACAGTATGTGATTTGAATCTTGAATCCCAGCATCATGAACCAATTACTTCAAATTGAATGTGAAACGGACCGACTGTAATAAAAATCAGATTTTTATGAAGTACTCGTATTCAAAATTCTTATACCAGAACAAGTTGGAAACAATTAACAATCAGTGCGGATTTAAACGTTATGCTTTGAATGTGCTGCACTTCAATAACTGCGCGAAAATTTTGTTCAATAGACTTTTCTCTCCTGTGTTTTTTGAAACACTTCAAGTGTACATCCTGATGAATATTGATGAATGATTCTGGAGTGTAAATTTTGTCTTTAGCATGGTCTATTGATTTGTATGCAATGGCTCTGCTACCAAATCTTTCTTATTAAATATCAATTATTTAAACTGATCTACATCTTTCTTCCCAACATCTTTGTTCCTTCCTCTTTCACATCTCTCTTCACACTTTTCTACTTTTTCACATTTCTCTTTATTCATTCTAATTCTTGAACCTTGTTTGTTTTCTTTCTTTCTTTCTTTCTTTCTTTCTTGTTTGTCTGGGTGATATCTCAGCCATCCTTTGAGCTTGGAAGCTGAAATTTGGGGTCAAAAGTGAAGATGTGCTTTGACAAAAAGGGAATTTTTCTATATTTTGATTAAGCAATTGTTTCATTAATTACTTAATTATAATCCATTTATTAATTTCTTATTTATTTTCTTTCTCATCTGAGCAATATCTCAGGCACCTTTGAGCTAGGAAGCTGATATTTGGACACAACAGCCAACAAGTGATTTGGCTATAAAGGGTATTTTTCATTTATTGATTAATCAATTAATCGATTAATTATTCATTTTTCGATGTATTACTTAATTTTCAAAAAGTTACAGATTCGGATGAAACTGTGGTGGTTTTGGTATGCTGTTAGCCAATTGATTAACAAATTAACTACTTTACGATTATTGTTTATTTATTTCAATTATGCAATCAATCAATTATTGTACACCACTCCCTCCCAATTCTGTCTCCATGCACTGCACGGCGGCATCACCGGGCGCCAAAGGCGCCCTGGTAGTGTCGCGTGCTGGTGGATATGTTATTTATTTATTTGGCATTAGGGTGGTTTACTTTAAATGTACCTGTACTTGTTGTATTACTTGCAAAATCGAAGATTTTTCAAGTATATTGGTCAGTCGATTTTGTTATTCTGTCTGATGGTCTGTCTGTATGTCTGTCAATCGCCTACAGGTCACAATTTTAAACCCATCTTCACAAAACTTCACCACATGGTAGAGTTTGACATAATCAAGAAGCCTATTGTTTTTGAGGTGAAAAGGTCAACATAGGCCAAAGGTCAACAAATGTGTCAATTTCTAAAATCCCCAATTTTCATCCCACTGACTTGAACTTTGAAGAGGATTTTCAAACAAGGTCACTAAATTCAACCACCAATTATTTTTGAGGTCAACATAGGCCAAAAGGTCAACATAGGCCAAATTTCTAAAATTGTCAATTTTCATCCGATTGACTTGAAATTTGAAGAGGAGTTGCATATTTGTTGGTCATTGAATTCAACCACCAATAATTATTTTTGAGGTCAAATTTGTTTTATGGATTTTGCAAGTATCGTGCTCTGCATGACATCTTCTTCTTGTTTATTTTGTTCATTTTTTTCTCTTCTTTTTCTCTCTTTTACTCCGAATTTCTCTCTTTATCTATTTGTCTACGTAGAAGTGAATTCTTACAAATTACTTGTAAGTCTCACTTCACTGTACCTGGATGTGTTTGAGGGTAGAGGAGTATGAGCTGAAAACCGAATCCTATCCAGGATCCTCCTGATTACTAGCTTTGCTCTTTGCTTCTTTGGTTTCCTTCTGTCTGACTCCATTGCAGTATTTCATCTTTCATTTTACTATGTTGTTAGCAATTTAAGTTGATCGTAAACGACTGCTATAACAGCTAATGTCTTGGCGACAATACCCGTGAATCTATAAATTGATTGAAGTTATGATTCATCCATTAAGACAAAACAAAAGAGCTTAAATCAAACACGAGAATTAGACTTACTTCTGTGATTATGCAGTCAGCTTCAGCTGGCAATGACCTCAGTTGGATATATCTAATATATAAAGTTTTTTCTAACCACTGACTGACTGACTGATATGAAAGATCAGTACCTTCTGGGTGATGGAGAAAGCTGAAATTTTGTGTGCCGATGGACATCGAAGCTGAAACACTGGGAAAAAATAATCTTTTTTTTTTCCCCGGTGTAATGGCTTCGATGTCCACCGGCACACAAAATTTCAGCTTTCTCCATCACCTGGAATGCACCGATGTTTAATATCAGTTAGTCAGTGGTTAGAAAGAGCTTTATACATTAGATGTGGAGGGGCCAACCCACCTGAGGTCATTCCCTGGTGAATCTGATTGGGTAATCGGCATAACGTCGCACAAGCGAGTCAAATTTCAGCACTGTCTTTCATTTATGCTCTTATCTGGGGTTACCATATTTTAACTTTCAAAAATATAGGACAATCTAGAGAGGGACAATCTAGAGAGGGACACTCCGAAAAAGAGGACACTTTGGAGAGGAACACTTTTTAAGAGTTTCCTTTACATATTGAGCAATTGTCTTGGCAGTCTCATTCGGTGTGTTCCGGACCTCGATTAATTTTGACTGAAAACCGTCATTCTTCCAGTTAAAATACTGAATTATTAGTGGAAATATTGTGCTTGGCAGAGTCCACATGAGATTGTAAATCAAGAACACTTTTTTGCCACAAAGATGTATATACATACCAGCTCTATATTCCAAGCACCACTTTGAAAACACGGGATTCTGTCTTTAGTTCTGAAGTGAATTTACACTTTCATTTTGGCAGTGTAAAGAGGTCATTGAAGAAAATCAAACAAGTGTGTACAGTACGGACTCAGAAAAGACTGCGTCGCGAACTGAGCACCTCATTGGACTCTCTCTCACTGTGAGGTTGGACAGAAAGTGGACGCATGGGTGTCAATGTTCAAAGACGTCCATTACGCTATGACGGAGTAGTACAGACTCGTACCAAACTATCGTCATCAAAACATGACATAACCACGTTTTATCACCATAAGGAAATGTACAAAAATGGTTTAACCATTTGAATAAGGTAAAAAAGTATCCCAAATCTTAAAATGTATCCCTTTGAAAATGTAAAAGCAAAAAAAATGGCAAAATCCTGGACATTTGCAGATATTAAAAAAACCCAGCCAGACGGAGATTTAAGGATCGAAAAGGAGGACATGTCTAGGAAAAACCGGATGTATGGTAACCTCATCTTATTACCACGGAATGAATGTTTTGAAAGATTCCTGAAACAACTCATCAAATTAATAAATTATGCACAGTAAGGAATTTAAAAGCAATGTATATATGATTCAATAAATACGTGAAGGTACTTTTTAAGGGATTCTGTTTTTCTCAATTCTTACCAAATTACTGTATATCCATGTCCATCAGAACCCAAAGTTGGTTATTACTCCACACACACGAAGCGAAAAAAGGGGTTAAGCAATTGGTTCATCTCTGCCTGTCTGTCCTTCTGTCCACAAGTGTAAGTATATGATTGAGGAATAAATTAATTAAAATTGAATGTTGTATTTTGACCACTAATCGGAACATGAATCTGAAAACGAACTTGTAGTTTCGCAGTACTTTTCGCTCTGAATTTGTCCCAATCACACATGTGTAGAGAGGAGTGAGATAATATATTTTTTACTCTGTCTGCCTGTCTGACAATCAAACAAAATTGAAAATCATTCCAAACAGGAAACTTCCCGTTTTTAAGGAAGTCATAAAGAACACAAACAACAGGCACGAAGAACAAGTGTGACGTGTTCAATAAGGTGTTGTAAAAGATACTGCATCAATGGCAGTAAACTTCCAGAATTTTTTTAATATGACCTTTAAAATCTTTATTTTATTTCTATTGAATTATATACGTGAACACTGCAGAACACAAATCGCCTTTTTCCCACTTTCAAAACCCTCCAGTTTTGCAGTACTTGAACATGTTAAATAAGGTGGTGAAAAAGACACCATCAACAGCACTAAACTTCTGGCATTTTTTTTTTATTCGATCTTTAAAATCATTATTTTATTTCAATTTAATTATATACTTAAACACTGCCTTAGGTAAGGTGTTCTATGAACTCTCCTGTTAAAAATGTAATTGGTAACTACTAGTATTCAAACATACCTTTGTATAGATATTGTTTATCTAGTCCAAGTTGCAACTGGTCCAGATGGCATCAGCCCTCATGTTCTAAAAACCTGCTCCTCTGCTCTTGCTCACCCTCTCTCTGTTCTATTCACCCTCTCATTTACTCAAGGTCATCTGTCATCTGCTTGAAAATCAGCAAGCATTACCACTCTGCATAAAAAGGTGCAAAAACAGATCCCTGCAACTACAGACCAATCAGCCTTCTCCCAATCATCAGCAAGGTTATGGAATCCATCATCGCTTCAGACATAAAATCCTTCTTCTTCTCCAATGGCTTGATTTCCGATCATCAATTTGGTTTTAGACCAGGTCACTCAACCCCGGACATACTGCTTCTGCTTTCCCAGCAATGGATGGAGGTCCTAAATGCCAAACATGAGATCAGAGCCATTTCCCTAGACAGATCACGAGCTTTCGATATGGTCTGGCATCCCGCACTGCTCACCCAACTCTCTTCTTATGATATCCAAGCTAATCTCCACTCATGGCTCACGGTCTTCCTCTCCTGTCACAGTCAACATGTGGCTCTTAATAGAATTCTCTCATCTCCTCTTCCCGTCCAAGCTGGAGTTCCTCAAGGCAGTGTTCTTGGCCCTGTGCTTTTTCTGGTTTTCATAAATGATCTCTCATATTCCCTGGAAAATCCTCTTTATCTCTTTGCTGATGACTCCACCCTCTGCCGTACCATCTCTCATCCCTCAGATCAGCAGGCAGCAGCCTCTTCACTCTCTGCAGACCTGGATAATATCACAAGCTGGTCAAACACTTGGAACATGTCTTTCAATCCTGACAAATCTCACACCCTCAATCATGTCTCTCCGAAAGGGCCATCTGGAACCCCCCCCCCCCAATATACTTTCTCAACAATCCCCTTGAGGAAGTCCTTTTATTCAAGCTTTTGTGTCTCACTATCGGCCATGATCTTTCCTGGCAAAGCCACATCTCCAAGCTGGCCTCCAAAGCCAGTCGCCGACTGGGCATCCTATGTCGTACAATGTCCTTCCTTGGCACACCTGAGCTTCTCACCATTTACAAAGCTTTCATCCACAGTCTGATGGAGTACTGCTCTCCCCTCTGGGCTGGTGCTCCTGCGTCACACCAAGCTCAACTTCACGCTGTGGAAACCAAGGCTTTGAGGATCATTGGTATCTCCCGCAATGAAGTTGAGTCTTTCTCTCTCTCTCTCTCTCTCTCTCTCTCTTCTCTCTCTCTCTCTCTCTCTCTCTCTCTCTCTCTCTCTCTCTCTCTCGTCTCTCTCTCGTCTCTCTCGTCGTCTCTCCTCGTCGTCTCTCTCTCTGTCTCTCTTCTCGTTCTCTCCTCGTCTCTTCTCTCGTCTCTCTCTCGTCTCTCTCCTCCGTCTCTCTCTCGTCTCTCTCGTTCGTCTCTCTCTCGTCTCTCTCTCGTCTCTCTCTCGCCTCTCTCTCTGCCTCTCTCTCTCTCTCTCCTTGCACCCACCCCCCCCCCCGCTCTGTCTGTGATCTATCCCCTCTATTATATTTCCTCAGTGCACTCATGGTCTGCCAAAATCAAGAATCACTGCTCACCTTCATTCTTTCATTCCTCTTTTTTCACACCTCTGGAGCAAACTCCCACACACTCTTCCATCCCACTCTTCCCTCCAGGTCTTCAAAACAGCTGTTCACCACCATCTCATCTCTTCCCCCATCCAAAATCTTGATCTTTTCTATTGCCGTTAATCTACCCCAAACCTAGCTCCTTCAAATTCCCTGTTTTCCGTCCTTAAAGTCCCTGTATTACCATCTTGTTTACCCCATGTACCCCACCCCATCCATCTCCCTTCCACAGAGCTCCTTATTTCTTTGTTCCCTACTATTTTGTGCTTTCCTCTCCCACCCCTCTTGCCTCCTGCCTTGTTCAATGTTTCTGTATATTAGCTCTTACACGAGCCAGGACATTGGAAACAAAACAAAAAAAGTTCTCAGATAAAAATATTTTATGGTTAATGGTTGAATGATTTCATACAATGGCTTATTTGAGGAAATATATTAGCTTAGATCATGAAGTTTGCTAATTTTTGTTGCATATCTTTGAGCATTCTTTCACTGGGTTGGGGTTTTGTTGGGTCCTAGGTTCTGACTCCACAGAAAAAGATTCCTTTTTCTGAAGTGCGAATACGGCCTCTTCTGCGAAAGGCCCAAAAACGTGTGCCAATCACCGAAGGCATCTTGGAGCTGCGGACAGGGAATAAATGGCGGCGTGTGTGTGACATCGGTTGGAGACCAGAGGCCTCTCGCGTCGTCTGTGGAATGCTAGGCTTCCCCAGCCAACGTGGCTTACACAACCCAGCCTACAAGTAAGGAAGTGGCCTATATTGCATAAGGTGATTAATGGGATCATGTTAATTTGCAATAGCAATGGTGGTTCTAAATAAATCTGGTATTTTGCAAAAAAAAAAAAAAAAAAATTTTGATACAGGTGTTTATTGAAGAGCAGAACAACAGGGGTAAACAGGTAGGTAGAGAGATACAGTAGTGCGGTGAAGGAAAAACAGGAAAAAAAATGCGTGGATGCACCATGGCCTGAGGAAAGGAGTTGCAGGTGAAAGGTGGATGTGGACTCGGTGAGTGTGGAAATGTTTAGAGGGAGAAACTGGAGAGACCATTATGTGGTGCTTGTGGTGATGAGTAGCAGGCTTTGAAGGCCTGAAGAGAAGAGCATGAGACAGATTCAGGAAGTTGTTTCCACACGTGAGTCAAAGGTGATGGTTGAATGGAAGTGATCATTAAGTTTAGACTTTGGCAGGGTAACAAGGTAAGGTAGTCTGGTAGAATATGTGCAATCTGTGAGAGCAAGAGTTTTGGCCAAAGAGGTGAGGATTTGGAAGTACAGGACCAGAATGAGCTGGTAAAAGAGGGTCACCAAGCTATCTGTAGTAACTGAGAAGCAGAACCTGAGGATCAGCCTCCTGTCAAGATATGCTAACGACATGCAGGGTTTTAAGCTCCACAGCATCAATGGGAGGGCGGAGCGATGGGAAGCAGCAACATTCGCTCATATTTGCTCTCCTTCCTCCATGTCTCTTAGAATTCGATGCCTTGTAGACTGTTACAAGTGCGGACAACAGAAGAATGACTTGGCCCTGCAGATTTCCAAGACTAACTGTTGAGGCTATATCAAAGTTATTATCTGCTGAAGAAAGGTTGAAGCTGATCATGAGGTCCAGGAACTCCAAAGATTGTACTGTTCCCAGAAGCTAACCACAGAAACGTATGGATAGAATAGCCAGGCCACAGAAACGTATGGATAGAATAGCCAGCCAGTCATTAAGGAAGGACAAAGTAAGAGAGTGGGACATCTCTCCACGAATACGCTTGCTTCTATAGATGACCAGTTTCTTATTTTCTCAAAATTGGCAGAGGCATGGATCCACAGTCTGCTCAGCAGAAGGGTGAGGCACACACCTGCCAAAGGTGAAGTTGTTTGCAAAAAGAAGATTCAATTTTTTTTTTTCCCCCAGCTTCAGACAGGTCCAAGGTCAACTTGAAAAACATAAGGTTAAGCTTTCGGGTCAAGAGGTTTAAGATCACATTTTCTCAAAACTCGATTGTCATAAAACTGGGAAGGAAAGCGGCAAATCATGACATTGTTCAGGCAGTAAATACAGATCATACAGTATCTTAATCATCTAAGGAACAACACCGGTACTGATTATTTCCTTGCAATGTTGCTTGTGTGGCTGATTACTTGGCCTTGAACATGTGAGGCTGATTACTTGGCCTTCTCTAGGCTCTGACATCGAGAGTTTCCTGCTGATCTGACCAAATCATTCAAAACAGGTGAACTTTCGATCATTCTTCGATGTCAGAGCGTTTGATCATTCCTCGGGGACAGATTATTCCAATATATTCCCATTCATTGCCAGTTAATAGATCGTACAGCTGGTCATGGGGTCAGAGTTTTGTGGTTTCCTCGAATCGCATCGCTTGTCGACATCTGTTAAATCCTTTTTCAAAACTTTTTACAATCGATGTACTGTATATTTAACATATTCATTGTTAATGGCTTTTCTTAATTTTTTCCAAGTCTCACTTTTTCCATGCACAACAAAATGGATGTGTCTTGTTTGATCCGCTTTACCATAACCAGTCACTGTATTAGTGTTAGATTGCAATTATGATCAAAATTGCACAGAAATTGTCAGTGTTGGTTTGAATAGCAAATATTAAGCAATTTTTTTTATTTTTTTTTTAAATCAAAATACCCCATGTTGCTTCATAAAACAATGGCCATGTGGAAACAAAAAGTGAACAAATTTATGGTCTAACCCTCACCCGGCAGTTGCCAATGAATATATTTTCTCGGTGTGTGCATTTTTATATTGGACTGATGTGGAGCCTTGCAAAGCCAAAGCATTTTTTTTTTGTAACGGCAACGTTGGAGTACGTGAGTTATAGCTCTGTGGAACTTAATGCTTCAACGGCTGTGAAAATCCACTGCTCTCATGTATACTCAGCACATGCCAGTGTGCAGCTCCAACTGAACATCAGAATTGTTGTCGGTAGTGCGCTCGCCTCTAAACCATCTGGTCTTGGATCGAATCGGACTTTTAAAAAGACGTTCTGGTGTAGTTGGGCAGCGTTTCCAAATCCTCGACTGTTCATTGTCAGCAAACTCCTGAAATGCTTTGTGTCATTCTTTCAGCGTGGCCCCAAGGAAAGAAAACTTAAATAGGAATTATAACTCTTTCCTAGTAATTTTTAAGTAATTCATTTATGACATTATTTAAAACTCTTCTTATTCTTGTTTAACAGCCACCATTATCCCACCTTTCTTGTGGGGTCAGTCAGGGGAAGCTTGGCCTGAGTCTTCACGAACCGGCTGGCCAGGCCTGATGTTTGACTAGTTTGGGCAGGAATGCAATGTTTATTTCCCGGGTGATTGAACTTTGCGATGTCTCCAGGGTCGTTCGGCATTAAGCTGCAACTCTTTTTTTGTGGATAAAGTCGTTATGTGAATTAATTCATTTTATTTCATTAACCCTTGTGTGCACGGTGAAGACAGGCTTTAAAGTTAATGGGATCCTTCATGGTATGCAGCCACAGCCTGGCCCACCGTTCCTTAGCAACCATTTAATTGGAAGCTTGCATGAGTGCTTGAGCCACTTGCTGAGCGCCCATTGTCGACAGTAAAGAATAATGTTTGTGAACATCTCCCTGAAGCGTCTCTATAAATGTAACGTTGTTTTTCGGTGAAAGCTAATCAAGGTTTCTGGGTTGTATACAGTATGCACTGTAGTTGGTGATTAAACTGACTCCAACCTGCCGATTCACAAAAAAATTGCCGATATTGGCCAAGCACGTGTGTGTGTGTTACATCCATTAAGCATAACATATTGTTACGGTTCTAGGAACCGTATGCATACAAACATACAGTTGTCCCGAAGTCAGTTATTCCATTAAGTACATGTGCAGATATAATCCCTCCTTGTGTGTAGTGGGGGACACTGGGGTGCGTTTCGATGTTTTGTTAGTTAGATTAATAAATCATTATACCCCATCCACGACGACCCACGGTACTCTCTGCCTGCTCGCACCTTCATCTCGCTTGCGACTCTCGCATGGGCTGAACAAGCGCATGTTCGCCTACTCGCCTAACCGGCGACTTGCTTTCCAAGGCAGAATGTTTGTGGATACCTTTTTGGCGAGTCCGGACACACGGAGTGGGCGGGCTTCCCGGTATGGCTGAAATTCCGCCCAGAAAGGGCCGTCCAATCAGGGTGAACAGTGACGTCGGCTTCACCAAGGCCCTTCCCCGCTGAGGGAGATCCATAAATTACAACACCATTCATTCAGAGTGGTCTGGTGAGCTGGAAAGTGAGTCGTCTTGAGGGTGAGCTGGAAAGTGAGTCGTATTGAGCGGAGCGTTGGAGTGAGACAGTTCGTCGGCTGATAGCGAAAGAAAGGAGGGAGGTCGTGGAGTGGTCGCGCTCTTTGGGGGTTGTTCGTTTTGAGTGTGAGAGAGCTGGGAAGACCTCGACCCGACCTTGACAGGGTCTCTCGTAGGGTCCTGTTCTGCAGCCCTGATCCCCGCCTCGGACTCCGCTCTACTCGACCCAGGCTCCTTCGCAGACACGGTCTCCACGCGGGTGGCCTGGCCGAGCCGCACGACCATTGGCAGGTGCTGCACCAAGGAGCATCCTTCCCTCCAACGTTCAGGCACCGAAAGAACTGCGATCTCAGCTCCCCCCCTCTCTGGCTGCAAAAGGTCCTTTGCCATACATCTATCTGGGTTTATTTTCGTCTGAGTGTGCGTCTGAGTGTGTGGTGCCGTCTTTAAGTAGATTGCATAAGTTTTTTATTTGATCATTGTAAATCTTTCCTGTTTGATTCTCGCGACAAGTCTGCTCTATGTCTCCTTTGTAAGTTGCTGTAAAATAGTGCACTACATCTTTCTCTCATCTTCCCCTGCATAACATCCCAATAAACCTGTTTCCTGTGCACATATTTTTCCTCGCTTTATTGTAAATAAATGATTGTAGAAATGTTCCCAGTTTGTTTTCGTCTTTTCTTTCATTGGTCCAGCATGGTTCGGATCTGAGTTTTAGCCGGGTCTTTATTCCCGATATTCTGTTCATTCTTGCCAGTACGTTCTTGGTAGTCTCGCTCAGCTGCATCCGATCCGGAAAGGTGGTTGGTAGTTGGTGAGTGATCCGGATCGGGCAAGGCGTACCGAGGGCGTGGTTCCCGGTAGACGACACCGCGTGGTTAATTAGGTAAATTGTTTCGAGACAAAAAGACCCTACGCTACGCAGTGGAGGTATTGGCGTCCCGGTCGGTTAAGCGACCTGCGCCTCACGGAATTATCCATGAGCGACGGCCCTACAATTCCGGGAGTCTGGTGGGAGACGACGTATTTCCCCCACTAGCGGTCGCTCTCGCCACGGGACCCTGGCCCGCAACAATATTCTTTCTGCCAAATCCCCTACCCATATCTCTCTCTCTCCTCTCTCTCTCTCTCTCTCTCTCTCTCTCTTCTCTCTCTCTCTTTTCCTCCCTCCCTCCCGGGCGGTGTCGGTCTCCGGACGCGTCCGGGCAGTATTTATGTCTGGACAGGAGTTTGTCTCCGGACGGGAGTTTTTCTCCGGCCCGTGTTTATAGTATGACCGGTAGAAAATGGATTTCAGACACTATTTTGTTTCCATCTTCACTGTTATTCAATACAGAATCATTTTGATGAGACGGTATGAATCGTAATTGATGCTCCACCAACATCTGCCTTCCCTTCTTCTCACCTCACACTGTCTTCCCTTCCCCACCCTCTTCGCTATACCTCCCTCCTCTCTCCTTTCCCCTCCACCTCCTCTCTCTCCCCCCACCCTTCTCTCCTTCTTTCCCCTCTTTTTCTCCCTCCCCCCTGTGAGCAAAGCGACGGGTGGTATTTGCTCGTGAGTAATAAATCACTGAAGGAAGAGGTTTTTGCAGGTTTGGTTGGTTGGTTATTGAGAGAGTCGTGTACTTTGAGGTCACGGTCAGAGAAAGCATTATTTCAAAGTGAGCATTAGATTAAAACATCTTAAGACACAAAAAGCTCGTTTCCAGGTAGCCGAAAACTACAAGTACATTTTCCGACTCTTAGACAACACTTGGTCTGCTAATAATGGGCACTTGATGACTCCCAGGCATGTCATGTCTTTTGGCATGAGGTCATGCACTCGGCTCTTCAATTTCCATTCAGCTGCCTAACCAGAAACAACCGGCATATCCTGTCGTCTATGTTTGCCATTCCATGTTCCAGTAATATCATGCCTCATGGGATGGCAGAAGGGGTCTCTCTCCGTCATGCAGATTTGCAAAGCTAGGCCTCACTGCCAACTTGGAAGCCTTTGAATCGCACTTTGCTCGTCATATTTTGATTTAAATCATGTATTAACAAGCCATGCTCGTGTTTTGTGCAGTTGTGCGTGAGATGAGTGTGTGGAAATAAATTCAAAATCTGAAATAGAAAAGTAACCTTCCTGACCTGAAATGGCGTTTCTTTCAAAACCAAAACACCCTCGACTTGCGACAACTAAGTTAGAGTTTAAGAAAAATCATATACTTGAACCTCAGTTATGAATGTAGCCTGGTGTTGGCTTCGTGGCTCGGGTGGCTGGCTTTGGATCTTCGGGCCCTGAGTTTGAGCCTCGTTTGCTGCTGAATTAACACCAGGTGGGGTTAACTCAGCCTGTCATCCTTCCAATGTCGGGGAAATGAGTACCAGTATACTGGTATAGGAGCCCAACATCAGTGGCATAGTTGCACCCCAACAAAATGATTACCTGGCAGCCAAGCTGCCACATGGAAGTAGAAGTAGTAATGATTGTTGCTAAGATTACATTGGTATTTACTTGCTTGCATTACCAAACAAGGGGTAACAAATGTTTAAGGTTCTGTAAGGACAAAATTGTTATCAACAAAAAAGGAATGTTGGAGCCAAACCTGGTTTTGGAGTTTAAACACCCTTGGAATGTTTTCATGCTGCCAAAAGGATTATATACGTACTTCATCGATGAATTGTGCCTGGCGTTGGCTTAATAGCTAGAGTGGTGGGCTTGGGATCCTAGGGTCCTGAGTTCAAATCCTGCTTTGCTGTTGAATTAATACTAGGTGGGGTTGACTCAGCCTGTCATCCTTCGGAGGTCGGCAAAATGAGTACCAGCTTGCTGGTATCCTGTGTCGGAGTGGCAACCCGTCCAGGGTTTTGCCCAATAGCCCAGGAGACTGCTTAGGCAGCACGAACACTGCACAGATTATGGTCCCAATGAATGGATGGATGGATCGATGAATATTGTCAATATATCCATTGTGGTGTTCATAGTTAGGAAGTTGGTGCTTTCTGTCGTCCTTGTTCATCAGACTCTGTTAAGCCTGGTGTTGCCTTAATGGTTAGGGTGGCTGGCTTAAGATCTTCGGGTTGAGTTCAAGCCCTGTTCACCACTGGATTAACACCAGGTGGGTTGACTCAGCCTGCCATCCTTAGGTGGGTGAAATGAGTACCAGCGTGTTGGTAACAGGGGGCACTGTATCGGTGGCAGAGCCATGCAGCCAAGCTGCCACAGGCTCCACATGAATAAATAAGACTGTCAACTGGCACATTAAAGGCTCTCTTTGGATTATGTTATTGCTTATCTCTCTTAATTTCCACAATGTAATAGAGGAATGTCTGATGAGTCCGATACGGAATAAAGACCTCTTTTTTTTTAATGACAAAAACAAAAAAACCCATAAAGTTAAATGCACCTTTTACTGCTTAATTACACTTGTCGGTGGCCTATAATGCTTTCAGTAAAGCGAAGTAATGGTTTCATTAAAAAAAAATTAATGTCAGAACATATGTGGTTAAGGCTTGGTGGTGTAATGGTTAGAGCGTCTGCTCCGAGTCTGGGAGGTTGGCAGTTAGAACCCCGGCCGAGTCATAACCAAAGCCTTTAAAAATGTTACGTCCTACTTCCTTGCTCAACGGTCAGCATTTAAAAGGATAAGAGCACGGGCAATCCCTGTAGGTTGGAATTTATGGGGAGGAGGAAATTACTCCTTAGGAAATGCTGTGCTGAGTGTGGTGAGAAATGGGGCACCATTGTTGTGACATCGCTGGTATCCAGAGTACCTCGACAAATGATGGCACTTCCCCCAATCTCAGTGGCTGTTTGTTTTGTCTAACAGTCTTGTGTTGTGTTGCACATGTTTTTGTCTATGTCCATGGGTGTGTGTGGCAGCTCCACTACAAGCCTTGCATCATGTGAATTTTTTTAAATAAATAACCAGAAATAGGAGAAAAATCTGCGTACACAGGATTGTATAACAGCAGCGCCGTCTACGAATGGCCCGAGACATCACGCAGTCCTTCTTTAGCATTTCTCTACCAAACAGAAGCACAAAGTCAAAAAGGCAATAATATATTGTATTTACTCGAGTAAACGTTGGTAAAGCCAAATTCAGCTTGTATTCATCAACTCGAAAACTTTGTGCATCCCTTGAAGGTCCAGCGACTGCAGACTATAGTGACTCGGTGAGCATGTCTTTGGAATTTTACCAGAGTATGATCAAACAGGAGTCTACTACTTTGGAAAGCATCACTGAATCTTGAACATCCACAACCCAAATGGAAGAAAAAGACAGCCAGCTTTATATTATTATGGTAAGGTTAGCTTGCTCCAAGATGTAGCGTTTTCTGCTGACACCTCTTCAGAATGGCAGTATTTGGTTGAGTGCGGCAGCAAACTCCCCATTGGCTCAGAATGTTATGAATGCACGTAGACACAAGAGTGGAAAGTGGAACCTGCCAAGCTTGGCGCAGGAACTAAAACACGTTTCACATATGAAGACATATGCTGGAATTCTATGAAATTGAGGGTTTTTAGATCCTCGTGGAGGATCTCTAAGTCTTACTCACGTTGTTGTTATTGTGGACTTTTTTGTTTCACAGCCTACAGTTTTCATCGAAACTTCCTGAAACTTGGCTATCTATGTAAAATACCCCGCGCAGACAGTAACCATCTCCGATTTTGAAAATTCCTCCGTGAAAAAAAAAGTTATGACGTCAAAATATCTCCGCTAATGGAAATCACCTAAAAATTATCTCGAAACTAGGCAAGCTTTTTGAATTCTGTTTGCGGGAATCGAACAGGGCATTAGCAGAGATGAATTACCGCACATATGATACATCACTATGACGTCATATCAATTTTTTTACGTCATTCCTATTTTTTGACATTTTTGTTTCACAACCCAGAGTTTTCATCGGATCTTCGTGAAACTTGCCATGTATATACAGAAAGCCCACGCGCAGGCAGTAACCATCTCCGATTTTGGAAATCTTTCCTAGAAAAAAGTTGACGTCATAATATCGCCGCTAATGGAAATCGCCTATACCATTATCTCCGAAACTAGGCAAGCTGTTTGAATTTTGTTTGTGGAATCAAGCCGGGCATTAGCACAGATAATTTATCGCAAACCTGATACATCACAATGACGTCATATTCGTTTTTATGACATCATCATTAAGAGGACGAGGATCTTAGCTCATTCGAGCTTGTTTAATATTATTTTTATTTTTTAACTTGAATTTGAGAAATGTGAAACTGAGAGAAAAATCAAAATTTCAAAAGGTGGTTGCTAGCGAGAGAGGGAGGACGTTGGTGTTTTTTCAATCTTGACACCACCGAACACTTCCTTTGTAATCTTTTTATTCATCTTACAAACATGTTCAAGTGTTGATGCGTTTGTGTGTTTCTTAGTGCGTTTTTAAGCTATTCTTTCACGGCCAAACCGTAGCACCTAAAAGACTCAGATTTTGGGTGTACAGTGCCCTGTAATAGTATTCACCCCCAACCAATAATGGCACATTTAGATGAGTTATGAATTTCGGTAAAAAAAAATTTTCCAAATGAATTATTTTATTAATAACTGAAGAGATCAAAGTAAACACTGTTATATTTGAAGGAGGTTACTGTCAGAAATAGCTGCAAAAAACATGTACACATCAAAATTCACTGGTTGTAAAAGTATTCAGCCCCTTCGGTCAGTACTTGGTGGAAGCACCTTTTACACCAATGACTGCTATGAGTCTTTTTGGGTAGGTAGGTCTACCAGATTTACACAGTGAGATGGTGAAATGTGTGTTCATTATTCACGTGAAAACTGCTCTAGTTCCACCAAGTTTGATGGGGATCGTCGATGAACTACAATCCTCAAGTCTCGCCATAAATGTTCAATTGGGTTCAAGTCAGGACTTTGATTCGGCCACTCAAGAACATTTATTTTCTTCTTATTCAACCACTCCAGTGTGGCTTCAGCTTTGTGCTTCGGGTCATTTTCCTGCTGAAATGTGAATCTCCTACCCAGTTGCAGATTGATGGCTGACTCGATCATGTTTTCATCAAGGATTCTCCTGGACTTTGCACCTTCCATTGTCCCTTCTATCCCGACAAGCTTTCCAGTCTCTGCTGATGAAAAGCAGCCCCGTAACATGATGCCGCCACCACCGTGCTTGACAGTTGGGATGGTGTTGATTGGGTGGTGTGCAGTGTTAGGATTGCACCAGATGTAACGCTTTGAGTTTAGACCAAAAATATCGATTTTTGTCTCGTCTGACAGCAAAGCTTTTCTCCACATGCCTGCAGTATCATTTTAGATGCTTTTTAACAAATGCCACATGAACTTTTAGATGTCTTTTTCAGTAATGGCTTCTTTCTCGCCACCTGTCCATAGAGGCCAGCTTTGTGAAGGGAATGGGATATTGATTATAATTGATGAACACTGACCCCCATCTCAGATATAGACCCTTGCAGAACTTTCAAAGTCATTGTTTGATTAGCAGTGACATCACAAACCAGTTTCCTGCTTGCTTGGCTGCTGAGTTTGGATGGCGACCTGATCTGGGGAGAATCTCTGTGGTATGATAAGTCTTCCACTTGTTGATGGATTTCACCGTACTCAAAGGGATAATGAGTGACTTTGAAATCTTCTGGTAATCCTCTCAACTGAACGGTGCTTCTCCACCACTTTATGTCTGACTTCTGTGGAAAGTTCCTTGGTCTTCATGTTTCCCTTTTTGGTTGACCAAGTCAGTTTCACCTTAAAACTCCTTAGATATATAAGTGGAGGGGTTTAATGGGTAAGTTAAGCCACTGATTACATTCAGATGAAACCTACTACACTGATAGTATTTTGTAACCTTTCAAACAAATAATTTATTCCTGTAGTGATTTAGGGTTAATTAGGCAAAGGGTTTGAATACTTGTGCAACTGAGAATCATCTTATTTTTCTTTGTTAATCTGACTTATTCACATTTCATCTGCATTTTTTTTAGCTTTATCACTTTAGAGTACTTTGTGAAATCTCTATATATTTGAAGTTTGATTTGAAAGAACCATGAAATAATCTCAGGTGGCAGCAAAATTTGAAAATTTTCAAGAGTTGTGAATACTTTTTCAAGCCACTGTAGGTATTGTACTTTACAATCTCGGCAAGGTTTTAATCTACTTCATGATGGTCTTGACATCCATTTTGAGGCCACCATAGGTCACTATGGAGTGTATATTGGGAAAAGGTAACCACCAAGAGGCCATTAACTCCATGGCCTTTCAATGTGCAACACATCCCGAAATCACCGCCGGGAAAAGCTCACCCAGCCAGGTACCCCTCCCCCTCCCCCTCCACCCCCCGGCAGTGCTGGGTAGCCCCTGCTAGTACCCATATATAAAGCATTGGTGTAAGTATGACACCAATTGTGGCAATAAGTACTGAAAAACTAACTGAACAAGTAAAAAAGACAAAAAATATCATAGCCCCCATTGTTTTAGTAATTTTGCTTTCTGGAGTTAAAGGGCGAGCCCATATTTATGTACAACTAAAATGGCCATCAGTCTACCAGTCAGCCATCTTTGATCAGATCGCAAAATAAAGTGAGGGGCACGTGTATGCATCATGTTCTGTGTTTGTGCCACGTTTCAACAAAATGGGACCGCGCATGTCTGAGAAATGGTTGGGGACACGTTTAAGTAACAAAAGGGCCACCAGTTGGCCATCTTGGATCTGATCTCAAAAAAGAAAAAAATGACGTGCTTATGTAAGCCGTCATTCATCTGCGTGCAAAGTTTGAACAAGATCGGTAAATGCATGTCCGAAGTGATTGAGGACGTGTTCGAAACAGGGTTTATTTATTTATTTTTTAAAAACTAAAATGCCCGCCAGTCAGTCTACCAGTCGGCCATCTTTTATCAGATCACAAAATAAAGTTAGGTGCAAGTGTATGCCATTGTGTCCTGTGATTTTGCCGAGTTTGAACAAAATCGGACCATGCATGTCAGAAAAATGGTTGGGGACACATTTAAGTAACAAAATAGCCGCCAGTCGGCCATCTTGAATCTGATCTCGAAAAATAAATGACGTGCATATGTAAGCCATCATTCATTATCTGTTTGCCAAGTTTGAACAAGGTCAGTAAATGCATGTCTGAGAAATGATTTAGGACGTGTTCGACAACGGGCTTTTGTTTTTACGACTAAAATGGCCGCCAGTCAGCCATCTTGGATCTGATGTCGAAAAAAAATGACGTGTGTACGTGCACCATCATGTGTTGTCTTTGTTCCACGTGCGAATAAAATCAGCCCAGACATGTCCAAGGTATGGTTGCGGATGCACGCATGCATGGCCACGAAAATCTAAACCAAATCCATAAGCCCCTGTTTTGGATGAAGTCCACCTGGGGCTAAACAGCAACTAATTTAAGTGAACACAAAAATGCTTTTCAACACATTTTCACTTCCCAAAGCATATTTCGTTACCTCCACCACCGAAGGTGAAGGAGGTTATGTTTTCACCCCTCTCTGTCTGTTTGTTTGTCTGTCTGTCTGTCTGTCTGTCTGTGTGCAGGATATCTCAAAAAGTTGTGGACAGATTCAGCCGAAACTTTGTGGTCAGGTTCAGGTTAGAAGTGTGACCACGACAAACTGATTAGATTTTGGTGAAGATCCAAATCCGGAACTGGATACGAGAATTATTTAATTTTTGAAGTGATTCTTCACCATTGAGAGATAGGGCCAAAAATGATATATAGCCTGATATTTCCAAAATGTATTGGGCCCGATATGTTCTCATGGATCAGGCATTACAAGGCGGAGGTATGCACTCTACCGAGTGACCTTTTTGATAACATCATTTGTGTTCATTTCAAAAAAAGTTTTATTGCTGCTCTTCCAGTATAGGCCAAAAGTGTATTTATTGTTGTCCTATTTTTCTATATATGCATGTTTCTGTACAATTTTTTTGGAGGGGGGTGTAGTGCTGTTTTCCTGAAATTTAATTATAGGTCCCAGCATCACAAGTTGCCCTGATTGTAGCTTGAAAGCATAAACTTCTTCCTCTTTGTACATTTAACATGATGTTTTACCTCCTCCACCGAAGGTGGATGAAGGTTATGTTGGTGATACCTGGAGAATCTGACATGATTCTGGTGATACCTGTCTTTCTGTCTGTCTGCAAGCAGAATATCTCAAAAAGTTGTGGACGGATTCTGATGAAACTTGGTGGACACGTTAAGTGTGTGACAAAGGCCAATTGGTTAGATTTTTGTGAAGATTCAGATCCAGAAACGATAACTTTTTAAAGTGATTCTGCACCATTGAGAGACAGGGCCAAAAACAACACAGTATATAACATAATATCTCAAGTTTAAGGATGGATTTGGACGAAACTTGGTGGACAGGTTGGGTGTGTAGAATGGATGAATTCATTCGATTTTGATGAAGATCTAAATCCGGCCGATCAGTGGGAAACAAAACTTAAACTGTTCAGCCTGCAGAGGTATGCGCTCTACCGACATCCATTCTAGTTACCTTTGCCACCAAAGGTGGACAGAGGTTACATTTTCACCCCTGTTTGTCTGTCTGTCTCCCTATACCTGTGAGCAGGATATCTCAAAAAATCGTGGACAGATTCAGACAAAACTTAGTAGTCAGGCTGGGTGTGTGACAAGGCCAAATTGATTGGATTTTGATGAATATCTGGATACTATAATTTTTTTAAAGTGAATCTTCACTATTGAGAGATAGGACCAAAAACGATATATCGCAAAAAGTTGTGATTGGATTATGACAAAACTTGATGGATGAGTTGGGTTGGTGACAACAACAAACTGATTATATTTTGGTTGAGGTTATGTTACGGCACTATTTTTGGAAGCATTTTTTTTTGGATGCTATTATGTTTTGGATCCAGATCAGGTCTCGGTGGGATGCAAAACGTAAACTGTTCAGCCTGACGGAGCTATGCGCTCTATCGAGTGCCATTGTACAGTAGTTGGTTACTGTATTGCCTTCGTGGTGAAAACCGGAATGATATTATTGATTCCATAAATATATATATAATGATATTTATTTGTTTATTTGTAATTGTGAATTAGTTTATTATTTATTTATTAGTTAGTTATTTTAATTTAAATTCTCCACCTCCCATTTATAAGTTGTATTTTGGGCTGTGTCCTCGAAGAGACCTTGTATCTTGTCTTTTCCACAATGCCAAAGGACATTATGTGGGGTTGCCTTGGGTTTCTTTATTAACGGAATGAGAATCTAACGATAAGACCTGTCGTTTTGTGGCAATTATAAAGGGGGCAATGCATGATGGGATCTCAGTGTATGTTTTGTCAATATAGTTTACCATTCAGCTTTGCATTCGATTTGTCCTAAGTAAGAATCATTTAAGATTATGATGTCAAACAGGTCAGACAGGTAAAATGTTTCCAAATGAAATACTCACAATTTCCCAAGATGCCAAAAGAAAAGGTACAACGAACGATCTACAACTACTTTAACTGCTCCAATTATTCCCAGCTTCTTGTGAATTGGTCGGGGAACATCTTTGTGTTTTTCATGAACAGACTGACGAGGCCTGATATTCAACTGAAGGTGATTTGGACAGGAATGTGTTATTGGTTCAGGATTTTGGTGATAGCTCATCATACTTCTCAGCTATCCTGCCAGCAGCGCAAAAGTATAATGATGCGTGTATATATATATATATATATATATATATATATATATATATATATATGTAAATAAAAATAACATTTATATATTTGCTTATTAATTATATCTTTACTTCAACATTGAAAAGTAATAAAACATCGGTGTATAATCTGACTATTATGAGTACTCTTCACAGTAACTTTATAAATGCCCCACTTACTTTTGTTTGTTATTTTCTAACCGCAAGCTTTCTGCTGCATGACATCATGTTGGCAATGACGGTTTTTGTGGAGGACAGGTTGATCCTGATACACACCATGCTTCATGAAAAATTTCCAATCGAACTGACGAACAACTCTCCCAAATGGAAGGGCACTTTATATTTTATAATATTCAGAATGAGCCATGGTACTGGAAAATAGCCTTGGCACTGAAATTTATATTCTTTACAAGATGAGTCTCATGTCAGAGCAAGCTTAGGGTAGGAACTGACAGTGTAGCTGAAAGGCAAATGTTGGACACAATAAGCAAGGGAATGAAAGAACAGGAAAGTAACGGAGGAAAGGCAGTAACCTTCAAGAAGGTTGACGTCGGGAAGGTTACCTGCGGTAACAGATTGTTGATACAGATGGAAGATGTGTTAAGAATGTTTGTGGAGTCCAAAATTTAAGGTGGCGTGAGAAGCCCTTTATCGCTGCTGCATGTGTTAATAATTCAAGCAAGCTTCAACAATTTCCTCGTGGCAAAATGAAGAACGGAAAAAAAAAAAATCCGACACGTGTGCATAATTTTCCTTCAAATTTGATTGGTTCCAAAATATCTTCGCCGAGAGCATGCATACGTGCTGGCTTGCACGCATTGGAATGCATTCTTTCCTTTTTTTAAAATCTCTTACTTGGTCACTTTATTTGTTTTAGGAATCCTTCAGAATGTGCATCCATCACGGCAAAGCCTGCTTTACTCTATTGTTTCATTCACACTCGTATCTGTGCTTTGGCTTGATTGGCTGAAGGACTTGTACATATGTCTTGTATAATTAAAGGAGTTGATTGTATATAGCGTAAGATGCAAGTGTAATTGGTAGGTCTTGTAAAGTTTAGTAGCAAAACACATCTGCAAATCTGAATAACTTTTATCACTCAAAATTGGTCGAAATATGCTCGTAATCCAGAATGAAGTCCCGGCGTTGCAATTTATTCTGGGCACATGGAAATATACCAGAGGCAAAAGACAAGAGGAAAAATGAAGAAGATGGAGAGAAAACAGGGAAAGTTTGCATTCATCGATATCGAGAAGGCTTATGACTGGGTGCCTCGGGAGGAAGTCTGAAGATGTGCAAGAATTTGTGGAGTTCCTGAGAAGTAGGTACCGTGTAAGGAGTGCCAGACAAGAATAAGAAGCAGTGTGGGAGAGAGTGGGAATTCTGAACTTAAAGTTGGATTGCATCAAGGATCGGCACTGAGCCCCTTCCTCTCCCTGATTGTCATGGATATTCTAACGAAGCAAAGGAGACAGGAAGTGCCATGGTCAATGGTATTTGCAGATGGCATTGCGCTATGTGGTGGGATGATGATGATAATATGACTATCTGGAAAAATGAAGAAAAGCGCTGGAAGATAGGGGTATGAAGATCAGTAGACCAAAGACTATATATGGATTGTCAGTTTGAGCCGAGGGAATAGGATCAGGGTGAAAATTTAAAGATCTGGAGAAAGTCAGTAGCTTCAGGTACCTGGAGTCAGTGTTAGTAAAATATGTAAGTATGGAATGGAAATTAGATACGGATTCGTTCTGGTTGGAATAATTGGACGAAGTAGTGCAGTTGAGTGCTGTGTGATAGGAAAGTACCACTGAAACTGAAAGGAAGAACTTACAAGACAGTTGTGAGACGAGCTTTGTCATATTGTGCAAAAACTTGAACAATATCAAAGAAAGAGGAACAGAAACTGGAGGTAAATGAGATGCAGATCTTCTTCTTCTTCCTCTTCATGTGCAGCCTGTGGTTGATGGTTGCATCACTGGTTGAGAGCATGGCTATGCCGCTGATGCAGTGCCCTCTGTTACCAGTACACTGGTGCTCATTTCATCGTCTTCGAAAGGATGACAGGCTGAGTGTACCCCACCTGGTGTTAATTCAATGGAGAACAGTGGCTCGAACTCAGGATCCTAAGATCCCAAGCCAGCCACCCGAACCACTAAGCTAACACCAGGCTCGATGCATTGGCTGAGATGGATGTGTGGAGTGACAAGAAAGGACAAGATTGGGAACCAGCACATTAGGGGGTCAGTGAAGATTGTGGAAGCGTCGCAGAAAGTTCCTTCCTCTTCCTTCGTATGCAGCACAAGGCTGCGGGTAGCATCACTGGCTGAGGGTGAGACTGTGCCACTGATGCAGTGCTCCTATTACCAGTACACTGGAACTCGTTTCACCAACCTCCAAAGGATGACAGGCTGAGTCAACCCCCCTGGTGTTGATTCAACAGAAAAAAGAAGGGCTCAAACTCAGGACCATAAAATCCCAAACCAGCCACCCTAACCGGTAAGCCTACACCAGGGTTGAAAAGAAAGCAGCTGAGAAGATATTAAAGTTAGAGAGAGAGAGAGAGAGAGGAAAAAAAAAAAAGAGAGAATGAGACCAGATGGAAGGATGTAGAGTTGTGGGATTGGAAGAACGGGCGACTGACAGGAGGCGCTGATGAAGGCTGGCGACCCCAAGTTTAAATGGGAGAGGCCGAAAGAAGAGGTAGAGAAAATAGGTTGTGATGCACATTTTAACTGTGACACATCAGGGCGAGAACAGCACGTAAAAAGAAACCAGCTGTTACCAAGTGAAAAACAACAATTCTTTTGCATCATGTGACCACTCAGAGTGTCATCAAATTACATCTGTAGACGATCATAATTCACTCGTTAAACTACAATGAATGGGAAATAAATTACAAGATCCTAAAACAAGGGATTAGACAATAATACAGGAGGGTGTGGGATTAAAAAAAATTGGGGTGGTTCAGGCCTGGTCGAGCTGAGTGAGGAATCTTCGCTTCGATTTAGTGAGATGAGCAGGCAACCATTTTCCCACACATCTTGTGCTGCTAGAGCCTCCAGGTGATCTGGGCGAACTTGCCATCGATGTCCCCAGGATCATGGGACTAGTTTCTCCTTTCATTTGGCTCGTCCAAAGAACCCCTGGCGATGCTCTGATAGGGAGTCCTGCTGAGGACTTCTGTCGAGAGGCTGATAGAAACCACACATGCTGCTCACCAGGTGAAGGTCCTGGCCCAACTGGTCTGACGCGGACTTCGCTCTCGGGGTTCCTGGCTCGACTGCCGATTCTCACCCAAAATCCGGTTTGAAACTGTCCCTCACGTGATGTCCTCAGGCACTCACATTGGTCGTCTGGCTCGAGCACACTGTTGATTGGCCTGATTCAAAAGAACACGTGCTCCATTCTTCTTGAGAGCCATTAGTCACGAGGTCGGTGATGAAAAAGGGGAAAAATTGTGTTAATCAAATAAATAAATGAGAAAAGAGCATACTTAAAAGTGAAAAATACAAAAGGATGGAGTGGAAACACAAAAGTTCTACCAAACACGATATTGGCAGACCAACATTGTGGTTTATATTACATCTTCTCATTTATTATTCTTCTTCTTCCTCTTCTTTTTCTTCCTTAATTGCCGCAGTTATTCCCACGTTCTTGTGGGATTGGTCGGGAAAGTTCTTGGCCCAAGTCTTTCAGGAATCGGCTGGCCAAGCCTGACGCTCCACAAAGTAGTTTGAACAGGAATTTGTAATTTGATTACAGTGCCGGCGATAGCTAAGATACTCTTCTTTAATGTCCACCAATGAATGCTGGCAGACGGAAGCCTGTTTAACGTCCATCCGAGGGATGCCATACACATTGATGAAACACCAGGATGACAGTTACAGGTGGGCCAACATTCAAACCCAGGCTAGACAGCTTAGAGCGAGTATGCGTTCCTCTCGGCCATCCTGTCAGCCCTACAATACACCCCCTCCAAACCTGCAAGTTACAATATAACTAATAAACTGCTTAAACCTTAACGTCCAGTTTTTACATTGGAGACATGATTGTGCTTATTCATGAACTAAGCGTGAACATCGGTAGACAATGGACGACATATGGGATTTTAACATGAGATCCCACCATTTTGAGCTATGTGCTCAAATTTGAACACCAAACACACCCACTGTTTTGTAGTTTTATTTCACATTTAGGCTCCTGTTCTGAAGTTACAACTTTTCTACCTTGGGTCTCAATGCTGATTTTAAAAGGACGTATGTTTGCTCGATTATCTTTATGACTGTGCTCATTATCAGTCTCCCTTACTAACGGACAAGATAATATAATGACACTGTTGTTAATCTGTAGTTGAATCCAAACGATTTTTTTTTCTTCATGAATCAGGCTCTAAGTGATGAAAGTGCTGCTTTAAAGACATATTTGGATTTGGAATTGGACATGGAAGGAGCAGGAAAGTCTTATTTTACTGCTACAATTGCCTTTTATTCATCACTTCCGAGGTACATCCACACCTTATCAATTTACGGTAATATAGTAAATAATGGATTACGATGATGAATATCTTCTCCAAACATAACTGCCGCATTGTAAAAGAATAAAAGATCAGGAACTGTCATATACTCCACTACGTCCCAACTTTCCATTAACTAAGCTGTTTGTATGACTGCCCGGCGAATCAAGCCACGCAAAGTCAGTGTGCACCCTCGGGAGCCTGAAATTCCAGACAAGGCATCCCTCAGTTTCGGGCAGCTGTCCCAGTGGGGGCCGGAAGTGTTGGCTCTAACGTTTGCAGTTGACATATTTGATGAGCACTCTTTTAAATGCAATTCATGACCACGGAGCTCATGATTCTGTCCTGTAGCTAACAGTCGTCCACGGGAGATTGTATCTCGCACTGTGAAAATGATTCTTGTTACCTTCGCAACAAAGTTTGCGAAGGTTATGTTTTGATCGCTGTGTATTTATTTATTTATTTGTGAATATGTGTGTTTGTTTGTTTGTTATTCGCATAACTCCAAAAGTATTGAACTGAATCGCAGCAAATTTGGTGGGATGATTGGTTATTATCCGAGGACCATTTGATTAGATTTTGGGAGCGATCGGGTCAAAGGTCAAGGTCAAGGTCATGAAAAGGTCAAAATGTCTTTTTACCATAGCGCGGTCAATTTGTATCCAATTTGCATGCAACTAATGCCAAAATGTTCAGAATTCAATGCCCCATCTTGTGATATTGACATGACACATGACGTAATAACCCTTATTAGCGGTTGGGAGTCAAAGGTCAGGGGGATCACGACATTGCAAAATGTGCGGTTTTAGTCATAACACGGTCAATTCTTATCCGATTTGCATGAAACCAACACAAATGTTGACTGTTCTGTTCCCCACACTGTAATACCAATTACAAAATTAAGAGTACAAAGGTCAAGGTCGAGGTCATGAAAAGGTCAAAATCGTCATTTTGCCATAGTGCGGTCGATTTTTATCCAATTTGCATGCAACAATGCCAAAATGTTGTGAATTCAATGCCCAATCTTGTGATATACGATATGACACATGACGTCATTACTTTGTTAGCGGTTTGGGTCAAAGGTCAGGGGGGTCAACGACCTTTATTATCATAACGCGGTCAATTCTTATACAATTTGCATGTAAGTAGATTCAAAATGTTTAGAATTCAATTCCCTATCCTGTGATGTGTAATATTTGATTTCTTATAATGTGACCAGTTGTCATCAGATTGACTTGACACCGACACCAAAAAGGTCAGGGAGTTCATACAGAAATTGTACAATGTACGTGAATCAGTGTCAACAGCAGGAAATTTAATGTTTTTAAGCCATCATAACACGTATGAGATGGCAGATGTGGTATGGGATTAAATACCCTCACATCAACGTTTCTGGGGGTGGGGGGGGGGGGCAAAATGTAGCGTTGGCGAAGGTATGCTCTCTACTGAGTGCCCGTTCTAGTTTATCCTGTGTGGCATTCCCATGTGAGTACTTTTTTCATCATGATGTGACCCGAGGTTCATATCCAATATATTTACCTCCACCACCAAAGGTGGATGAAGGTTATTGTTTTCACCCCTGACTGTTTCTGTGTCTGTCTGCCTGCCTGTCTGTGAGCAGGATATCGCAAAAAGTTGCAGACGGATTCGGACGAAATTTGGTGGACAGGTTGGGTGTGGGACAAGAAGGAATTGATTCAATTTTGGTTTTTTTTTTTTGAAGATCCGGATCCAGATACTAGAATTTTTAAAGTGATTCTTCATCATTGAGTGAGAGAGCCAAAAACAATATATGGCATGATATCTCAAAAAGTTGCGAACTGATGATGACAAAACTTGGCGGATGAGTTGGGTGGGTGACAAGAACAAGCAGATTAGATTTTGGTTCAGGTCCGGATGCAGATCCAGCCTATCGGTGGGATACAAAACGTAAACTATTCAGCCTGGCGGAGATATTTGCTTTACCGGGTGCTGTTCTAGTCTTAGACTGTGTTAACTTCTCTCTCGCCTTGTATGTGGATAAGAAGGGCAGGATGGGTCATATGACTTCCTGTCCTTATTATCCATAAACAAGTCGCTTGAGGATAAATAATTGCTTTATTGTGAAACAATTGTGAAGCTTTTCAATGAACTTTCAACTGTTGGAAATACAGATGAGAACAAACCATAAATGATTAATGTTCGTACATTTTCTGAATTTTGACTCGAGCTCTGCTGACTCTATTCTTTCAGATCGTTTCCAGAACACTAGCCTTTGGTTTCTCAGTTTCTGCCCTCGATCGTACAATTTTTACTGTTTCCAAAGTGATATAGACCAAGCTGTTATAATCAGAATGGCTGCACCCAAGTCTGATCCTATTTAACTGGCTCAGTCGTACATCTGCTAAACGCACTGGTGTCTTGCCTGGCACATCAGACGTTATTGTTTCACCATATGTCTGGGCCCAGGCGTCACAGTGGAGAGGAGGAGAAGTTTCTTGCTTCCTGAAAGCACTGTAGTTTTACCAGGTTCACAAAATATGTGGTGGGGTTATGAACAACTATAGTATATTGCGCTGCTTTCCGTATGGTGACTCCTTAACCATAGTTGCATCATATCACAGTTTTACAGTCAGCATGCATAGCGCCAAACTTTGTCATTGGGATAACTTGTTTCATTCTTCCAACTTGTGCCGACTCGTGTAACATTTTAAAATGTATACTTCCACTTCCTAAACAATGGCTTTCACACACTTATATGTGTTTTGGTCAAATATGTGCTATGCTACTGAGTGGCTTGCTAATCGTTGTGTAGACAATTTCCTTTGCTATGCCACATTTCACAAGGCCACTTTGCTCTATGCCACTAGATATAAATAAAGAAATAAATAGAAGGCTTGGGTGTGCCTCCCAACCTCCCAACACCCTGTCCCGCTCAAATAATCGACAGGCATGTTCCAGCAACAAAACTGGGTCTATACGAGTTCATTTTAAAACTTTATAGTTCAACAAGCATGAAAAATGTGAGCATTTTGCAAATTCATGACTGCAGGCTCTCATGAACAATCAAGTTACATTCCCATCCCTGCCAGATGCCACACAAATATGGAAACTTCTTTTTTCGCATGCAGCACATGGCTGCGGGCAGCATAATTTACAGGCGGTGTGCAGCTGGGCTGCTGATGCAGTTCTTTCTGTAAAATAAAACAGGATTTTGTAATTTGTTCAGGGCACTGGCGATAGCTCGCCCACTCTTGGCAAAGGACAAATGGTGGGATTATTAATGTCCGCCAACTAATGTTGGCAGATGGGACACCAAGTTCAATGTCTGTCTGAGGGATGACAAACATATTGATGCCTCACTCTGCTGGCACTCTCAATGTAGGGATGGCGCGGAACAAAAATGTCGGTCCCATCCGCTATATACAAAACTTAAGTTGGAGTATATTTTCTAAAAAGTCACTTAAACTACATATGAGAGCCTACCTCATCTGCTCAGCTGTTTATCTAGGCAGGGATCACTTTTCAGTACTCCAAACAATGGCTGATTAAATAAAAAAAGGCAAAAAGCAAAAAACTGAGATCGGTCAAAACCAGCAAATTTTCTTGTTCATGATAATACTAATAATCTATCTATAATTCCAGCAGTCTCTGTGTGTGTGTGTGTTGTGGTGTGTCTGTCTGTCTGCATGTGTGTCTGTCTGTCTGTCTGTGTATGTGTGTCTGCGACCGCTGTTTCTCGAAACCACTGGTCCGATCTAATTGAAACTTGCCAGGAATATTGCTGGGGACCTGAGGATGTTGCCTTTTCAAGGTTTGATATCGTTCTTCTTCATCCGTTTCAGCTGTTTCCAAGTGTTTCCAAGGTTTGAAGCTTTTTTTCCAAGGTTTGAATTATTGTAATTATTATATCCAAGGTTTGAATTTTCCCAGGAAAACAGCTGTTTCCCAGGGTTTGAAGCTGTTTTTTTTCCCAAGGTTTGATATTAATTGTTCAAATTATAATTGATCCCAAGGTTTGATTCCCAAGGAAGCCTGTTTCCAAGGTTTGAAAGTTTTTTATTTTTTTTGCACGTACAGCACGCAGTGCGGCACGCGTACAGGCCCGCGAGAGTGGAGGAACGGCTGTGTGGTTTTCTGGCATGCAGTATGAATTTTTTTTTTTTGCACGTACAGCCACGCACGTTCGGCCACGCACGTACGCGGCACGCGCACGTACGGGCATGTGAGAGGAGAGGGAACGGCCTGTGTTTGTTGTTTCTGGTACGGTTTGGAAATTTTTTTTTTCCGTGGCCAGCACGTCGGGCACGCGAGAGCGAAGGAACAGCCTGTGTGGTTGTTGTTTCTGGCACGCAGTTTGAAAGTTTTTTGTTTTTTTTTGTACGTACAGCCACGCATGTACAGCCACGCACGTACGGGCACGCACCTACCGGCACGCACCTACGGGCCAGCATCTACGGGCCCGCACTAGTAATACTAATTAAAATTGCTGGCAGTGATGCCAGGGATCGAGACGCCCCACTCTGAATGAACAAGTGAACGGCAGCCCAGATCTGATTAGGCAACGTTTGAACTCAATCGATCAAAAAATGAAGGAGATGCATTTTTAAGGTTTTCATGAAATCCAATATGACTGCCATGTCACGTGAGCAATGATGTTATCCTTAGGTATACACCAAGTCAAGTGGTGTAATATAAGTGGTCCAAGTTTCAACTCGATTGAAAAATGAAGGAGGAAATGCAGTTTAAAAGATTTCATTAAATCCAATATGGCTGCCAAGTCATGTGACCTGTGACATAATCCTTTGGATATGCATAATTTTAAGTGGTATCCTATAGGTGGTCAAAGTTTCAAGTTCCTCCAATCGATGGTTTGACCTTTTGGTCTGCTGCAAGTTTCATTGAATCATAATAATAAAAATAGGACCATTGGACTTGTAGCTTATCTGGGCCCTGGCCTAATGTTGCAACCCAAATTTAGTATCATTCTGACTGGTGGGTCTGAGAAGAAGATTTTTTTGAAGGAATTTACGTGATTTTCCCAAAATTGTACGAAGACGGCCATTTTGACACACTTCTGGTCATGTGATCGGCATGACCTCTGCAATTTAACATCCCTACAATGGCCTAATGTTGTAATCCAAATTTGGTAGCATTCTGATTGGTGGGTCTGGAGAAGATTCTTGAAGGAATTTACTAAGTACACCGTTTTGGCACACTTCTAGTCACATGATCGGAATGAGCTTTGCAATCCATGTGAGCAGTCAGGAGTGGAACGTTGCTGCCAAATTTCAGCCAGATCGGCCCAGCGGTTTGGCCGGAGAAGTCAAAATAGGAGACAGACAGATGGATGGTGCATGATGACAATGCCTCACCTTGAATTCCAATTCCAGATAAGCTAATAATATGAACAAGTTCAAAAAGGTACCTATCGGTCCACTAAAAATCATAAACTAAACGAAATGTCATTTCACCTGATATATTAACATCCTTTATTTCATCAGGATTTACATCTTTTAGGTGTTGTTGAAAAAAAATAACAAATTATCTCCTTGCATATTACAGATGGTCTTATCTTCTTTTTAAAGCTTCATCCATAAGGTTTTCTTTTTGATACTTTTTCTTGTTTCATTGCTTTTTCTAGTTTTGAATATATTACCAGAAGGAGAGGAGAAATTTTTGTTAGAGCTACTTTAATTGATGTTCTTCAGATGTACTAAAAGCCCTTCCACTGAAGGAAATTGAAGAAACTATTTTAATTATTTTTTCACCAATTGTTTTTATCAATAGTTTGTTATATTTATCTTTATTCAATTATACATCCTTGACATATTTCTCAGTATCTTTTACAAATGAAGAGATTGATTGAAACTTGTCTTTTGTGTCTTGATACATTGTATTTATTAAGTTGAGAAAAGTTGGAGAATAAAAGGTTTTAGCCACAGAGTTCACCTATAAATTAAACGGGAATTTTCATCAAGAAATTTTTATTTAAGCAAAGTTTTTATTATATAAATATGGTGAATACAACGTACTCGCAATGTTTGTAATCATGAATATAAATGTTATAAAAAACACCTTCAAACCAACAAAACACATTCAATGTTTTCAGACAAATTCTCCACTTGACTAAGAAACAAACATTGTGATAGATGTGATAATGATATTCTTTAAAAAATTCTAATAAACACTTCAATCAAGCAAAACACAAGAACAATGAAGAAGGGAAGCTAAATTCTCCATTGAAACACTGATGGGGCATTTAAAGGGCATATAAAATAAGATTGTTTCGTTTTCAAGACCCTGGACCATCTTCAATCATGGAAGCTGTTCATATGGTTAAACAAAGTATTGAAACTATAATTAAAAACACATTAAGTGAAATGAAACTTTTAAGTTTTAGATGGGAGTAAAATTGAATATGGTAAGACAAGACGATGAAACTACCCCTATATGAGGACAAACCCTCACTTTATCTCATCATTTCAAGATTTGTAAATGTGATGTTTTTACGATGAACTCCAGAGACAAGAACAAGATGTTGTAATCACTGTAGTAGTGTGGAGATTTACTATTACAAAAATAATCTTTTTAGATATACACATCTTAAAATCAGTTCCTCTTCAAGCTTCTTCTTGTATTGATTTACCAAAGAGATAAAACTTAAGAAAGCGGTTGTTAATATTCAAAACGAAGATAATAAATGTTTTCTCATGGTCTGTTCTTGTTCACTTTCATCCTCACAATGGGAATCCTGAAGGGTTGGAACGTTATAAGAAATACTCCACGCTCTGCAGGCAATACCATCTCATAACGTGTTATAAAGATTTAAAGTTTTAACGCCAATTGCCAATGAGAGATATTCCTACCAATTTAGAACAATGAATAAGTCTATTGTTCAATGTATATAGATTACGGACACCAAAGTTCAGATATCTAAAAATTCTCAAACAACTATACAAATGACGAAAACACATCCACTTGATCCGTTCTCTCTACTTTACCTGTCAAAGAACAAATCACATTCATGCTCTCTCACAAAATTCTCCAGATATCAACCCGGATGAACTCAAATCATGCGAACTATATAATGGAGAAAATGTAAACGTATCCCTTGTAAGAGATGCCTCTCAATTCCTTTTCACACACGAGCGGATAAACATCATCAACACATTACAAAATGCATATCGGTAGTTAATCATTATCAATGTCCAACCATAACTCCAATTTACCCAAGACAGCAGGTTCAAACACAATCAGTTCAAAGCGATTTAACCAAATCTATTAAAACACTCGTTTGCTGATATTTGCTGATTTTGAAAGTATCTTTGAAAAGATAGATACTATTCTCCAAATCCACAATAAATCAGTTACCACAAATTAAATATTCAAAAACATCACTCCTTGTGTCTATCTGTTATTTATATCAAATTCATCTGTTGCCGTGATGAATACACAAGTTAGAACTTTATAGAGGAGAAGATGCATCAGAGGAGTTTGTAAGACGATTGGAAAAAGACTGTTTAAGACTAAAAGAAATAATGGTTAAAACCTATAAACCAATGTCATTAACAAAGGGAGAGAGAAAGGAATTTAGAAAG
>CM068953.1:162878966-162890867 GCA_035128595.1 Eptatretus atami | reverse complement strand
GGGATCATTAGTTCGTACATGAGCGGTAGGTACTTCCATGTTTTCAGTGATTACTTTTGGTTCATGTTCCGACAAATTTTCTGGAACCGGAATATCAAAGTTTTTGCAAATGTGCCAGCAGGTTACATTATAAACTCTGTTGTGTCGTTGTGTGTACAGCTGTTCTGACATGAGCTTGTTTTTTTGTGTGTGTTCGGTCATTAAGCATAACATATCATTCTCTTTACTAACCCCACCTCTAACCCTCACCTTTCTCTCTTCTTCTTTTTTCATACCTCGCCGATTCTTCTTTCCTTTCTCTCTCACCCCATCCTCACATCCCTCCCTCCCACGGTATAGCAACATTTGGTGAAGCATAGCCTACCCACTCCCCCCCTTCCTTGCTCTTCCCCCTTTTAGCTTCCCCTCCCCCTGCCTCTTCTCTATCCCCATCCCTCTCTTCCTCTCTCCCTCCCTTCCCTCCTCTCTCAGCCCACCTCCTTAATACCCCTGTCAGATAAGCGACGGGTTGTATTTGCGAGTATTTAATATTCTGTGCTGTATTCACTTTATCCATAGGTATATCCTGACTCAGCGCTATCATTCTTCATACCTGCTGAAGCAAGTAAATTGCACCGGAAATGAGGTACACCTGGGTGCTTGCAAGTACAGCCGAGCACGAAAGACGAATAATATGACAGTCTGTGCATTTGGTCATCCTGTCATCATCAGCTGCCAGGCTGGGCCTGCTTTTGTTTCGGGCAGCAACGGCTTCAACAAGGCCTTCCGTGCTGAGGTGGGATGCATGCCGCGGGCGTTTGGCCTAGTTTGACTGTTCCCCAAGCTTATTTACGAGCCGTAGTCAGTGTACAAGTAAATAAATAAATAATCAACATCTATCATTCTTGAAGTCTTTATTTTTGTTTGTGAATTCTGAATGAATTTGAGTATTTATGTTCATTGCAGCATAAATGAATGATTATTATATTAATGGCAATTATTATATTAATTTGTGCATCATATGTACCACTTGTAAATGCTACTAATTTTTGTTCACTATCACATGATAGAGTACGTCCGTGAAGGTTCATTAGAAAAACTTATCTTGCACACAAATTGATTGTAGTGCATTGTTACATGTGTATCTGCAGCCATGAGTTTTCAGCATTTCACCAACCTTCTGTTTATTTTCCAATAAAACATCGTATTGCTAAGTTAAATATAGTGTCAAAATGTTCACAAAAAAGAAAATTTGAGTGCCTTTGTTGTTACCGCTGTTGCTTTGATGGTGGTGCACATGAGTCGTACATGAGGGCTGCATCTCTGAGCTTTTGAAATATCAGCTGCTTCACGGTGTATCAAATGCCACGTCCGGAAATCACAATATGATCCAAAATGTTCTCTCCATTCAGCAACCTCTGGTCCGGCTGAAGGGTGGTGCAAGATTGGGTGAGGGCCGTGTCGAAGTCCTGAAGCGGGATGAGTGGGGGGCTGTTTGCGACGACAGGTGGGGACTCTTGGCTGCCAGTGTGGTCTGCCGCGAGCTCGGCTTTGGATCAGCCAAAGGAGCATTGCAAGGAACACGCTTTGGACAAGGTGCGCCGGTGCCCACATGTTCACCATGGTTCTGTGCTTCACGTGCAGGCCATGTTCAGTTGGTAATTAAGTGTGAAATATCTCATGAGAAGGGAAAAACTTATAGGTTTCCAGATGTGCTCACAGATGGAGAGCTTATGGTTTATATGCGTGGTATTTTAAAAAAAAACTTGAACCTTCACCAAACATGGAGGGGCTGGAAGGATGGATGGGAGATATGTACACTCACCTCTGAGCTATGTTTAGCTTGGGTTAGAATCTAAACCCAGCTATAAACTCTCGTCCTGGTGTTTCACAGGCAGGGCGAGACATCATTATGTGAACCATTCTTCGTATGGACGCCAAGCTGGGTGTCCCTTCTGCCAGCATTAGTTGGTGGACATTAAAAATCCCACAGTGTCCTTCGCAAAGAGTCGGCGAGCTATCGCCGGCATCGTGAACAAATTTCAAATTTTTGTTCTAAGATACATTGGGCACTGCATGAATGGCACAGCTGCACCCGAGCGAATGACATAACCCACAGCCCTCTGCTGCACATGAAATGAATGACCTAACAAGTGAATGACTCTTTTAGAAGAGATCCAAGTTGGAGTAGATAGAGTGAAGAAGTAGCTCAAAAAAATCTAATTGATGATAAATCTCCAGTGCCGGATAATATGCATCCCAGAGTATTGTCGGGGGTTGTAGTGCACATCATTGTGGTGTTAGCAGATATCTTTAATAGCTCGTTGGAGTCACAACAGGTACCGGAGGATTGAGAGTAGCAAATGTAACACCATTATTTAAAAACGGATCTCGAGATTAATCATTGAGCTATGGACCTGTTAGTTTGACTTCAGTTGAGGGGAATATGTTGGAGAAATTAATTGAGGAACGGATAGGGAACCATTTGAATAATTTCAAACCAATTAAAGGTGGTCAACATTGATTACCAAAGGGAGATCATGTTTAACAAGTTTATTGGAGTTCGATGAAGTCGTTTCTGATTGGGTGGATGATGGAAAGGCAGTGGACATAGTGTTGTGGGCCGGGGGTCGGTGGCGAGGAGCCACCGCTAGGGGGAGCAGTAGGGTCGTCTCCACTGAACACCCCGGAATTTAGGTCGTGACTCGGATAAGTCCGAAAGGTCACGGGCCCTTAGCGGACCGTGGTCGCCAATATTTCGACGGCGTGGGTAGGGTTAATTGCCTAATTTCAATATACCTAAGTACCCACTCGTCTAACTACCGGGGAAAACCACACCCTCGACGGACCTCGGGCGGAACGGGCCGTCTACCGAGCCCGATCCGGGTGTAAACCGAGTGGGGATTACCAAGATCCGTCGGTCCAAATGAAAATTTACGGCACGAACGGCTCCCTAATTCCCATACGCACCGTGTAAAACCAATGGAGAAGAACAGACAACGAGCTGGTAACATTAACAATTGGGGGGTTTATTTATCATGGGGGCAGGGAGCACAGAGAGCAGAGTTATCACGACTATAAGAAATGCAATTTACAATGTACAAGGCACTTAAACAGTTTATACTTACAGGACGGCGACACACACACACACACACACACACACACACACACACCAAACAGAAATGGACCCCATCGGGTCTTTATTTTGGCCTTTAGCTCGGAGGGAGGTGAGCTGAGGGCAAGAGCCTACACTTCCACCTGTCCGCCTCTGCGGTCTGGTCGAGCTTGTCCGGGTGGCGGGACTCGAACGCACCGCACAACGCAGCACCAAGCACCAGGGACGAGGGAAGGAGCGATGGACGCCAGCCAGCACGAAGCGGGACGAGGCGAGAGATGACGAGGGACCGTCAATCAAGACCGAAAAAGCTTCCCCTGATCCGGCGATACCAGGGAGGCAGACCCAGACCGCCAGACAGAACGCGCCGATGACTCAGCCTCTCTTGAGGTCCGAGGGATTTCTTTTCTCACCACTCGCCTCCTGATTGGACGGCCACATTGCCGATTCGCTGGCCATCCCTCATTGGACAGGCCCACGGTAGGGGGCAACTCCACCTTTCTGGGGCGGAGTAGGAGCTGGGCGATTGTAGCTCGCTACTCTACTAAGGCGTGTGTAATGGCGACGGTGGAGCGAGGCGACGGTCCGCTGTTGTTGTTGTAGTTGATAAAAACCAACTAAAAAAATAAACCCGCAGCGCACACATGAAATTCCCTTTAGACACAGGGGATGGATTCTAACTATAACACATACTTATCGAAATAACTGAACTTGGGACTGCTGTCTGTGGTTGCAAATGGCTTCCAGATTCGTAACAATAGTACTATATCTAGACTTTAAGAGGCTTTTGATAAGGTACCACATCGGAGGTTGTTAGCCAAGGTGAGGGTTTGCTAACGTGTGTGTTTTTTTTATCCCCCGCCGCGTGGCGGAAGGGGATATTGTTGTCACCCAGGTCGTCCGGCTGTCCGTCCGTCCGTCCGGGCGTCAACATTTATAGCTGTGAGTGTGATAACTCATAAACTGTTGCCATATCGATTTGAAATTTGGGTCACACATGTACCACCTGAAAAGGAAGAACCCTATTGATTTTGGCGTGGCCGATCCAAGATGGCCGACTGGGGGGCTATCTTGAAAAAAATGTTTTTTGTAATAAATGGAAAACCGCTTATCTGATTTTAATTATTTTTGGTTACTACGTTCCTCACCCCTGGGGAACTTTTTCGAGATGATGACCAAATGGTGTCTTGTTTCTAATTCACCTCTCTCATTATCTGGAATATGTATGACCTTTTTCATTCAATGGCGGGGGATTCCCCATCTCTGATGGTATATATTTTTTTTACTTGAACCTTCACCAAACATGGAGGGGCTGGAAGGATGGATGGGAGATCGAGATGGAAGGCTGGTCAAGTAGCTAATTGGATTGGAAACTGGCTTAATGATGGGAAGCAAAGAGTGGCTGTGAGTGGGAGGATGTCTTGCTGGGAGGATGTAAGTAGTGGGATACCTCAGGGATCAGGACTCGGACCATTTCTATTCATTATTTACATCAATGATTTGGATAGTGGGGTGAAGAGTAGGCTTTCCAAATTTGCTGATGACAATGTTTTTGGAGGTAAGGTGGATTGTAGAGAGGGGGTGGTGATCAGATTTCAGGAAAGTCTAGATTCTGTAAAAGACTGGTAGATGCAATTTAACCTGAGTAAGTGTAAGGTGTTGGGGATGGGAAAGAACAATGAAAATAGAGATTACAGGATGTAAGGGATAATTTTGGAGCGTGTCACACAGGAGAAGGATCTGGGGGTGGTAATAGATATGGGAGGTAAGCAGGCAGCACAGTGCCAGGCAGCTACAGGTAAAGCCAGGCGCGTGGGAAGGGGGGTGCTGAGGGCGCTGCAGCACCCCCTAGTATAGCACCTGCAAGTCGAAGTGGGCGAGAGAGACAGACAGACAGACAGAGAGGGAGGGAGAGAGAAATCGAGCTTATTTTTTCCCTGCCAAATACTGCAGCCGAGATTATAGACAGCACCTCAGCACCCCGACTCAAAATACCTTCCCGCGCGCCTGGGTAAAGCAACAAGGTTGTAGGTTGTATTTGGAGGGGGATCATTTATGAATCAAAAGAGGTCGCTTTAACACTATGGGAATTCAGTTAGGCCACGTCTGTAATACTGGGTACAGTTTTGGTCACCACATCTGAGGAAGGCCGTGCTTGACCTCGAGAGGGTGCAGCATCGGGTTACGAGATTGATTCTGGGGCGAGCGAGACACAGCGATGATGAACGTTTGAAGGAGACAGAACTTTATACATTTTAAAGGAGGTGATTACGAGGGGATCTGATGGAGATGTTTAAGGTAATGAGGCATGTGGTCAAGATCGGTGCGGTGTAGTTTTTCAGCAGAGTGGACAGTGCAAGTATTATAAATCATAGCTTGAGGGTAAAAAGAAGATGAGAGTTCTGACAGTTTTTCGGTGTTGGTCTTTCAGTCAGAGAGTGGTTAATGCATGGAATGGTCTTCCCGACGAGGTAGTGGCAGTGGAGGGGGTGTTTAGGTTTAAATGGGAATTGTACAGGTACCTGGATGCATTGAAGATAGAGGGCTATGCAGATATTGACTTGTGTGTCGATGGGTGACGATACTGGGGTTGGTGCAGTGCAGGCATGATGGGCCAAATGACCTCCCCCGTGCCAAAGTTCCTTCCGTGTCCTTGTGTGTTCAGTGACACGAATGTCTTTCCGTAGTTATCAAAGCGGTATTTATTCGGTATCTCAACTTTTCTTAACACTGGAAGCAGGACTTTTTCATCACACAAATGGATGAATTCAGGTAGTCAAACTATCCTCTTCATCATAAATTCAGAATAATCAATGCAGCATACCTTTGGTCCACAAATACCAGAGGTCTGCACTCCAACTTCACACATCTGTCCATCCAGGCTGCTGCAGCTCACCCAGACACTTACTGTTTCACAAGATGGTGGTGTCGATATGGGTTTTTTTTCTTCTTCTGTGTGTCTCCCTTGTTATTGTCTCCATTTCTCTGACAGCCCTGATTCCCACACTGCTGGTGGTGTCTGTGTATGTTTTTCCTCCCTTCCCCGCAAGCCGTGCCCCTCACTGGTACCCCCCTAACCATATGGAGTACGTTTGGTATTGTGTATCTCTCATCAACAACTTATTGTTTCTTTGTGTAATCTATACCCCCAACCACAAATTATTCCATATACGATGCTTTCTCTGCAAACAATGACTCTCCGCTCTCTGCTCACCCCTGTTTGCTCTCCATATTCTATGGGGACTCTAATTACCCCAATTCCAGCTGAATTGGTGTTGGTTCACATACTTCAGTGGATGACCAAGCAACGTAGTCATTTTATGGAATGACTGGACTCACTCAGTCCGTTTCTTTTCCGACACACATCTCCTAAGTAGAAACCATTCAAAACTGCACCTTGTCACGTCAAACTTTTCCTCAAACTCATCCTGCTCCTTCCTCCTCAGCACCTCTATGCTCTTTTGACCATCCGTTGGTAAACGTCGAGTCTCTTGGGCAATTATTAGAGAATCCCCATGCAATTTGATTAATCTGATTAGTCTGGCCTAAAATCCGATCATGCCAGTCAAGACTGGTCCATCATCACATCGGCTCCTAACACCGACTGCTCATGGAATTTCCTCCACTTTCTCTTGTTCACAAGTTCATCCCATCCCGCACTTCAGTCTTTCGGTCCCACCATCACAGGAGGTGATGGGAGGCTTGAATAACGTATATGCTGAAGCCAGCAGTAAGGGGGAAGTGAAAAGGTTTGCTGGGAAATCTTTTGTAAGAATCAGACCAAGGTAGAAAAACTTCCCCCAACTCAAAGTTTGATGAAGCTACCAAACAATAGTGTCATACCTTGACGAGTTCTAATAGTAATACGAGTTCCCTTACATGGTAGCTTCAACACAGAAGAAGGCCATTACCTTTTGGCCCATAAAAGCCTGATCTATGGTTGGTTATCCATGCTCTATCCTTTTTAAATGCTGGTGTGTAAAGCAAGGAAGCAGCACGCACCATTTTTGAAGTCATTGGTATGACTCGACGGGGTTCAAACCACCAACATCCCAGACTCAGAACGGACGCTCTAGTCATCACACCAGCCGAGTCCGATTCACTTGTAGTTCGACAAATATTCTTGGCAGGAATTTGGTGGAAAGAGTTAAAAAATTTTTGAAGATGAAGCACTTTTGAGATTGTATTCTCGTGGATCACATCCAGAAGGAACTGAGCAAAAGAAGCTGTTTTTTTTTTTTTTTTTTTTTTTTTCTTTCGATCACCAGATATGATTGTGGTGGATTCCCATGTGCTCCTTTCAGTGGGTTGGGACACTCACGGAAAGTTGTGAACAATTCTGTGCCAAAAGTGAATCCTGGCAAGTCACCACTCTCTCGCAGGGGCAGGAAATTCTGCTGACGGTCAAAGACATCGAATCCACAATATTGAAGTGCAACGGCAAAAGACTTTGGCCGGTTATACAATCCACTGATTGGAGGATTAAAGGACCGTCGACAAATCATGTGCGCAAAGAAAGCAGCGTAAGAGTTGTTGGCAAATAATAATTTGAGAAAAGGAAGGAAAGGGGAGAAAATAGCAGAGAAAATCAGGAGTAGGAGAGTTGGAAAGGAAAGGGAGAGGATGTATGTGGAGGGGATTGAAGTAAGAGGGGAAGTGAGGGGTATGTGCGGAGGAGCATTTGGCCAAAATTCCATCACTTTTGCTTGCGTCATATGTAATGGCCCCTTGAAAAGGGGGGTTGGGGGACAACGGAGGTCAATTTGATTGCAGAGCAAGGAGGTGATGAAACCTGAGCTTTATTGGGAGGATAGTACCTCATTGAAGATTATTCATGAAGAATGTGATAGCACCGAAAGAAGAATATATAAATTTCCTTCTTGTACAACATTTCTATACTTATAAACACTTGCTTGTTGCTATGGAGATGAGCAAATGAAATGCATACCAAAACAGCAATACACAATTGTGCTTATTTTGTTTTGTCCTCACTGTTGGCACGTCAGACTGGAAATAGGGGCAGCTGTTAGAGTACTGTTGGAGGATTTCTGATTCAAACTGTTATGCTATAATGAAGGAATATATAACACTGTGTTTATATTCCGTGTGCAGTAGCGGTGCAGTGTATATAGGTTATGGCAGGATAGCTTTGAGGTGTGCACACTCACCTTCAAACTATCTCACCTACGTTGGAATCCCGACCCAGCTGTAAACTATCCTGGTGTTTCGCATGCATGGCGATTCATCATCGTGTGTGTGATATCCACCAGCACCGGTCGGTGGTGTACGTTAAAGATCCCACGGTTTCTTCCGTGAAGTGCAGGCGAGGTATCGCCGGCCTCCTGAACAAGTTCCAATTTCCTGCCCTGACTGAATGCTGGGAAAGAAATGGCAAACCACCCAGTATAACTTTTGCTGAGGAACTGCTTTGATAGCACCGACGCTCTGTAACAGATTATGGTATCTTTGATTGATTGATCCATCCATCCATCCATCGGGACCATAGTCTGTGCAGAGCGTTGGTGCTGCCTAATCGGTCTCCTTGGCTATTGGGCACAATCCTGGACGGGTCACCACTCCGACGCGGGATACCAGCGAGCTGGCACTCATTTTGCCGACCTCGGAAGGATGAGAGGCAGAGTCAACCCCACCTGGTATTAATTCAGCAGCCGAGTGGGATTTGAACTCATGATCATGGGATCCAAAGCCCCACCACAATAACCATTAAGCTAACACCAGGCATGTTGATTGATCGTGCATGCAAAAATATACACTGTATCAGTAATATCATGGAAATGGATCGGTTTGGGATACTATAGGATGTTAAGACAGGACACAAGCAGTTGGTTTGGAATGTTACCAGATACAGACTTTACAGCAAGATTCTGGGGCATTGCCCCATGCTGCCCCGTGACGATTTGCTCGCAATGCTGAACATGATTAAATGCTTTTTATGGATTTGCATCATGGGGGATTGTGAGGTGGAGAGCTTATTGCGATGTTAATTGCAGGCACACTTATTCAAACAAGGAGATAACTACTTTTTATTTGTTTCAATTACTTGGGATCTTCCAAAATATTTTAGGACTTGCTAGCGCTGTTAAAATATTAGTGTTGGTGACACAATTACTTTGTTTGTTCCGTTACCTTGGGTGTTGTAATGAAATACAGTCTGTATTTCCTTGGCTGATGTTGAAGGCCTAACTATACTGCTAAAGGGCTTTCATAGCTTCATGTGTGAGAGAAAACAAGCCCAGGCCTCGCCTTTCTTCAACAACCAAACCCTGTAATGCTACACCTCCATGAAAAGAATACACTGCAGTCCAAAATCTGCTGGGGAATTCCTGTTAGTTAGGTCAAGGCGAACCATTGTATCTATTTCTGACAAGTGTTCCCTGTGGAAGTCTGTGCAATCAACAAAATATTTCCTTCCTTGAGAGATTAAGTGACTTGTGAAATCCCCTTCGAATATATATATATATATATATGTATAGCAAAATGTCTAATATATGTATATATATACATACATACATACATACATACATTAAAGTCTTCTGGCAAAATAGTTGCGTAGGCTCCTCCTATTAGACATGAGCTTAGCAGAGCTGCAGCTCCCCAATATCTCTGTAGGATTGTACTGCAGCCAATACTGTGAAGATAACTTAAATCTCATTTTCATATATCAGTCCCCCCTGGAGAGGAAACATCCATGGAAACGCGTTTCGGGCTTGTTGGCCCGAGGTCAGTGTGGAGCAGAAAACTCTCCCCAGAGTGGGTACCGCAGACAGGTTAATGTGTGACGGACATTTCCTGTTGATCAGGATGCATGCAGCAGCAGTTGATGTGGCACTTACTTCCTGGTACCCATATACATATATACCGACAGCATATATATATATATATATATATATATATATATATATATATATATATATATATATATATATATGATTGACCCCTCCCACACTCCTCGAACCCAAGTAGCTGCATAAAGCAACCCATGAAGACTTACACAAGGTAAGTGCTGACGCTGTTTCGAACCCTTCCCTGCTTTTGATGTTTGCACGTGGTACATGCTTGAGAGCCTCATTGGTGTGCATTGCTGTCGACGCTATCGCTTATTATTCGCCAATAAGTGATGAAACCGGTCCGGTAGCTGAGGGGGTGTATGGCATTGGGATTGTCGTGTGTGTACTTTGTATGAACATCTTTATAGTTGTTGAGGAACTCTGGGAAGGGATCGAAACATCATTAGCACTTACCTTGTGTAAGGCTTCTTGGGTTGCTTTATGCAGCTACTTCGACAAGAGGACTGTGGGAGGGGTCAATCATTTATATAATCCTAGCCACTTGGGTGTCGTCGATTTGGTGAGACCTGGCTATTCCCTCCATTCACAGGTAAGAGATGTGGGTGGGTCTTTACATTTATGTATATGTTTGTATATATGTATATGTTTGTATATATATATATATATATATATACATATACATATAAGCATTTTGTGTGGAGTTGCAGTTGGAGTTAGACACACATTTGTCTCCGTGTATGTAAAATAATTTTGGTTACACGAGTAATATTTTGATGAGGCCTCCAACTGTTTTTTTTTTTTTTTTTTTTTAATGTAAATCGAGCATATTGTGAACAGAATTTATTTTCTTGCAAACATGAAGATACGTAATCACCTAAAATTGTAAAATAATATTCGCACACTTTGTGTCTGCAGAACCTTGACAGAACCGTTGTTGTCTAAAACCTGTTGTTGTTTCACAAGTGGGTCTGAACCTTGTAACATGCAGGAGAAAGGAAATTGCTTCAACTATTCTTTAATATAGACAAAATATTACTTGGCATGCAAAGCCATTTAGATGAGCATGATTCAAATTATAATGCATGTAACTCCTGAGGAATTCCCAAACTCTTGAATCTGCTTCGGTTGTGATCTTTTCGGAGTTCTTATCTTTGCTGCAACCATTCCTTAAGTACTGAAAGTGCTGAAAACTGCATGATAATTTTCCAAACCCAGGTTGTTATACGGGTGCCCCACAGAAAACCAGGAAATTTGAGATTTTGAGATTTATTTTGCCGTATTTTACCATATCAATAAACTAACATATAATAAAGTGTATCTTTGTTTTACACTACATCTAAGTTTGCTTTTGTTTTGTTTTAAATAAACTGTACCAAATTTCCTGGTTTTCTGTGGGGCACCCTGTAGTTTTAAAGTGGCATCTGTTGGATGCATGCACAGGATGTCTCGTAAGTCCCATTGCCCCTGAACTTTTTCCCATTAGAATATGGTGTGCAGAATGAAATAAATACATTGACTTATTTATTTATTTTTACACTAAATGTTCACCTCTATTTTTGAAGGAGGGTTCTTATGAAATCTGTCTTGAACGTCATCAAATTAGTTGCTGATCAGGGGTTTTCCAGTTTGATTATTTCTCGGTAAAGGGACTTATGGGACACATTATGTGTTGGAATAAGTTACGTGAAATTGCCCATTCACATATTTATTGTACAGCTTCCTGTGCTACATAAGTTCAAATTTTGTAGCACAAGTTGTATAATTTCGCAATATTTTGGTGGTTCTCCTTTCCAAGCTAACACAACATTGAAATTAACTTGTTGCAAATGTGTGAACATGTAATTATGATAAAAACTTTTTTTTTTTCAATGCAAAAGGATGTAGGGATAGTACTCCAAAAATGATGCAAACAATGTCGGGATAGTCATGCCAAATGATCATGTGAAACCATCCTACATCTTTCTTTGAATAATGGTTGTCCCTCAAAAAGACAAAGTT
>CM068953.1:162866468-162878956 GCA_035128595.1 Eptatretus atami | reverse complement strand
CACACACACACACACACACACACCGTATCCCTAATTCACCTTGCAAGGTTGCAAGGAAGCCTGGTGTTGCCTTCGCGGTAAGGGTGTCTGGCTTGGGATCTTAGGGTCCTGAGTTCAAGCCCTGTTGGCCACTGGATTAACACCAGGTGGGGTTGACTCAGCCTGTCGTCCTTCTGATGTTGGCAAAATGAGTACCAGTGTCCTGGTATAGGGGCACAGCATCAGCGGCATAGTCACACCCAACAAAATGATAGCTACCTGGCAGCCAAGCTGCCATACGCAAGAAGAAGACCTTGTAAGGAATTTCCAAAAACAGGTGTGAATAGAAGATACCACACAGGAAAATGAAACGGCAACAAATACAGCCCCAACAATTGCAAAAAAGACAAAATAAACATTAAAATAAATACCAACAAATATCCACCAACAACTGGGAGAATGACAAAAGAGCAGGGAAATACAAAAAAAAGAATTGGACTGAGTTGGGATCGACAAAGAAGACTCATTGGAATGGCTCAGAAGAGGTTAGCTCAACTGGGACGGAGAACAAATAATAACGAGAAGGACACTTCGTAGAGCGCATACCTCTACCACGCGATCCTGATCTACGAGAACATATCGGACCCAATACATTTTTGAAATATCGTGCCATAAATCGTTTTTGGCCCGATCTCTCAATGGTGATGAATCACTTAAAGTTAAATAACTCTCGTGTCTGGATCGGGATTCGGATCTTCACCAAAATCAAAACAATTTATCTTTGTTACACACGCAAAGTGTCCACCAAGTTTCGTCCGAATGCGTCCACAGCTTTTTGGGATATCCTGTTGTATATCGGTTTAGCTCCATCACTTAATGGTGAAGAATCACTTAAAAAATTTTTTTATCAGATCTGGATCTAGACTCAGATCTTGACAAAAAATTGAACCAATCATTCCTAGTCACATGCCCAACATGTCCACCCAGTTTCGTCCAAATTCGTCCACAACTTTTTGAGACATCATGTTATGTATATATATATATATATATATATATATATATATATATATATATATATATATATATATATATATATATATATATATCTACTGAAACGCAAAAGAAACTTACCACTTGTTTGAAATGTAATAAAATTGTAACAGTTCAAAATAAAACAAACCAACAATTGCCATTTGAAACATTTGCATTTTATTGATGACATGTCAAGTTTTTGACCAAGATACACCATCTCATAAGTTTGTTCTACAGTACAGATCAGCACAGGGTGCAATGTCAGTCCCCTTTCAATAGCGTGTGTGGCCACCATTGTTTTGGATACAGGCAGTGCATCGTCGGCGCATACTGCCTACAGTCTTTGGATGGATTGCTGCTGGATTCTGTCCCACTCAGTCCTCAATGTCTGAAGCCATCTGACTTAGGACCATCTGCCTGTCCTGCCTTGCAGTGGTGACTCTTGGCCTCCCTGATCGAGGTCTGTCATCTGCAGAGTTGTGGAGGGTGTCTCTGTCCACCAGGCCGATATCGTCTGGTGGAACAGCCAAGGCGACGTGCCACCTCACGGTAGCTCAATCGCCTTGCGTATGCCCAAGGCACACTGCCGTTGATCCTTGACAATCGTGGCATGTTGATTGAAATGCCCATTTTGCACTTGCCTTTTTAAAGCCAATATCAAGACATCACGTGCAGCTCATTAAAATCATCCCGTACCCTTGGTAATCACTGACAGTCAAAACGGCTGTTCAACAGCTGTGCTATGAAGTGACCATTGAAGGTTCAAGTGACCATCCGTGACCGTTTTGTCTGACAGTGGACACTATTGTCCACAGATAAGTTCACACATTTACTAACGCAGTGTTATTGTTGATATTTGAAGGTTAAAAGGTGGTAAGTTTCTTTTGCGTTTCAGTATATATATAGTTTTTGGCCCTATCTCTCAAATTGAAGAATCACTTAAAAAAATTCAAGGATCCGAATCTGGATCTTCACGAAAATCGAATTAGTTCGTCCTTGTCACATACCGAACCTGTCCACAAAATGTCATCCGGATCCGTCCACAACTTTTTCAGACATCGTGTTATATATATATAGTTTTTGGGCCGATATCTCAAAGGTGAAGAATCACTTTTAAAATTCTAGGAGTGGGATCCGGATCCGGATCTTCACCAAAATCGAATCAGTTCGTCCTTGTCACATACCCAACCTGCCCACAAAATTTCATCCGGATCTGTCCACAACTTTTTGAGATATCCTGTACACAAACAGACAGAGAGGGGTGAAAATATAACCTCCTTCACCTTCGGTGGTGAAGGTATATATCATGCTATATATCGTTTTGGCTCTATCTCTCAATTGTGAGGAATCACTTAAAAAATTTAATAATTTGCATATCCAGATCCAGATTCGGATCTTCACCAAAATCGAATCAATTGGTCCTTATGACACACCCAACATGTCCACCAAATTGGCAGCAACAACAATTTATATAAGAGGATAGTACAACTCATCATCATCATTTCTTAAAATGGTATTTTTCCATTTCAAGTCATACCATTTTTATATTGTTATCAATTCTGTTAAAGATGGAGTAACACAAGGCAATTTGTTTCAATGGTGACATCACTCAGCAGCCAGGTCTCATTACCTCCACCACCAAAGGTAAAGAAGGTTATGTTTTCACCCCTGTCTGTCTGTTTGTTTATTGCCGGAATCCTTCGGATTTCGGCAATTATATTGGTCGGTTGTGTGTGTCATTCTGTGTGTGTCTGTTTGTTTGTGTGTTTGTTTACCCTGTAGCAGCCACACCGTTTCAGCGATCATGACCAAACTGGGTACAGACGTCGGCCATGGTCCAACTTAGACACTTGTCGGTTTTGGTGAATCTCGGTCAAAGGTCAAGGTCAACGAAAAACCGAAATTCTTATTTTCGCAATAACGTCCGCTAAAATGGTCGTATCGACTTCAAACCAAATCCAAAATGTGCATCTTCCAATACCGCATCCAACCATATGTCTCATTGGGGTGTCACACCAACACCCTTCTTAGCGGTCGGGGGTCGAATGTCAGGGGGGTCGGGTCAAAACTTTCAAATTGTGATAAAAACGCCATTTCAAGTCCGATTGACTTCCAAGTTATGATCATGACCAAACTAAGTGCTATAACTCATTAAACAGTAGCACTATCGACTTGTAAGAACCAAATTGATTTCCAGGTTTTTGTTTTTTCAGAGATCATGGAGATATGACAACGTTATTCCGGCAATTCCTTGCTCAACGAGCAATTTCATTTGTTTGTTTGTCTGTTTGTGTACAGGATATCTCAAAAAGTTGCAGACGGATCCGGATGAAATTTTGTGGACAGGTTGGGTGTGTGACAAGAACGAATAGATTCAATTTTGGTGAAGATCCGGATCCGGATCCAGATCTGATAACTTTGCAAGTGATTCTTCACCATTGAGAGATAGGGCCAAAAACGACATATCGCACGATATCTCAAAAAATGTATTGGGCCCGATATGTTCCCATGGATCAGGCATTGAGTGGTGGAGGTATGCACTCTACCGATTGCCTTTCTAGTTTGGCTGTAACATGCAAACAGTGAGCATTCAGAGATGAGTTTTAGTGTAGTATGGAAGATGGGTAGGCAGCCAAGGTACTGAGGCTGTAGCAGAGGCCGCTTTTGTGAATATTTGGATGGCTTCAACTCCCTGAAGTTGCCCATATGAGTAGGAAAATATAATCTCCTTTGGCGCTCAAGATTTAGAGTCCACTTCGGTTGATATCTAAGCATATGCCAAGATGTGTTTTTGGGTTGTTAATTATGGCTCTCTTCTCTTAAGTTATCGGCTGCCAGGATAGCGAATCCCGACCCAGCTATAAACTGTCATCCCGGTGTTTCACAAGCAGAGTGCCTGGTGTTGGCTTAATGGTTAGAGTGGTGTGCTTGGGATCCTATGGTCCCGAGTTCAAATTCTGCTTCGCTGTTGAATTAACATCAGGTGGGGTTGACTCAGCCTGTCATCCTTCTGAGGTTGGCAAAATGAGTGCCAGCTTGCTGGTGTCCTGGGTCGGAGTGGCGACTCGTCCAGTATTGTGTCCAATAACCACGGAGACTGCTTAGGCAGCACTAATGCTCTGCACAGAGTATGGTCCCAATGGATGGATCGATGGACAGGCAGGGTGATTCATCAATGTGTGTTTCCTTTCGTTAACATCACGGCAGGGAAGCCGAGAGGTATGCATGCTCACTCGAAGCTGTCTAGCCTGGGTTCGAATCCCAACCCAACTATAAACTGTCATCCCGGTGTTTCACAGGCAGGATGATTCATCAATGTGTGTGCTCTCCCTGGGATGGATGTTAAACAAGCCTCCCATCTGCAGGCATTAGTTGGTGGATGTTAAAGATCCCACAGTTTCCCCCACAAAGTGTACTGGGATCCTGTCTGCTCTGTAAAGAGTATGGTCTAATGATGATGATGATAAGTTATGACAATTTTGAGTCTTTGTTTTAATTAATCTACCACTTTGATTGAATGTTTAAATTAGCAATTGATCATAAAGTACTTGTGATGTCTTTTCTTATTTTTTTTTTCTTCTAAAAAGTACTGTATTGCACTTCAAACCAGTAGATGGTTACAGCATTGATTTTGATAGTGAAAGCAGGTTTTTTTCATTTTGGTGGGAAAAATTTTTTGGACTTATTCTGGTGTTTTTCCACTTTTGCAACTATCTTCCATCTAAACCGCTACTTTGTACCCCTGTGTGGTGTGCATGCAGGTTCAGGCCCAATGCATATGACCAATGTTGAGTGCTCTGGCCGTGAGAAGTCTCTCACAGATTGCAAGTTCAGCGAGGTCGAGAAGGATCACTGCAATCTTCGAGAAAACGCAGCTGTGCAGTGCTACGTGCCGGCACTGGGGTTGGAAAGCAGGGTACAGGCCAACTTTATGACTTCACTTTCCTGTTTTGTATCATAAATGTTTTACATTTCGAACATCAGGTTAAGTTTTCCTGTGCAAGTAAGCAGTAAAATAAATAATCTTTATTTATTCGGTTGTTTCTCCGAAATAATCGTCCTGGCGTCCGGTCATCTGTATATAGGTACATTAACATTTGACTCAAACATTTTCTCCTTGCAAACCACCCAACGAATATGGACCAAATTTGGTATGATACATCAGAACAGTAAGGTCTCATGGGGTTGTGCTCCCTAGCTGGATCCGCCACCTACAAGAAATTGAAAAGGGGTGTTTTGCCTCAAATTCCGGTAATTTATTTGAAAATCTTCTCAGAAACTGATGGCTAAATGCAGACCAAACTCTTCATGAAACATAAGGACCATGCCGTTAACTGAAGTTGTGCTCCCCATTTCCGTATCACTTTGGGAAGGGGGGCCATGGCCCCCCTTCCCCCTAATCCCTCATTTTCACCCCTCCTGGTCATATGCATTGGGGTGAGGAGTCATTTACTTGTAGGAGTGAGGCTCGTGGAATGGCAGGGTAGAACTGATTGATGGGACAAACATCAAGGGAATTAACAAACAGGAAATGAGGAGAGGGGGATGGGAGGATACACTGAAACCAACAAATACAATGGTTGAGTTAGAAAAGGTTAATGGGGGTATAAATGTCATGAGCCAGAAATGACGATGACAAGAGATTGCGGTGAACTGCTTGCTTGAAGTTCTAGAGGGAAGAGTGAGACAGAACAGCCCTGGAAGGTGGTTCCATGGACAGGAGACGCGAGGAATAAGAGTTGAGGTGTGCAGTCAGCCTGGATTTTGGAAGTTTAACCAGAAGAGGGTTACTGAAAGAATGTATGCATTCTGGAGTTGCTGGAGAGATTCGGAGGACAGAGTGTGGAGGAAGAAATATTGGTAAGGACGTGGTAGAAAACAGGGAGACTATCGTTAACTCAATTAAATGACAGAAAAGAGTTAACAAGTTAGAAACGATAAGACAGCTGGGAGTTAACATTCAGCAATTCGTTTTTTTTTGCCATTACCAACTTACTCCATAATTGTTCTTCAACTTGCCCACAGATACGCCTGACAGGTGGACGTGATCCTAATGAAGGTCGGGTTGAAGTGCTGGAGAAGACTCAAAATGGTTCTCTGCAATGGGGTTCCATTTGCTCTCTTGGGTGGGGAATGCTTGAAGCAATGGTCGTCTGCAAACAGCTGGGCCTTGGTTTTGCTGCTCAGGCTTTGCAGGTCAGTTGCACTGTTTCACTACTGAACAAACAAACTCATGTCAAACCGTTTACCAGACTTGGCGATAGAATGGTTAGAGCAGTGTTTCTCAACCTTTTTTTGTCCCACGCCCCACTTTGATTTTCAAAAAAATCGTACGCCTCACCATGATTGGAGACACTACAGTATATACTACATATGTATTCAAAAGACTTTATTAAAACTTTATTCTAAATTTTATTCAATTGCTACTCACTTCAATGGGAGCCCTGCCCTTGACGCTGGCTGCAGATTTGTTTGATTCGAGGAACCAATTTTGTCAGTTTCAGCCTTAACTCACCACGTTTCATGATTTCCAGTCGATTTCTCTAGCTTGCAGCAAATCGGCACAACACTAAATCCACATTCGACGAAATAAGATGATGGAAAATTTATCAATACTTCCCTTGCCAAAGTAGTCGAGTTTGGGTATTTCTTTTCGCTCTCCTCAGACAGCACATAATGGTTCCTTTGATCTTGAAAAGAGTTTTCACAGACTCATCTTGTTGCAACTCGCATAACCCTCTTGGTATTGCTCTGGTACTTCAGATAAATCACCAGAAATGGCTGAGTCAACCAAGAAGGGAACTCGTAGCAAAGCTATGAAAGCGATCATATATTGATTCATTAATTCTGAATCCTCATACCCCCAAAATATTGCCATGCCCCACGGTGGGGCATGCGCCCACCATGAGAAACACTGGGTTAGAGGTGTTCACTCTGAGTCTGGGAGGTTGGTGATACAAACCGCAGCTGAGTCAAACCAAAAGACTTTAAAAATGGTACGTGCTGATTCCTAGCTTGATGCTCAGCATTTAGAAAAGGAAAGAGCATGGATAAACAACCATTGCACAGGCTTCGATGGGTCTAATGGCCTCCTCCTGCGTTGAAGTTCCATGTAAGGGGGAAAATTATATATAAATATATACACACACAGTCAAACACAGATGTTTTGGGAGCAGTCAAGCTTCTGTCCTCAGAAGATGACTCCATTGGGCTTGGTAAGCTGTGTTGAGGTCAACACAGCTGTTTATCGACCGGTCATCCCACGCGAAGGCCTTGGAATAGACCGTGCCCATGACTGTGGCTTATCCACATGAAGGTGTGGTTCAGGGTGCAGTTGTATGTTGCGATGGTGGAGGAGTGTTCATTTCTGGCTACCGCATGTCGTTGTTTCACCAGTCTTCTGGCCAACCGTTTCCCCGTTTGACCAACATAATGGGTGGGGAGGTCATGACAGGGGATGGTATAGATGATCTGAGATCGTCCCATCTACCCACCTTGTCCTTGGGTTTTGGTGGCAGTGGAATAGAGAGTAACATTGTGTTTGTGGGCAATGTGGAAATCGTAGCACTGCAGCAAGCGATTGGCAAGTTCTGAAGCTGTTCTGATGTCGTGGACTATGACAATCTTTTTGGACTTTGTTGTCATGTCCTGCCTTGGTTTTATTTTTCGATGGCATTTCTTGATGAACTATCAGAGATAGTGGTTGGCTTGCAGCAATTGATGGACTCTTTGGATTTTGGTGCACCATTCTGCACAACTCCCACACCTGGACTTATCACAGTCGAGCAGTGCTTTCGCACAGCTCATCTTGTGACACAAAGGGTAATCACTGTTGTCGTCAAGCATCTTGTCCGTGTGTGTGGGCATGCGAAACACTGTTAAGCCTGTTTGGCCATCAGGTTTTCTGGAGAGTAAGATTGCAAGTGAACTAGTGAACGACTTGCGAGGTTGAAAAGGAACGTTAGCTGTGGTTTCCTCACAAACTCCAAATTCCTCAGGACCATACTCTGCACAGAGCATTGGTGCTGCCAAAGCAGTCTCCTGGGCTATTGGGCACAATCCTGGCCAGGTCGCCACTCCGACACAGGATCCTCGAATGGCTCAATCATCCCAACAAGCTGGTACTCACTTTGCTAACCTCGGAAGGATGACAGGCTGAGTCAACCCCACCTGGTATTAATTCAACAACGAAGCAGGATTTGAACTCAGGACCCAAGGGTCCCAAGCCTGCTACCCTAACCATTAAGCCAACACCAGTTATCCTTACAAACTACATCACCGATACGGATCAAATTTGTTCTTCTCTTGGGTAGTCAGGTATCATTCCGAATTATAGTTGCTCTGGTTATGACATTTACCCCGTTCTGACACAATCATATAACTTGCATTTATATACAGTGCAGATTATTATAGATGGATAGACATAGCTTCAGGGTCAAAGCATGCTCTTCATTCCGTCAAGTCTATTGCAAGTAATGATTCTTTATTGTTGTTAAAAATCAATATCATGCAGTACATCACAGCGCTGCATTTATATCCTCGTGTAGAATCTGCGTTGTACTGGATTCGGGATTCAGTTCAGCATAAAAAATAAACATCTTTACGAGGGAAGATGCAAGGAAAAGTCAATGGCAGAAAGGCTATTCTACTCGTCTTGGCCTGCACCACACATCGCATTGTTATTTCAGATAGAGTATAACATACACATCACATGACAAATACAAGGACTTGACCACATGCGTGGGAGAAACCAACAGCCCACAAAGTATGTGCAGACATATCCTGATGGTTCTTTTTTTATTTTTTTTCTTCTTCTTCTCCTGTCTCTAGTTATCAAATTAACTTTAAAAATAATTTACCTTACCTGCTTGGAATGTACAAATGAAGGTCGAGTTCTTGAGCAATGACTCCTGTTGACATGTGAAGTGAAAGCAAATTATTTAACCCCTTGAAGGAACTTGTGGCGTGGCTGCAGGTTTGCATCATTGCTGGGCCGTGCAGCTATCCTGCTGATTGAGGCAGTGCACCCTGTAGGTTAGAGCAGTAATTTTTTTGGAATTTGTTCAGGATGCCGGAGATAGCTCGCTGACTCTTCGCAAAGGACACCATCGGATCTTTAATGTTCACTAGCTAATACCGGCAGAGCTGACACAGGTAAAAGTCCATCCGAGGGAACGGCACACATATTGATGCCTTACCCTGCCTGCCAAACACCAGGGTGACGGTTTATAGCGTGGCCGTGATTCAAACCCAGGCGAGCTAGCTCAGAGGCGAGTGTGCACACCTCTAAGGCTGTCCTTCCAGACCGAGAACAATTGCTAAAACTGGGGTGATATCCTTCACATGGATTTCCTGTCTCAGACCTCACACCTGCAGTATTCAAAATGCCACCTCTCCATTGTCATCATTATAATCCCTCCAGATGGCCGACACTAGAACATGAGAATACTGACATGGAATTTGGCTGTCTGAGCAATTATGCCTTTCAGTTATTTATTTCCCTTTCATATCACAACATTTCAAGAGCTTGACCTAACAAAACCTCTTCTTCAGAGAAATGAATGCTTTGAAGCAAGCCAAGTGTGGCATCTGCTTTTTAAGAGTTTGTCAATGTCAGAGGCATAGGCTGAGAGACTATCCGAGGTCTGGCATTGCTGCCAGAAAAGGCAGGAAATGGGCCACAGCACAGGATCAGGCTTGGAATAGGCGTCAAGCTTACTCTGTGAGCATCGTTGGTCCACAGCAAGCTCTTTCTTTCCTGAGATACAGACATGAATGGATACTGAGTGAAGGAATTTATTTATATCTCTGAAAATGTCCTCTTGAGTTTTTAGTCTCAACCTGGAGATCTGATCACAAATTTCTCGCTCGAACTGGTAATTCATGGAAATGGTTGAATTTTTTTTTTTTTTACATGGATTTTAAGTTTTTATGTTTTCTTTCCACGTTATACTCATTGTTACCTTCGCTGGAGGAGAGGGTGTTGCATTTGAGTTTGTTTGTCTGTCCGTCTGTGTTTGTCCACACAGCACTTTTGTGACTACTCATGTCGAATGTTTCAATAATAATTATGAAGTCGTAAGATCATGTAGTGTGGCAGCCATGTTGGAAGAAATGGAAAAATTTCTGGACCTCTGTATCTCTGATACCACACCAAAGTAAAAATTGAAACTTAGCACATAACAAGTACTCCTCATGGGGAATAAGTGATTTTTATGACATCATAAATGCCTTTGTTATGACGTCATAATTGCATATGTAGAACACCACGTCTGATCAGTATGAAAATTTTTGAGGTCATCTTGGGATAAAATAGTCCACAGAAAAAAAGAAATGATTTCATTAGTCGCGTGATTCGGCAGCCATATTATATAATATATATATATATATATATATATATATATATATATATATATATATATATATTTTAAACCTTCAAAAGTATTCTCTGAAGTGGCTGAACAGATCGAGGGTTAGCTTCACAAAAATGTTCCCCAAGCCTTAGATGTACAAGTTTGTTTCTTTTCACTAAACTTCACATTGATGATCTAGTATTGATGAGGAATACATGTTTTAAAACTTAACGTGATCGGACACATGGTCCGGCAGCCAGAATTATTTAATTCTTTGATCTCGGTTATTTTTTATTTTTTCATAAGGCTCACTTGGCTGTGCCTGGATGTGTTTGAGGGAAGAGGAGTAGCAGCTGAAATGTGAATCCTCTTCAGGTTCCTCCTGATGACTTCATCGTTGCTTGTTTGAGTTCCTTCTGATTATTCCAATGCAGTACTTGTACCTATTTGGTCTTCCATTTAATTTTAATTTAATTTAATCCCATTCTAAATTCAATTGAATAATAATACTAAACGTCATGGGTCAGGGTCAGGAATTCAATCAAAGTGGGGTTCCATCAAAGTGGGACGTCTTGGTACGAGGTCATCACTGCCAGCATTTATATAATTGCAGTTCTAATTATGTCTCTTATTAATTACGTAACACACCAGTACACAAACGCCACACAAAACTACACAAAACAAGTCCTGGCGAGGGTCTGCAATCTCTGATTGCTCTTTTTATTGTTTTGCATTCTTTCATAATATGGAGTCGCCTGTTTATTACATAAGCATGGGGAATGGTGGGGTGGTGCCAAGTTCAGAGATAAAAGAATGAAAATTGAGAAAAGCAAGAGAAGGGACGATTGTAGGGGAAAAAAAGAAAGTTAGGGGTATGGAAAGAGTGGGGAGAGAAGGGAAAGAATAATGGGAGGAAATAGCAGTGGAAGACAAGGAAAGGAAAAGGAGGGAGTAAAAATATTTGCCAATGTGATAACGACATGGCATCCACTGTTCATTTGATTACTTTGATGGTCAACCAACTTATAGGAGCAAATTCACTGTTAAAAGTTGTGTACTTTTTGGTAGTCTCCACAAACGGTAAAAAGGAAAGCCACACTCCACGTGTGTGTGTGTGTGTAAATATATATATATCTGTGCAGTGTCTGTCCTGTCCTGTCCTGTCACTGAACTACTCACTCAGACTTTTGTGAAATCATACCAAACTTCCGGGCTGCACTGACATCTCCCGTGTGTATGTCCGAAGGGTATTTAAAAAATTATTTTTATTTTTTTTTTCAAATTTGAATCTTAAACTTCAATTGTTTATAAAAAGTAATATCATGAATATTGCAAATCAATTTGCAAAATAAATGTTTAAATTCTTCTTGGTGCAAAATATGACAACACGGCAACTCATGTACTTATCCTCAGTTTAAACAAGCCTGTCTCTGTCATGACGTGTGGTGAGGTGTTTTGAATTGTACAGCGGGAGTTGTTTTATTTATTTATTTGTATACGTTGTCGAGGCTTGTATGAGAGCTAATGCACAACGCACAACAAGGGGGGCAAGAGACAAGAGGGGTGGGAGAGGGAAAGACAAAACAGTGGGGAACAGAGACATTAGGAGATCTGTGAAAGGGAGAGGGATGAGGTGGGGAAAACAGGGTGTAAATAAGATGGACACCACAGGGAATTTCAGGACCTTACACAACAGGGAAGTTTCAGGAAGGAAAGCAGGGAATATTTATTGATTTATTTATTTGTATACGTTGTATAAAGCGTTTCAGGAAGGAAACATGACGTTGAGGTGTTTTTAATAATGTGGCGGTGAGGTGTTTTTTAATAACGTGGTGGTTACGTGGTGTTGAGGTGTTTTGAATGACACGGCAGTGAGGTGTTTTTAATAACGTGGTAGTGAGGTGTTTTTAATAACATGGTGGTGAAGTGTTTTTAATAATGTGGTGGTTAGGTGTTTTTAATAATGTGGTTGTGATGTGTTTTTAATAGCGTGGCTGGGAGGTATTTTTAATAACGTGGCAGTGAGGTATTTTTAATAACGTGGCGGTAAGGTGTTTTTAATAATGTGGTGGTTTGGTGTTTTTAATAATGTGGTGGTGATGCGTTTTTAATAACGTGGCTGGG
>CM068953.1:162837076-162847290 GCA_035128595.1 Eptatretus atami | reverse complement strand
CCACAACTCACAGAATGGGACCACCGAGTTCTGAAGCACGTAGCGTGGAAAAATCATCTGTTGTCGGTTGCAACACTCACTACAGAGTTCCAAATGGACTCTGGAAGCAACCTCAGCACAAGCACTGTTCGTCGAGAGCTTCATGAAATGAGTTTCCATGGCCGAGCAGCCGCACACAAGCCTGAGATCACCATGCACAATGCCAAGCGTCGGATGAAGTGGTGTAAAGCTCCCTGCCATTGGACTCTGGAGCAGTGGAAACACGTTCTCTGGAGTGATGAATCACGCTTTACCATCTGGCAATCTGACAGACAAATCTGGGTTTGCGGATGCCAGGAGAACACTACCTGCCTGAATGCATAGTGCCAACTGTAAAGTTTGGTGGAGGAGGAATAATGGTCTGGGGCTGTTTTTCATGGTTCTGGCTAGGCCCCTTAGCTCCAGTGAAGGGAAATCTTAACGATACAGCATACAATGGCATTCTAGACGATTCTGTGCTTCCAACTTTGGGGAAACAGTTTGGGTAAGGCCCTTTCCTCTTTCAGCATCACAATGCCCCTATGCACAAAGCGAGGTCCATGCAGAAATGGTTTGTCGAGATCGGTGTGGAAGAACGACTGACCTCCACAGAGCCCTGACCTCAACCCCATCGAAAAACTTTGGGATGAATTGGAATGCCGACTGCAAGCCAGACTTAATCGCCCAACATCAGTGCCCGAACCTCACTAATGCTCTTGTGGCTGAACGGAAGCAAATCCCTGCAGCAATGTTCCAACATCGAGTGGAAATCCTTCCCAGAAGAGTGGAGCCTGTTATAGCAGCAAAGGGGGTACAAACTCCACATTAATACCCATGATTTTGGAATGAGATGTTGGACGAGCAGATGTCCACATACTTTTGGCCATGTAGTGTATAAACCACAGTTTTTTCTTGCTGGAATTGGTGTTGGATGTGCACGCAACTGTAGCAACAGGTTTCTAACACATATTTATTACAGATTATTGATCATTTAGGACATTATTATATGTATTATTAGGTTGTGTTGTTTGCATTACAGTACTACACTCCACAGACACATACTTAGTACGTCGTGTATCTACCTATTGATCCGGAAGATGGTACCGTTGATAAAGTATACAGTTTAGTTAAGATTGTGAATAAAATAATTAAGAACTAATTAAGAACTAACACATCTTATTGATTTAACATGCATATGCCTTCATGTGAAAATGAACATTTAAATTATAGACTTTGCAGGTGTGAACAATGGCTGAACCTGAACGGCAAGAAAAAACGACAGTCCACCTGACTTTGGTTCGATGAGTGATCTGCCAAGCAGTCCTCGGCTGAGACAGTACAGAAACTAACGAGAAGGGGATTCAATCTCATTTTTATATGCAGTTAAACCACCGACCGATGATATGGCGCTCAGATTGCAGATGAAATCACTGCAGGCGAGGAGGATTTTTTGTTCTAATGGGTCCATTGTGTCATGCCAAGTGCAAAATGCCTACACAAAACAAAAAACGGTCGCACAGAAATTAAGTCACATTTGTATCCTACAACAAAAGTGAAGGAAACCGCTTACGACAGATGTAGGAAGCTGCTCCGTTAGGCCTAGACGTTTGGATCATCTTGCCACTGGGATACATAGACACAAAACACAATGCTTCATATGCAGAAGAGAATGCACCAGCAAGGGTGACCACAAACTCTTACTTGGAGTATTGGCAGACAGGCAGAATTCGATAGGAAAAGGCAAAAGAACCTTACAGGTATTTGAAAAACTGCTGTACCATATTCATGGGTTGGTGATAACTGTATCGACATGGTGGCTAATTGACTTCAATTACCACAAGTCATGCTTGGATTCATATTTAACAAAAGTTCACAAAACGACATTTCAACATCTGGTCAACCATGACGAAGGTACATTGGCCTAACCTCCCTACATAGATCGGGTGCATCTGTCCCATGATCCGAACGACACATCTTCTTAAGTTCTCTGCGTGACAAAGTACAGGGCTTGGTTGTCAGACAGTGAGGGCCTCCCTTGAGGCCTTCTTCTCGATCATCATCTATCAAAAAAAGATTGAGCACTACTACAGACAACATGGTTCACCCATCATGATCGTACCACAGAGGAGGACATCCTCTAATAATCTGTTCATCAGATATGTCAATATGAATAGGATATCTTCTTTGCGAAAGGTCGCCAGTATGAAAGATTGAAATAAGTGCCGAGGAAAGTTGCTGCATGGAGAGTGAAGACGGACTCTACTGACATCGGAATGGTATTCGTTGAAAAGGGAAAATATCACCTTGTAACCTTTCTCCAAGTCCTTTACAACAGATCTCCAAGGCGACAGCTTCGCCAGCTAAAGAAAAAACAGGAAAAGAAAACATCGACACATCTAGCAGATAACATTTGACGCTGCGAGATGGAACGTCTACCTGTGTCGCTGTTATAACCATGTGGCCTGGCTGATTACTGGACGCAAACACCTGAACTACAAGACCCTAAACACGAAGTGCAACCTGAAAAGAAGCCGGGAACGCTTAGAAAGTCCTCATTTTGGCCCAAGATATCAGGCAGCTTCGGAGAAGGAAAGAGGGAAAGCCTTCCAAACAGTCATTGCATGCATGCATCTGAGGCTCACAGAAATGGTTCAATTCAGAGAAGATTCCCTGGAATGTGTCACCAGAGGTAGTACTGCGTGTAGGGCTTTCTTTCATTAAGTTTGTACTGCGATTTTCAGTGCGCCGATCGTCAACCAACTTTCGTGCCCATCTCTTTGGAACGTAACAAAGTCGACAGAAGGAAAACTCCCCCCAACTGAGAACGTTTCCAGTATCATATGTGCAGGGGTCTACACCAGATAGCAAACATGCAAAAGATCGCACAGGAGCACCCTCCACTGCCAAGACACTAATCATTTTGGAAGACAGATTCTGACTGGAAACTAGTTCCCATCTGATGGACAAAACACCAAAGCCTGCAAACAGCCAAGCAGAAAGCGATTACTGCCAGGTAGCAAGAGGGCAAGTGCTTTAAGAATTGCTCTTGTGCTGCCAGTGGTATCGACTGGTTGTCATGCATGTAAATGTTCGGGCAATCCCACCAAGTGTGCTCGGTTTCAGGACGATAGTGATGAAGATGAATGAACTAAATGGACACTTGCAGTCCAATATTTTAACTGAGGACTTCCAATATTCGTTTTATGTGTCTGCAAACTGCGAGACCAAGATGCAATGTTGCAAATATTATTAAACATTCAATTCACATGTATAATGTGTAATTCTATTCAATCAATATACATGTATTATTATTTTGTACATATCTGAAATGAAAAAGTATGATACATTATGATAACATTCGTTCAATTTTGTATCCAATCTGTTTTGGTAAAAGCTTGCTTCTAACAAATATATATTATAAAATATATATATATAATATATATATATATTATATATATTCACTATTTAGGGTTGGTTACTTATAAATAATTTATATCATGGGTGGGTGTCCGCTGCTGGTGGATAATGTGTCCCTGCCCCGTGATACCATCAACCGTAGCTTCGTGCTGAAATGCGGTATTTATGTGCTGTAGTACAACAGTTACTTTGGGTATTGTATTTCGTTTCGTATTTTGTAGTGCTCTGTCGTTGTCTGGAAGAGCGATGTGTACACCAGTATATTGTAGAAACAAACTTTTCATGCTGTTGTCCCTTGATACCTTGATAACTCCATCATTGTTTTTGTTGTGGAAAGTTTGTATTATTTTTCAAAATCTTTATTATATTATAAATTTAATTTGTATTCACTATTTTAGGGTAGGTAATTGGCTAGCAAATTACATATATATATATATATTGTTACGGCTGTGGAATTCGCATTGCCCATCCAGTCCCGTTAGGTGAGAATAGTTCTTAGTAACATGTGTAGTTTAGCCAACCCATTGTCTAGAGGGATTAATGTGATTCATTCGGGCTGCGATCCTTTGAGTAAGGCGTTTTTTTTCTGCTTTGCTTTATTCTCGAACCAACACACTTCAACGTCAACAACGCCAACAACCAAACAACGCTAACCACGCCACCACTCTAACAACGCCAGCCCGCACCCTCACAACCACGCCACCATCTCAACCACGCTACCTACACCATCGAACGCCATCCTCAGCGGTCTACATACGACGGTTTGCGGCTTGAAAGCGTGAAGGTTCGCCTCGTCCCACAAGACGAGGTGGGAGGGAACGAGCGGGACGCCCTCCCTTCTCGAAGCGCCTCGAAGGAAGGTGGAGCCGGAAACAGGGCGTTGGGCGGGCGGTAATAAAGCACGTGTGAACAGGAGGTTAAAGGAAGAGTTTTTCAGTCAAGTGTGCTTCGTGCCTGCTGGACCTTGCTTTCTTCGTCTCGTCCTGCTGCTCTCGTCTGCTGCTCGTGGTTCGGTGGACTCGTGTCGGTCGCTCAGTCGTGGCGTGGGAGGCCAGACGAGCAGCGCGAGGCACTGCCGGCGAGGCCTCGCCGACCACGCTACGATCGGAGGTCACACCACGGGACCACGTGGCGGGCGCCAAGGACTCAACACGCTCGGGGAAGTCGCATTCCATTTCTTTTGGGGTTTTGTGTGAACGTGTGTGTTGTCGGCGCCAAGTCCGTGAGTAGTATTGTTTTAAGTGGTCTGCGTCGTCGCGTTAGTCGTAGTAGCTCTGCTTCTTTTGTTTTCTCTAGTTGATATATGTTGCATTTCTACTGTTTGCTTTATGTGTGACTATTCGTTGTCGTGTTGTAAATAAAATGTGCTTCTGTGGAATTTCTCCCCCGTGTTCGCTGCGTCTTCTTCGTTGGGTCTCCATCTTGTTTCAATGTAAAGGGTTCGTCGTGGGCTAATCCGCCCGATAATTAATCTGAACCGTCAAGGCCGACGATAAACGCTTTCGGTTTATCCCGTTAGCCGGAACGGCCGCTTAAGCGGATCGGTCCGAAGTCGGCCTGTGGCGAGGTACAATCCTCGGTAGGTTTACCCGCGCGGGTACTTAGGTTATATCGACTTTCGGTCGATTCACCCTATTCGCGCGCGGGTAGAATGCGGACTGGGTTGTTGGTGAGTCCGAAAGGTCACCGTGACGGATCCGCGTTAGCCGGGAGGGTCACGACCTGAATTGTCCGTCCGAGTGGCGCGAGGCGGTCGCGAATTCGGAGTCACGTGGCGATCGCAGCCGACGGGGCGCGAATTCGCAACAAATATATATATATTATTATATATATATGCTTTAAATGAATATAAATTGACCTCTATGTATCTACTAGAGTATTTTGAGAGACAAAATCAAGTTTTAAGATGAATGAAAACATATTTCTGCTGATTAGCTATTTTTGGGGTAAATTTGCACTGATAACGTAATTTTTCAACTCTATTGGCAAATTTTTTGACACGTGACCTAGCATATGTAAGGACCATGCACAGTCCTTACTAGGGGTTGAATCAACTGTCTAAGCTTGATATTTGAAACTTATGAAGTTTTTTTGAAAAAATTAGTGATACCGAAAAATCGCCACCCATTTTTTGGTGGGTACGTATGTTCAAATACAATTTGTGAGATGTTCGCATCGAGATGACCTGACAGGCTCTTGATTATTAATCCCTAAGAATAAAACTAAAGGAAAAAAAGAGGCCTGAAAGATAGGAGCGCGGTGTCCATAACTCCTAAATATGCGGCCCTTTCTGAGTTTTGATCCCTGACTAAATATTGACTGATAGAAAAGTAAACATGTATTTGAATACTATTACCGTTACAGTTATTAATGAAAATATTTCAAGCTCTGGGATGGGTCAATAAAAATATATGGGGTCCAAAGTGGGTCTTCATAACAAAAGCCAACTTTTTTGGATTTTAATGATCAGGTCATAAAATGTAATAGAGGTATACTCAGTTCTTATGTTTGTTTCTTTACAGAGGCATTATAGAGGATAATCTCTTGGGAAAATTTCAAGGTCTAGCATTAATATTAAAAAGTTGTGGAGTTTTAAAAGAGTAGCCCGTTTCATTTTTTGATGCTCGCGAACGACCATGACAAAAGGCCCACAACCACATTTTCAACCGCATCAATATCTCGGAGTTTTGACCGGCATCTATGGACCTTAAAATTTTACGCAGCTTCATTTTGATACTAGGTGTAGCAGCCATAGCAAACCTGTTGTGCATTTTTGTGATACAAGCACCAAAAATTTGGCACAAATGTACATTAATATGTGGCGAACATTTTCGATATTGGGCACTTGGAAATTCTCTCTTTATGTCCGCCATATGCGATTTCAAAAATGGCCACACTTGAAATCTACATTTGCTATTATCTCTGGACGTAATGCAGTATTGACTTGATTCTGGTATCTAAATGTATGTTTTTGGGGGGCAAGGAATCCAAATGGTACCATTCTTCAACTTAATATTATCTATTCAAGTCTGTTATATAATTTTATTTGGAAATTATCTAGGCAAATATTGGATCAACACAAATACGTTTGAAAATGTCGTTACGTTCTGTAAATGTTCTTAGGTTATATACTGACATTGCTACATGGCTAGTATTTGGGCTAGGTGTACTGGTATCTGAGGCTACGGTATATTCCGGTACTGAAGATCATGGTGTACATAAAAAGTGTCATGTTAAAAGTTCAGCATTGCCACAAAGTACATGTATGTTGTTGACTCATGTCATGTGAGTCCGTCCCTCACCATCAGAGGGCTTGTGCACTGAAGGGAGCTTTTTGCCTCAGGCCTTCACACACCTTTCTTTGCACTTTGCAAGACAGCTCAATGCGCTTGTGAAAGCTGCCTCAGTTAGCCTTTGGTCCAGTAAGGTGTTACTGTCCTGTTCTCCAGTCCTTGACCAACCCAGTTGGTTGGTGGGCAGGGCTCTGGTGCTGGCAGCAGTATCTGACCCCAACAATTCCACCTTGATACACTGCCTTTGGACATGTTCCTCAGAGTGCCTTCGTTGCGAGGGGATGAGTGCACATTGTTCTTCCTTGCGAAGAGTTTTCCTCCTGGCCTTGTCAATGTCTGTGCCTATTGCTGGTTGATCATACACAGGATTCATGCGCATTGCATCGTCTGGTATGTTTCCTCCGCATACTAATGGGAGAGCGAGGATAATTCCTCTATATCGTAGAGCATTAGCTTGGGCACACTTAGGGAATTTAGTTTTGCTGAGATTATGCGGAATTAAATTTTCACCCATTACCGGAGGCCAAGAAGAAGAAATAAACATCACATGCCATATGATCTTTAGTTAAAAAAATATTCACAATTTATGAATATTTACAAAACATGAATTTCATAACTTCTACAATATTTACACGAGCCAGATTGTAAATATAAATCGTCTAAAACTCTTATAGGTTGGACGTACATTTTCCAGACATAACCCGTTCTTTTAATTACAGCCTTCGTGTTAAATTCAGAACCATGTCAAAACTTGTCAGTGTTGGAAAACACACTTCACTCAAATACTACTGTTAATATAAAACATTTTCTAATTTAAAAAGCCTTATAGTAAGAAATTTCAGATAACCCCAAAAAAGTAAGACCAGGTGGCTATTAGACAACCTGCCTCTGTCGTGCCAACAGACAAGTGGTTTTAGGCCAGCACACCATGTGTATCAGGTGAAGCTTGTGGCTGAGTACATCATACCTGAACAACTCAGTGAGGAAGACACACAGTGCCAACACCAGGGGTGACCCCTTCAGTGCATAAACCCAATTAACCTGTCCACTGCAGGGCATATAAGAAATGAAAGTTATTTTCTGCATATAATATTAATATAAGTTCAGTTTATTTTAACAATTTCTGTTATCAACATACCACTACACAACTACTCACTACTACAAGCTTTGTCTGGTAATTTTGTGGACTAACAGACTACAGACAAGCTGGATCAAAACATTACCTCCTTCACATTGAGTGTTAGAGGTAACATCATGGAAATTATATCATGCCTAGATTTAATTCATGCTTAACCGTGTATTGCTTCATGTTTCACAAGTCTTTTGGCATCAATGTAATTCGACTTCCTTGTTTCTGCTGCCACACAATGTTGTCTAGCTGAGACCAGATGTTGTAATAACTTCATTTATGTGGAGTCACAAGGTGATTTAAAACAGCACCACAAAGAACACAGTTGATGTGCGGTACAACAACATGCAGCCTCTCTACTCTTTTATTTTTGGGTCAGGGCTGTTGATTAAAGACATGAGTGTGGAGTCATGTTTGTACAACATTGTTAAAGACTGCTACAAGTGCATGTTAAGGAACAAGACAGATGGAAGCCTTATACAAGAAATTTCTGCTACTCTTAGAAACACAAAAGATGGCTTAAAGGCGTTAGGAAAAGCGGGATTATGCATGTTTGGTATTATGACAATATGAATGTAATGTTACAATAAATATGCATATGAAAAACAACAAATGAATGGTCACTTTGTTTCCTAAGGATATGAATTTATATTTTAGAACTGGCCAGTATATATGAGCTTGTCTGAGTGTTTATAGTGATTTAGTATAGTTTTATTTATTATTGTATATTTACAGACTAAGACATTCTTTTCAAAGCTATTGTGTTGAATCCCAATATTTGCCTAGATAATTTCCAAATAAACATTATTACAGACTGGATAGATAATATTAAGTTCAAAATGGTTACATTGGATTCCTTGGCCCCAAAAACATACATTTAGATACCAGAATCAAGTCAATAGCTGCATTACGTCCAGCAGATAATAGCAAATGTAGATTTCAAGTGGCGGCCCATTTTTGAATCCATATGGCGGACATAAAGAGAGAATTCAAGTGGCCAATTCTGAAAATGTTCGCAGACATATAATGTAGCATTGTGCCAAATTGGTGCTTGTATCAAAAATGCACAATTCTTTTGAATTTGGGCTAAGCCACCCCACTAACCTGCGGAACATTTTAATGAAAGTTTTTAAAGTAAATCTGAGGGGCGTCATGGGGAAACATTTTCTTAAATTGGTGATTTCAGATGGAATGACAATCCTCTATTATAATACCAAGCCTGCACACTGAAATTCGCTGCCGCACATACGATCCCTATGAATTGGTGTGGCACTTAACGGCATGCCGAAATGTTTGGGAAGTCTTGGCGTTCCATTGTACCACTTGCATTTTGCCACAATGGCGTATTTTGTCATTCCCCATGTTAGGGTCTGGTCGTCTGCTCCAGCTATTGTTGTACTGGCCTATCCCGTGCATGTCACGGGATCGCTAGTATATATATATATGTATATATATTATATAATATATTATATATTACAGTTAAATCCCCCGTTTTCGGCGGGGGTTACGTTTCCAAACCTCCCCGCGCTAAGTGAAAAATCCGCGATGACATGGACGCCTCCCAAAAAATTGACTCTCTGGTCTGGTCGTTTGGGCAGTGATTGGGTTTGAGGTGCGGAGTCGACTCGTCTGGTCTTGGTCGGTTTGGCAGTGATTGGTTTGAGGTGCGGAGATGACTGGTCTGGTCTGGTCGGTTTGGCAAGTGATTGGGTTTGAGGTGCCGGAAGATTCGACTCGTCTGGTCTGTTCGGTTTTGGCAGTGATTGGGTTTTGAGGTGCCGGAGATCGACTGGTCTGGTCTGGTCGGTTTGGCAGTCGATGGGTTGAGTGCCGGAGATCGACTCGTCTGGTCTGTTACGGTTTTGAGGTGGGTACGAGCAGTGCTCGTCCAAACGGCGCAAAACCTTTTTCCTTCCGAAGCTATATCGGCACCTTAACCTTCATCTCTGGTAGCGTCCCAGCGACCTTTCCTCTGGCGCTTCGGTTCTTGCCAGAAGCCTTAGAAGGGCAGGTGCGTTTGGGGCACGTGGGAGGCTTGGAGAAAAAACGTAGAAATTATTCGAAGTCACAAACGAAACTTTTCTCGTGCGGTTGTGTGACTGGTCGACACACGGTTATAATTTATTGCTTAAATATTATATTTATTTTATATATTATATACCGCGATGTACCGGGGAAAATCGCCGAAAAAAATTAGTACGTTCCAAGGGAAACCCGCGATGAACGGGGCGCGATAGATGGTGAACCGCGTGAAGCGGGGGTTGACTGTATATCAATATATAGATATAGATATAGATATAGTATATATATATAGCATTAATATATATATTATTTATATATATATATATAATATATGG
>CM068953.1:162800035-162836891 GCA_035128595.1 Eptatretus atami | reverse complement strand
ACATGTCCTGGTCCGCATTTGCCATGCCTTGTTTGCCTGCTTCTGTCATGACCCCATGCCTGCTACCCTTATTTGCATCGCCCCTGTGTTCACCATCACCATGTGCGCCAGGATCTCCTTCAGAGTGTGTTGCAAGGACTGCCCTGCAGGCAGCCCCATCATTCATCACTCTTTTTGTTCTTGCATCCGTTCCAGTCCATCTCCATCCAATTCCATGAGCCAGAGACTGCATTGAGCAGCCTGGCCACCTCTTCTGCATGAAGGCCACTTCAAATGGCCTGTGGGACGGCGCATGGCCTGCCGTGTTAGGGTGAGTTGCCTCCAGCAGCTGGGGTATGAAAGAAATAGAGAAGAAGGTTTACTGAAATACTCAAGGGGGACTTTTGAGCAGGCCCTGAGGACGACTGACCTTCAGCTGCTGTGCACTCACCCCACAAAATGACTGATTTGCTGTGCCTTTTTCCCCACAGATCACAGGTCCTGGGCCATGGTTAGTGTAAATATTAGGAAAAATTGTAAATAAGTTTGACCCACCTGTTGTCTGTCGCAGCACCGGCAATTTTAGTCAAGTCATCTGTGCGAGTCTGTTAGTTAGTTACGCAGCGCATTAGGTTATTTATTTTTGGGACATGTATGAAAAAATGTCGCACTCAGGGATCCGAAGGTAAAACGTACTAGGGAAAACTTACACATGCTGGTCACACGCAAATTTGACGACTCGGGAAGGTCTGTAAAAAGGGGAGGGGGTAGTGTTACGAATTTGGAAGCCTTGTGCACACAGACAGACAGCCGTCCCCGTAGCTTAGTTATTTCGATAAGTATGTGTTTCTAGTTAGAATCCATCCCCTGTGTCTAATGGGAAGTACGTGGACATGCGCTGCGAAGTTATTTATAGATAGGATTTTTACACTTATGCCCGCCAACAACAACACTGCTCGAGGAATTGTCCGCACTGTTCGCGCGCTCACGAAGCGTTTCGTTCTGGCCTGGCGCCAAATGAGAGAATGCGTCATTTTGCGGCCAATGGGGGACGAGCGGATCAGAGCCGGGGCGGTCCTTTGCAAGAAGGGGAGCCGGACACGCGGTCCACCCAATGAGAGCAGGCCACGCATAAGCGGACCGCGCCCGAGAAGGACGACGAAAGAAAGGAGAACAAATATTTTTGCGCCCCGTCAACTCGAGCGCGTGGTCTGGTTCTCTGATCGTATCTCGACGCTGGTCTGGTTCTCTGATCGCATCTCGACGCTGGTCTGGTTCTCGGATCACATCTGTCGACGCGTGGTCTGATCTCATCTCGTCGCTGGTTCTCTGATCTCATCTCGTCGCTGGCCTGGTTCCCTGATCTCATCTTGCCGCTGGCGCTGGTCTGCGTCTGGCTGCCCTGGTCTGTCTTTTGGCGACCGGGCTCCGGGAAGGGTGTACGTCCAGCCGCGCCCCGTGCCTGGTAGCCAGCTGTCCTGACTCCAGCCGAATAAAGACCATTTGGGTCCGTTTCGTTTGTGTGTGTGTGTGTGTGTGTGTGTTATGTGTCTGTGGGCCCAGTCTATAAGTAGGAATTGTTTAAGTGCCTTGTACATACTTGCATTGCGTAGTCATGATAACTCTGTCCTTACGTGCTTCCCTCGTTCCCCGATATATTTGTTAATAAATACCCCTATTGTTGAGTGTTTCAGCTCGTCCTTGTCCTTTCCTTCATTGTTATCACGGTCCGTGTTGGGTGATTAAAAAGGCCGTTGCTGCTGTAGTTGTGCATTTGGACCGACGGGACCTCGGTAACATCCGCTCGGGTTACGCACGGGTGGAGCACGGAAACGGCTCGTCCCGTTCGAGCTCCGTCGAGGGTGTGAATTCCTCGGTAGCTCGCTACGTGGGCCTCTAGGTATTTTGAAGTTTGGCAAATAACCCTGTACCACGTGGTTGAATTATTGACGATTCACGGTCCTGTAAGGGACCCGTACCTTCGGATTATCCGAGGGTAACGATCTGAATTCCGGTGTTCGGTGGAGTCGACTCTGCTGCTCCAACTAGCGGTCGTGCTCGCACCGATACCCAGCCCACAACAATATGTTGGCAGTCACATCAACCTCTGAGTGTCTACAGTCTTATCCAACCAAAAAAGGAGGAATGCAGGTTGAATCAGTTTTCGTGGCACCCCACGAATATCGAGAATCCTCCAGAGGGAATCTCGATTCACTGAATCAAACACTTTGTGGAGATCAACATAGGCTGCGAGGATCCCCTGCTGAACTGAAACTCTCGTCTGCGTTTGGTGAGGACCTTATGAGCAAGGATACGGTCAATTGTTCTCTTTGGCGTAAAGCCCACCTGCTCTGGGTGCTGGTGTTCAAGCAGATGGTCGCAAACCTTATCAAGAACAAGAATTGTCCGAGTAAAGATTTTGCCCGTCACCCCTCAGTGGTTGTTGCAGTTCTGGCGATCACCCTTCCCTTTCCAGAGAGGGACAACAAGGCCCCTCTTCCAGTCATTTGGGATGATGCCTGTGCTCAAAACAGAGCAGAGAACTGCATGCAATGACAGGAGTACAGCATTTCCACTAGCCTTGAGAAATTCAGCATGGATGCCACAGATCCCAGGGGCTTTACCTCCTTTCAACTGGTTCACTGCAGCCTGTGTTTACACAAATGAAAGCAGTTCACAGTTGATTGGAGGGTCAGCAATGGGGATAGTAATACCCCTGACATCCAACTCAACAGCTGATGGGTAAGCCTGGTACAGCCACTCAAAGTATCCAGCCAGCTGGCTTTCATTTCAGACTCCTGTGTGCAGAGCTCATCACCCTCTGCTCTAATTGCAGTGCACCGAGGGATGGGCTTGGAGGAATGCAATGCACAGATTCCCCTATAAGCAGGATGAGAATCACTAGACCACAGGTGATGCTCTACCCCTTCACAGATTCCTCTCACATTGGTCTCCTTGTCTGCCTTCAGCACGCTGACAGTTTTACGATTCAGCTCCCTGAATAGCTCAGTTATGCCATTAAGCCTGGCCCTGCGACGCTGGACAATGGTATCCATTGTCATCCGGAAGACAAAGTTCCTCTTCATCTAATAGTGGGTTCCAAGACAACCACCAACAACATCAAGGATGGTAGTTTTGAAGGCACTCCACAACCCATCAGGATTCTCTAAAACAAGCAGAACCCCCCAGATCCCCACTCAACTTGTTCGCAAACTCCTCAGTTACTCTCTTATCCCTGAGCGTGTCAACATCAAGCCTTGGCTGGGATGGTACCATGGTCTTGGATTTGAGCTGCAACTTCAGAGTTGCTACAACAAGCCTGTGGTCAGTATTGAGGAACTGAGCACTCTGGTAGACCCTGCAGTTCTGGATCATCCTCCAGTGACTATCAACGAGGACATGGTCAATCTCCTTTGCCACACCACCAGCGTTGGAATACCAAGTGCAGTGATGAGCCTGTAGGTACTGAAACCATGAACCAGCCACCCCAACTCCATGACTTCTTGCAAAGTCAAGGAACTTTGTGCTATTCTGGTTCACAGTTCCAGACCCATGGGGACCAACACATGTCTCATAACCATCCCTATCAGTTCCAGTCTATGCATTGAAATCCCCCAAGACTGCTTGCCTGTTAGAAGCAGAGGATGCAAGACAAAACAAGAGGCGGTAGAATACAGTGATGCCAGCAACCTGTCTGCGATGCAAAACTAACAGGCCTAGACACCCAGCTTCATCATTGGAGATCCAAATGACTTTGAATGCCTTTCTTTCTATGGTGTCAAGAAGGGCAAGGTATGAGGCAGGTGCAGTACTCCATCAAGCTGCCAATGAAGACCTTCCAAGTTGTCAAATAGCCAGTTGAAAGCATGAAATCCTGCCACCACAATAAGTGGAAGTTTTTTTTAAAGTTGTCAAAAGTGCAGACTGGCTAAGTAAAGACCTTGCATGACGAAGGATTGATGCCCAGTTGGCGGCTGGCTTTGGAAGCCATCTTGGAAACATGATCTGCCAAAGAAAAATCATGGCTGATGGTGAGACCCAAACGTTTGAGTGACTTAACATCTTCAAATGATTTGTTGAGGAAGTAGATGGCAGTGTTCTACAGATGTTCCTTTCGGAGAGACAAGGTGAGTGTGTGGGATTTGGCGGGGTTGAAAGACATATTCCAAATTTGGACCAGCTCCTGATTATATCATGGTCTGCAGAGAGGGAAGAGGCTCCTACCTGCTTGTCTGAAGCATGAGTAATGATATGGCAGAGCGTGGAATCATCGGCAGAGAGATAGGCAAGATTTTACAGGGAATCATGCAGAAAGATCAATGATGAAGACGAGGATGTTGGCTAACTTTCAGGCAGACATTAACTGACCCAGAGAGAATGACCATGTGAACAGACCAGAAAGAGGATGAGCAGCAGAGCAGGTTTTTGGATATGTGCACTGATGACATCTGGGTCTGTCATGGAATCAGAGTTGAAGTTAGCCAGAAACCTCTCCACCTTTTCAAGTGGGAAAGATGCAGTGTCCAGGAGTAGTTGGGTACATATATGAAAATATATGTACTATATTGTCATGTGCAGGGGGTTATAACGCTACCTGGATAGATGGCAAAGCTTCTCCCATGAAGGCTACGACCGAGACTAGGAGATTAATGCGCGCGCGTTAATGGACCGTAATGGCGGAGAGATGATCCACCCAGGAGGAGCACAGCATTGGGGCGCTGCACCAGGACAGCACAATGCTGCAGTGTCTTAAAAGGAATACATTTAATGAAAAATAAAACAAATATTCACAAAGGACGATAACTCAAAAGGAAATGATAACAATATGAAAGAAATAAATCCTACAGTCGAGGCCTTACACACAGACTCAAATACAGACAACGGGGAAACAAAATAAAAAGGGAAACCCTCCTATCAACTATTCTTGCACTTAGCTTGGCCCAGAGCTGATCCTTGTGGAACTGGAATGGAGGCGCTTCTCTCGTAGTGGAACGAACACACTCCAGGCAATCCGCGAGTGGCACGCCACATAATGGCTCAAAGCCTCAGTGTAACGGCTTCGGGTGCTCCGATCATCCTCATTGACCCAACCAGAAGCAATAGGCCAGCGTCTTACTTCACCACACGAGCCAAACCGCCTCAATGGCTGTGTCGTCCTCCTTGGTGTGCGCTCAATCTCCACTCTCGCCTCTCCAAAACAATGCACCTTGTGCCTCCACTCTGATCATGGCTCTCCCAAAATGCCAAGCCAACTCCTTCTTCTTTAAAATGTGCAACCTCTTCTGTGCGCTCCCTATCGTTCACCTCTCAAAATGTGCCACTATCTTCCTCTTAAAATGCGCAAGCTGCCCTTGTCACTCCACTTTTCTCTGTCCTATTTTATCCTCTGCCTCCGGGGTGTGGCCTGCTCGCACCAAACCTGGGAAGGTGGGGCTTCTCCAGCTCGGCGAGCTTCTGAAGTCACGCCCATCAATTGTCCCTCAGGGCGTGACTTCACTTGTCAACCTTTGAAGGTGGGGCTTTCTGCCTGTTTGTTGTGGTTTCAGGGACGTGTTCCCCACCTTTATTGCTGATCTTGAAATATAAAAAAACATAGGGAAACATCACAGAGGACAATTATATAATGGGGAACTTATTCTTACACCCTCGGCTAATTAACACCACACCACCCCTCGTGTGGTAACACGTAACACTTAAGCTCACAGATTGCCTATTTACTACATTGAGAAGCTTTCTACTCGTCCACGGACCAAGCAACTCCACACAATGCTATTCCCTATTAGATTCTTCCATCTACCCCCACAATCGTAATAAAGCCCCCTCCCCGGAACTGTAGCTCCTGCAAGGTTCAATGCAGGCATTACCATTCCGGCCTTACCACTTACTGACTCACACCTAATTAGCTTATGAAATAAATTAAATGGGGCTGTAGGAAGTGAGCCATAGCTAACTTACCTATTTCCCTTAATGTTTTACACCCCTTAAACACAACAATTCAAATACTTGCAAAGCTCTTGGCTCCTCGCTGCTAACTCCTGGGGCTGGTAGAAAATGTCAGAGAACACACACAAAAACCTACTATAATTGACAAAACCTGAACCAAAAATTTATTTTAACGTTTGTACAACTCCCTTCGAAAGACTACGTTCCTCGTTGGATGCCACGGTACCCAATATGACCTGCGGAGCCATCCCAATTTACCTAATCCAAATTTCCGCAAGCCCTGCCTCTCCGGTATAGGTTTGTGACATGGATTTAGTGAACCATCCTCACACACATACGTACAGTAAACCCAATATCAATCATTCATTCCAACCCTGCAAGACTATGGCTTCATGTTATTACACACGTGTGATCCTCAACTGGGCAGCGGGAAGGTACCATACAACAAAAATGATGGGGGCTCTTCTGCTTGTGGTACCCACAGTCCAAAAACAAGTCGCCCGACTTACGACTTCTTTGCCCCCCCCCTTCTACCCCCTTCAACTATTTTGTCCCTGACAGCCAAACAGCTCCTTGGCTGTACGCCCCATTGGGGACGGTCTCCACACATCCAGGCTCTCACGGCCTCATACGGGTCGCCAGGGGTATCTCTACCGCTGGTCGCCCAACCAGATCTCACCATCCAATGGGTCTCCATTTCCAGACACCATAGGCTGCCAGGGACAAATTACCTCAGGGGGGGCCGCAGTCACCGCTCCTCCAGAGCTTGATCCATTCCTGCAGTCCCACATATCTTCCCTACCCACACAGTCCAACATCTCATTTCCTCCCCTGTTGCCATTCAATTACTAAAACATTGTAATGCAAAAATGGTGATCGTGTTCCTCTACTGCCATGGCCTGCTTACATGTTACAATTCATATTCATATTCATTCTTGAAACAATTCAATTTGTTACACATTACAGACATCAACTCCACAAGACCATTTTTGGTTTCCAAACCAATCCGATTACTGACCATTAAGTCACTCTCGCTCGCTCTCATCCTAATTACCAATGTCCAAATTTGTATCAAAACTGAACACTTGGGACAGTAAGCATCAAGGCACCTTACTCTAAGTGTAAGTTGTCGCAGATTGGTGGGTCTAAGCATGTCATCCACCCCTTCTAAATTCCCGTCGCACCCTTTTAATCCATCCCTGTGGATTTGTTGCTTTCAATCTCCCTGGGTTCTGAATTTTTTATTTATTTTAATTTGTCTATCACTCCAAAATCTTGAAGATCATCCCGGCTAATGTTTGAGCGCAATCGTAGACTTTAGGCACACCCTCGATGAGTTGTCAGAGAATCAAATCAGTCACAATAACTGTGTCCGCAAACATTCTTGCAAGAGGCAGCAGGATCTGTGCCTGCACCCCTCCCCCCTCCCCCTCCCTCCAGGATACGGTAGACCCAAATTTCTTTCATCCACTCCCAGTAACCTACATCCTCCTCCGGGATCTGGTAGACCTAGATTTCTCTCATCCACTCCCAGTAACCTATATCTTCCTCCGGGGTCCGGCAGACCCAAATTTTTCTCATTCGCTCCCCGAAGCCGACCTCCTCTGGGATCTGGTAGTCCTAGAGTTCTCTCATCCTGTGCTGTTCGATGCCTACATCCTCCTCCGGGATCTGGTAGGCCTAGAGTTCTCTCATCCACTCTCGTTCGATGCCTACATCCTACTCTGGGATCTGGTAATCCTAGAGTTCTCTGGTCCATCACCAGAAGCCTGTATCCCCCTCCGGGATTTGGTAAACCTGGAGTTCTCACATCTTCCCTCAGTCGATGCCTGTATCCTCCTCCAGGAAAAACTGTCCACGGCTAAAATGCAGGCAGACATTGCCACAGCCCAGCGGTCTCAGCCAAAACTGCACCTCCTGGGCGCGCCAGGCCGAGGGCGGAACAAGGCCACGACCGGCTTACTCACAACCAGCATGAGGATAACTCCCTAGCATGCACGGACGTTGGCAACCACACTCCTCCATTCACGATAGACAAAAGCCAGACAAACAGCCACTATGGTTAACGTGAATGCCATCACTTGACCTTGGGCTGTTACGCTCGTCTGCTCGGCTGCCTGCGATGAGAGTTGGAGTGAGTGTTTTGGCGTCGTGCAGGTCTTGCTCCAGCTTCTCTGCTTGAATTCCCTGTTCCTTTTCTTTCTGTTTGCATTTCTTACAGCTCCGACTTTCTTCCTGTCGACGTCTTTTCATCACCTTCTGGGGTTCACTCTTGGATGACTGCAGTTCAGTACCCGGTATTTCACAGGCAGGGTGATTCATCAGTGTGTATGCCGTCTCTTGGATGGACATTCAGCTGGGCCTCACATCTGTTGGAATCCACATCCCTCCTCCTCTCCCTCCTTTCACTCCACCCTCCCCACTCCCTCTGCCTCCCTCACCCCTATCTCTCTGTCTCTGTCTCTGTCTCTGTCTCTGTCTCTGTCTCTCTCTCTCTCTCATATTCCCGTCAGCGAAGCGACAGGTTGTATTTGCTCACAAAGAATCGACAATTGCAAGCTAGGACCCCATCCAAATAATATGTTCTTACAAAGTATGCTGCAATTGATCTTATGGTGCTGAAGTTGAAGTTGATCTTATAGTTCTGAATAATAAGGCCTGCACCAGCCTCCATACTGTGAAATCATAATGTAATGTTCACGTCATTCATTCCAAGATGCATACATACCGGTAATCACGTTGGAGAAGGAATGTCACATGAGCACACACTTGCACATGAAGTTGAAAGAGTAGAAAACAAATTGCACTCAGTTATGTATTGTGATTCACACGAGGTGATGGTCTGTCTCCATCTTGAAGCACTGGAGGGGGAAAATGATTGGACAGGAATAAGAAAGTGATTCCACAGTCATAAGAAAAAGGAAATGTAGGTGCAGATACAAGCAAAAAATATAACCTCATAAACTTTGAGGTTGACAAGATGGATTCGTTGATGGATGCAGGACTTGGGAGGGGTTAAAGGCTTGAAGGGAAGGGGGAATAAAGGGCATGTTATCGTATCTCATGCGTGGTTGTTGGAACAGCCCATTCTACATTTTAACTAAACGCCAACGTTTTGCTATGTGCTGTGTATCAGGTGGTTCATACGATGTGCTTCATGCTATGAAGTGTGTTGTGTGGCAGGGGCTCCAGACCTGGTGGTGAGTGCAGCAGCAGTACAACAGACTGCATATCTGGAAGACAGGCCCCTGCATATACTTACCTGTGCAGCAGAGGAGAACTGCCTTGCAAGCAGCGCTGCAGACATGCGCTGGCCATACGGCTCACGACGCCTCCTTCGCTTTTCCTCCCAGATTTACAACATCGGCCGTTCTGACTTCCGTCCCAAACTCAGCCGACAGGCCTGGGTGTGGCATCAGTGTCACATGTATGGACAATAATTCTATGGGCATAAGGAAATTGATAGTGGAATAGTTGGAGTATATCTGCTTCTCTCTCCCTATAGTATATAAAAAATTTTTACTCTACTTTTCATTTCCTTGAGCAAATTTATATAATAAGATCCAATGTCTGTGTGTCAGTTTTGCATCTCCTCCCAAACCACGCATCATAAAAAGTTGAAAATGATGCCATATTAATCGCCAAGGACTTGGTCAGTGCAGGATCAAATAAAAATTTGATTCCAATAAAAACATATTAATTATTCACATCGACGTGTGCCCGGACAAAGCAAGCATGAGCTATACTTCTTGTGGCTTGGCGACAAGTTGCAAGATGCGGTTGATTTGGCTGTCAAGTGACATCAGTGCACAAGTTCCCCATTCTTAGAATTTAAAAATACTAGTACGTGCCCGTAAAAAAAAAAATAAATTAAAAAAAAAAATATTCAAACCGCGAGCAACAAACAACAACCACACAGGCCGTTTCTTCGCTCTCGCATGCCCGTACGTGCGTGGCCCGGAAGTTCGCAGATTATTCGCAATTTAGTTTTAATGCCCAAATATTCAATTACGCCAACGTATTTTGCCTTTTCGCAATGTCATCGCAAGGAAAAAGAGAAGAGAAAAAAATTTACTTCCTGGTTCGGAGCAACCAGCTCACTCTGATGTTACCGAAATTTATGCACCGTCTAATATGAAAACGATCATAACTTAGGGCATTGTGTTTATCTATAAATGCCATAAGAAATCGAGAAATTATTAGAATACACGAAGTCATCACTCTCGGAAGCCGTACGTTGTAACCTAATGGGAACGCGGCTGAGCTTCCCTTCCCCATCGGCCAGCCCACGCAACAACGTGTCTTGTCATTGGTTTGGTAAATAAATGGCCGTAACTTGGAGGGCACTTGTCCGATTAATATCAAACCTTGAAAAGGCACATCCTCAGGTCCCCAGCAATATACCTGGCAAGTTTCAATTAGATCGGACCAGTGGTTGTCGAGAAACAGCGGTCACAACCAACACACACACACACACACACACACACACAACCACACACACACACACAGATTGCTGGAATTATAGATAGATAAGTATATAATTAGAGCTACCAAGCAAGCCACAAACAGCGAGCCTGGGTCCCAAGGTCTTCCGAGTGTGACGTCGAGGTTCAAAGGAAAAGGGGAGATATAAAGAAGTGAAGGTAAGGAAAGTAAGAAAAGTGAAAAGGGGATGAGAGGGTTGGAAGATGTGAAGAAGCAGGAGAAAAAGAAGAGATGAGAAGTTGATTAAGTTAAAATAAAAAGTATTATTAACGCTTCGATAGAAGTTATTGGAGAGGTCATGAGTGGAGATTAATTTTGATTCGTGATGAATTAAATGATATGGATTATAAACTTTAAATGTTCCTATTAAATTGTGATCTGATGCCGTGCTCACAGGTTAAAATCCCGTGTGCTGGATTGATTTCTCTCGTTTATTAATGTTCATGTAATTCGAGTAAAAGTCCACTGATATCGCTTATAATTTCCTTGTATACTTACCTGTCTGTGCAGCAGAGTACTTACCTGTGCAGCAGTCCAACATTATTGGTGATATCGGTAGAATGCTCGTTGCATCTACTGGCGATATAAGGCAACTTGTCTGGTTCAAGCAGCGACTGAGCTTGGCCATCCAGCGGGGAAACACCATTCGCATTCTGGCTTCGGCACGGGAAGAACAAAATACCGCAATAACACCATTTTAAAGTCTGTATTTTTAGGGGGTGTGGGGGTTTTACTTTTTTTTGTTATTGTCTCTTTAAAAAAAAAATCTTTTTAAAAAACTTCCATTTAGTTGGTTGGAATTAAATATTTTTTTATTTTTATTTTTTACTTAAATTATTTTTTTTAACATTTATTTATTTCCATACCTTAAAAATAAAAGAAGAATTTTTTTACTCTACTTTTCATTTCCTTGTTACCTCCACCACCGAAGATGGACCGAGGTTATGTTTTCATCCAAAACTATCTATGTCTATCTGTTTATCTGTCTGTGAGCAGAACATCTCAAAAAGTTATGGATTTCGATGAAACTTGGTGGCTAGGTTGTGTGTGTAACAAGGGAGAATTTATAAAATTTGGGGGAAGATCTGGATCTGGACCCAGAAACTAGAATAATAATAAAAAAAATTTAAACAGGTTTTTCACCATTAAGAGATACGGCCACAATGATATAAAGGACGATGTCTCAAAAAGTTGTGGACGGTTTATGACAAAACTAGGTGGATGAGTTGGATGGGTGACAAGAACAAGCCGATTACATTTTGATTAAGGTCTGGATCAGTGTTTCTCAACCTTTTTTGTCCCACGCCCCACTTTGATTTTCAAAAAAATCGTACGCCCCACTATGATTGGAGACACTACAGTATATACTACATATGTATTCAAAAGGCTTTATTAAAACTTTATTGCAAATTTTATTCAATTGCGACTCACTTCAATGGGAGCCCTGCCCTTGACGCTGGCTGCAGGTTTGTTTGATTCGAAGAACCAATTTTGTCAGTTTCAGCCTTAAATCACCACGTTTCGTGATTTCCAGTCGATTTCTCTTAGCTTTCTCTCTTTCTCTCGAAAGCGATCATATATTAATTCATTAATTCTGAATCCTCATACCCCACCAAAATATTGCCACGCCCCACCTTGAGAAACACTGGTCTAGATGCAGATCTGGCCTATCGGTGGGATACAAAACGTAAACTGTTCAGCCTGGCGGAGGTATGCACTCTACCGAGTGCCGTTCTAGCTCTATTGGTAAAATAAAAACTTGCATGAAACTTAAGGAGTGTTCACATAGAAGGGTAGCTCCCAAGTTTTGAGAGCTGAGGTGTGTGTGAACACAAGTTAGTCTGTCAGAGCTTCGAACCAGTTAACCCGTCTGGGACCATGGATTAGCAGCTCGGTGCAAGTCTGTGTGAACATGGCACAAACATTTGATCACGTGTGACTCGTTATCTGAGGACGCCACTCGCTATCTGAGGGTCTCGAGGCAACAGTAATCACAAGTCTCCTTTCCAAGCCTCCACCACCATGCCTTCTCATGAAGTCATCCCTCCCTGCCATCTGGTCTGCATTGAACATTTTCATGTGAACAGTAAAACCTGACTATGGATCAGAATCCTTTATATCCCAACCAGTTCTCACCATTTCGCAGCTACTGATGCACAACAGTTTGGTACGACGTCAGAATAGTCAGGCTACAAGAATTAACAAAAATTTGCTAAAAGTGAAGTAATAGGAATCAATGCATGAGTATTGACTCTGCTGACAAATAATTAAGGTTTACTATCTGAGACGAATTATCTTTGCTTTGCAGGCACTACCACAGCATGGAGGTCTTCACACATTATGACTTGCTGAGCCTCAATGGTACGAAGGTTGCCGAGGGTCACAAGGCCAGTTTTTGCCTTGAAGACACAGCCTGCGAAGATGGTAAATCCTGCACATGAAAATGGGTTGTGATTTCAAAGATTTCTTGCTTTCTATAAAACCGATGCCTCGAGGTGACTTTTGTTTGTATGCAGCACAACGCTGCGGGGTAGCATCATTAGCTGATGTCTGCGCCTATGCCGCTGATGCAATTCCCTCCACTGGTTAGGACAGGAATTTGGCCATTAGAGGTGATAGGTCACCTACTTGTCGCAAAGGACACCGTGGTATCTTTAAAGTCCACCAATGAATGCTGGCAAGCGGGAAGCCATTTAACATCCATCGGAGGGACAGCACACACATTGATGAATCACCCTGCCTGTGAAACACTGTGATGACAGTTTATAGCTGGGTCAGGATTTAAACCCAGGCTAGACGGCTTAGAGGTGAGTGTACCTACCTCAAGGTCATCCTGTCAGCCCATTATTTACCCTCAGGTTTGAGGAGCTGTACCCTTCCCCCCAACCGTCATCCCATATTCCTTTCTCGGTCTTCTCAATCCACAACCTCAAGCCTCTTCATTTTCTCTCATACTCCATGCTTCACTTTCTTTAATCATTTCAAATTGAATTTACAACCCCCCTCACACCAGCACATCCCACTTTCACCAATACTGAATTTAGATGATTCTTAAGTGGCATATAAAGTGCAGAGCATGCTATCAGCTTTTTTTCATGTGATACAGAAGTAGATCGAGGATAGGTTTGGGGAAGTGGGAGAAGATAGGGTCGGGGGAGGGATGGGTTTAAACTTTAAATGGTCTTGTCAACTCTCCCTCTCACTTTTTTGTATATTCAAATCAACAATTACACCTTAAGAGGTTATCTTTGTAAGGTTCATAGTATGCAATGATATGAGATTCATGGTAAGCATGTCCACCTTTAGGGAGGGGATTTAACCAGATATACTTTTACACCCATCGGGAAGTCTTGGTAAACTGAAATAACTTGCTAATGGACTTTTGCAAGGCTATGCAGGGAAAACTAGATGCATAAACGGTATTTGGCCTATCAATGCCTAGATGCTTAATTCACACTCCATTAACTTAAATGATGAAATTTATTATCCTGTGTACTAAACTCGTACATTTATTAGTCCCCTACCGGTTTCACCAGAGGGGACTATAGGTTTGCTCTCCGTCTGTCCCACCTGTGGTTTTTCAGACTTTTTTCCCATACCCTTTAACATATTCAACTGCAACTTGGTACATGCCTTTACTATAATAAGTTACAGAAGTGGTTCGAGTTTCAGGGCATTTCATCAATTTTTCACAGAGTTATGCCCTTTTTGGACTTTGAAAATATCACATCGGTAGGGGACGTATTGCAAAGCAATTTTTGTTCTTGTTTTATATAGTTTAACATCCAAACCCTTTTAACATTTAATGGCAGGGAATTTGGCCAAGGTACCAGCACACAATGACCTACACTTTGAGGGATACAATATGATCTTTAATGTCTCCAAACCGAAATGTGGATGGAGCGGCCGGCTTTACATCATTCCCATATAAACAACGGTGTGCTCTGAGATGCAGTTTTCCTGCTGGCACTGCATAAGGGCTGCAGTTTATTTAGTTAGATTGGAGTTAACAGGAAAACAAATCCATCACCTGGTAGCTCGGAGGCAAGCATGCAACTAAATGAGCCGTCCTACTGTCCCTCAGCCTACAACACACACCTTTCTATGAAAATCACCCATTTAGGTATTAAACGGCTCTTCTTAGAAAAGAAATCCTTCTGAGGTCGGCAAAATGAGTATCAGCTTGCTGGTATCCTGTGTTGGAATGGCGACCTGTCCAGGATTGTGCCCGCTAGCCCAGGAAACTGCTTTGGCAGCACCAACGTTCTGCACAGAGTATGGTCTCAATGGATGGATGGATTGTGAATATTAATTATTCACAACTTATTTCACACTTCACACATGCTAATATAATGGACACAAGATGTAGACAGTGCAGAATTATGATCCAAGTGAACCACAAATGTTGGGCTCTGAGTTTGCTCAATGAGGATAAAAGGAACTTCCTCGTGATTCACATTATAAGTTGAAGTCTGGCTGTGAATAATCTTTATCCACATTTAAAACTAGAACGGCACTCGGTAGAGCGCATACTGTTCCTCCGTCAGGCTGAAAAGTTTACGTTTTGTATCCCACTGATGGGCTGGATCTGCATCCTAATTGTCACACACCAAAATCGAATTGGCTTGTTCTTCTCATCTACCCAACTCATCCACAACTTTTTGAGATATCGTGCTATGCATCATTTTTAGCCCTATTTCTCAATCGTGAAGAATCGCTGAAAAGATTCCAGTAGCCGGATCTGTTCCCCCAATTTTTCTCGAATCCGTCCATAACTTTTTGAGACATCTTGCTCACAGACAGACAAACAGACAGCAGTGAAAACATAACCTCCCATCCACCTTCAGTGGTGGAGGTAAAAAGCATATCTGGAATAATAGTCCCAGCTGAATCTGTGTTCATGTGAAATCAGATATCATGAGCAAACATCAACATACGAGAACCCCAAGGTCATAATGAACGGCACACATGGTGGAAAGGAGCTTGCAAACAAACATTTTGTATATATCGAGCAAATTTCTATGTTGCAAAATTATTTGGGAATTTTCATTCTGCCATGTATTTGTCGGTGTACTATTGTATAACATTGTTCCAAACGATCCTGTATTGTTTCCCATAATTCATCAAATTTGGTTGGTCATTGTTTGACCATATGTTAGTTTCTATACAACCCCCACAGCCACAATAATGTGCACATCTGGACTTTGTGCAAGCCTTGGCAGGTTACTGTGTTCCTTCGGCCTATTCACCATCACAAAATGTTTTCAACACATGCTTGAAAACATGTATGTTTGAAATCCAATTCTGCTCAATGAGGCTTCTTCCTAGAAGAATTGGATCGATTCCTCAGATAATCTTTTCAAATGATGGATGAGACTCTGCTTGTACTTGTACCATGCAGTAGGAAGGGTACCATACATTTTGTGTCGAACAATGAGAGTACTGCGAAAATCATCCACCAACATGTGCATCCACATCCCATTGATCCGCATTCTCACGTCACATGTTTTATGTTATCTATCAATAATTCCAGCAATGTGTGTGTGTGTGTGTGTGTGTGTGTGTGTGTGTGTGTGTGTGGGTGGTGTGTGTGTGTGTGTCTGTGACCGCTGTTTCTCGACAACCACTGGTCCGATTAATTGAAACTTGCCAGCTATATTGCTGGGGACCTGAGTATGTGCCTTTTCAAGGTTTTATATTAATCGGACAAGTGCTTCCCAAGTATGGCCATTTATTTACCAAACCAATGACAAGACACGTTGCTGCGGCCATTTATTTACCAAACCAATGACAAGACACGTTGCTGCGTAGGCGTGGCTCCGTAGGCCGTGCGCAGCCGGCCGACGATGACGTCACGGGCCGTGCCGGTTACGATGGGGATCGTGCCTTAGTTACCGTGGCGTAGGAGTGGCAATGGTCAATGGCAGCGAATATCATGGCAAGCAAAGACAGGGAGGTAAACTTGATTTTAATTTGGATTTTAATTAACTCTGTGTGTAAGTATCACAGCAATTGTGACTTCAATGCAAGCGATAATTCGTGGAATGCATGTGAACATTCCATACGGGCACGCACCACTTCCGGAGAGTGATGACTTACTGTATTCTAATAATTTCTCGATTTCTTATCCGCATTTATAGATAAACACAATGCCCCAATCCAGTCGTGGTTTACGAGAGCGAAGGAACGGGCTGTGTGGTTGTTGTTTCTGGCTCGCGGTTTGAATTTTTTTTTGTTTTTTTGCACGTACGGCCACGCACGTACGGGCACGCACTAGTACTTTATAAAGAAAGTTCAAACAACTTAACAAATGCATTACGGTGATGTTGAAATCTGAGTGAGAATAAGTTAAAATTTTCAAAATGTTTCATTTCACTCATTTTAAGCGAAGGTTCACACCAAAGCATCTCACACTGAGCTTTGCAACGAAGCGGAAGTGATTTTTGCTTCCACCTTATACAATCAGCAAGGATGGTTCACGAAGCTGATGTTACCTGACTTCCAACCAGGTGGAAGACGACCTCGGACAAATTATTGAGTGAATAGAGCGGAATGTTTTTGAAGTACGACATGTTGTCTTTTGATTAAATCTGTCAGCAAAGCAACGGGTAAAAATGCCTCGTCCATAACAGATACGAAATGCTATTCATCACTTGGAAAAATACTTTTCCTTTAAAAAATATTCCAGGACTTCTCGATAGCCAAATGGATAACCTCAGCTGTTTCCTTTTCTGTTTGTATATATGTAAACTTGCACAGTATATTTACATTTAATTGAGCAAAGTTGATTCTAAACTGTTCATTACATGCATTTCCGATCAAAATATTAAAATATTGCTCATTTTTAGTGAAGGTATTTTTGACAAAAAGTGTAACGTTCATAAAGTGTAAACAAATTCCTTCAAGATCCCAAGTATTCAATCTTGCATCTTTTGCTCTTGTTAAGTTGTGTTGTAGTTGATTTTAATTTATCTTTCTCCTAACAGGCATCAGCAAACGTTATGCTTGTGCCAACTTTGGAGAGCAAGGCATAACAGTCGGCTGCTACGACACGTATCGACATGACATCGATTGTCAGTGGGTGGACATCACAGATGTCTCTCCTGGAGACTACATCTTCCAAGTAATACTGCGCAGGCATAGACTGAAAAATGATGCACGTCCACATAGCAGTATCTTTTTCCATACTAATCTTCCTCCACTCCGATCACCACCTCTCATGTTTTTTGTTTTTTTTACCTCTGCCACCGAAGGTGAAGGAGGTTATGTTTTCAACCCTCTCTGTCTGTCTGTCTGTCTGTCTGTCTGTTTGTTTGTTTACAGGATATCTCAAAAAGTTTTGGACGGATCCGGATGAAATTTTGTGGACAGGTTTGGTGTGTGACAAGGACGAACTGATTAGATTTTGGTGAAGATCTAGTTCCGGATCTGACTACTAGAACTTTTAAAGCAATTTTTCACCATTGAGAGATCGGGCCAAAAACGATATATAGCACGATATCTCAAAAATGTATTTGGCTCAATATGTTCTCGTGGATCAGGCATTACATGGCGGAGGTATGCGCTCTACTGAGTGCCCTTCTAGTTTTACACATTGTATTCACACCTTTCTATAAACCGAGCACTCCACACAAATTTTCCTTTACTGATGGACCATAAAGGCCACACGTGCCCCAAACTGATATCAAAAAATAATTGTGTGAGGCTGGGTAAAAAATTTGCGTAAAAAGGAAATTTTTGGCACATCAAACCAACTCATTGGTCATGTGGACAAAATCCAGTCTGACATTTCAACGACAGAATAGTCTTCCATTGGGTCTAATGTTTAGTAATCTTGTCCTGTCTTAGTCCAAGTTTAAAACCACTCTATGGTTATATCTTTCAACTTCAGACTTGCTAACATGACATTCATTAGACAGATGTCCTTTTGGTATCCTTAATCGAAGGGCAAGACTGCTAGTTACTTACACACACAAGGAACTTTGTCACATGATGAGGCTATTTGGCCCATCTTGCATGTGCTGCATCAACCCCAGTATCCATCACCCATCCACACACAAGCTATATACAAGTCCTGACAATATCCCTATCGACAGATACCAATGCATCCAGATACCTATCTAATTCCCATTTAAACCTATCCACTGCCTCTACTGGCATGACCTTTCCACAGAGACCATTCTATGTATGAACCACTCTCAGATGAAAGACCCCTACCTTACTTAGATTTTAATGAGTATGCTTATTAAATGAGTATGCTCCACTTGTCTAGTTCACTCTGCTGAAACGTAGTGATGGCATTGCTGAAGGGTGAAACATGACTCATGGCTTCTCTGGTGAAAAGTTGTGATAATCTCATTCCTAGTCATGGCACCTGGGCACCCACCTGTGTGTTTACGTGATATGGTGGAAACTAAGCACATAGTACCCAGAATAGTATTGGTGTCATCCTGGTATTGGCTGTGCACAACTCTGACTCCAGGTAGTCAAACCTGGCCCCCACCAAAGTGCATGCCATTTCGGATTTGGGTACTCTCCACAAATCACCATTCTTTGAATGAAGTTCTCCACTTGTCTATTTCACGCTGCTAAATGGGCCTTTTTTGTATACAAAGTTGAGGCTTGTGAAGAGCTAGCACACTGAACGGATCAGGACGTGACAAAAACAGAATGTAAACTAGAAGGGCACTCGGTAGAGCGCATACCTCCTCCTCACAATGTCTGATCCACGAGGACATATGAGGCCCATTACGTTTTTGGCCCTATCTTGCAATGGTCATGAAGAATCACTTAAAAAATTAAATAATTCTCGTATCCAGATCCGGATTCGGATCTTCATGGAAATTGAATCAATTAGTCCTTGCCACACACCTAACCTGTCCACCAAGTTTCATACGAATCTGTCCACAACTTTTTGAGTTATCATGCTATATATTAATTTAGCACGATTTCTCAATGGTGAAGAATCACTTAAAAAAAAAATTCTTGTCGTCAGATCCAGATCTGGATCTTCACCAAAATCTAATCATTTTGTCTTTGTTACACCCCCAATCTGTCCACAAAATTTCATCCGGATACGTCCACAACTTTTTGAGATATCCTGCACACAGACAAACAACCAAACACAAAAAGGGGTGAAAACATAACCGGTGGTGGAGGTAAATATGCATGCATGGAGAAGGAAAGTCCAAGGAGGAAAAACTGAAAAATTAGGAGGGATTTGGGTGGTTTAACGAGGGTAGAAAAGATCCTGGTTTTGGATTGGGGACAATCTGAGATGGTAGTGAACAGCTGTCTTGAAGACCTGGAGGGATGGATGAGATTTAAGTTAATTCCACAGGTGGGGAAAAAGAGGAACAAATGAGAGGAGGTGAGCAGTGATCCTGGATTTAGGTAGTTTTACCAGAAGAGGGCTGAAGGTGGACCGTGTGAGCCCTGAAGAAACCCAGGGGGACAAAGCATGGAAAGAGCAGAAGGTGCAAGGCCAGAAAGGAGGCGGTAGAAGACAGAGAGACCACCGACCTGTCTGTGATGGCGAAGTGATAAGCTCATAGATTCAGCTTTAACACGGGAGATTCCAATGATCTTGAAGGCTTTGGTTTCCATGGCGTCAAGCTGAGCAAAATGTGAGGTAGAGGAGCCAGCCCAGGGGGGAGAGCAGTACTCCATCAAGTTGCAGATGAAGGTCTTGTAGGTGGATAGTTCAGGTGTGCCCAGGAAGGACTTTTTACGATGGAGGATGCCCAGTCGACAGCTGGCTTTGGAGGCCAACGTTGAAATGTGGTTTGTCGAAGAAAGATCATGGCTGATAGTGGGACCCAGGAGTTTGAATGACAACCTCCTCAAGAGTATTGTGACAAAAGTAGATGTGAGGATTTGCCAGCTGGTCCGTCGGAGAGAGATAGTGAGAGTGAGAGATTTGTCAGGATTGAAAGACATATTCCAAATATTTGACCAATTTGTGATTTTTCAGGGTCTGAAGAAAGGGAAGAGGCTGTAGCCTGCCTGTCTGAAGGATGAGGAGGAATGTCAGGCAGAGGGTGGCAACATCAGCATTTAGATAGAGGATTTTCCAGAGAGTCAGAGAGTACATTAATGAAGATCAGGAATAGGTCCTGAACACTGCCTTGGGGCACTCCAGTCTTGACAGGGAGAGGAGATGAAAGGATTCCATTGAATGGCACACGTTGGCTACGAGAGTAGAGGAAGTTAGTAAGCCATGTGTGCAGGTGGCCTTGAATCCCATTGGCAGAGAGTTTGGAGAGTAAGGCAGGATGCCAGACTGTATCAAAAGCATGAGATATGTCCAGAGAGACAACCCTGATCTGATGTCTGAAATTGAGGGTCAACATCCATTGTTGGGTGAGTAGAAGCAGCATGCCCAAGGTGGAGTGACCTGGTTTGAAACCATATTGATGATCTGAGATGAGGTTGTTGGAGAAAAGGAAGGTTTTCATATCAACTGTGATGCCGATTCCATTACCTTGCTGATGATTGGAAGCAAGGTGATAGGTCTGTAGTTGAGGGGATCAGTTTTTGCACCTCTTATATGTAGTGCAGTGATGTTGGTAAATTTCCAAGCAGATGGAAGATGACTGAGCACAAATGACAGGGTGAAAGGGGCAGAGAGAGGATGTGCAAGACCAGCAGAGCAGGTTTTTATGACACATGGCCTGATGCCGTCGAGAGTTCAAAGAAACTTCTTGACCTTCTCAGGTACAAAAGACATGAAGTCCAGGAGCAGTTGGGTATGACAGGGAAGGATTGGTACCAAGAGTGAAGGGTTGGGGACACAAGATTTGGAAGCAAGCACAGAATTGAGGTATTCGGCTTTCCCACGAGTGGAGTCGGCGATGGTGCCATTTGAAGAGGGAAGGGATGGAAGGGGAGCATACACCAGAGACAGACTTAACAAGATGCCACCAGGTTTTAGAGGAGGGAGACAAATTTGAAAGTTCATTCTTGACGATGGGCAGATGTTGTTTTGCGGCTCTTCTGAGAGTGGACACACACTTGTTGCGGACCTTTTGGAATGCACTGAGATTGGCTTCGGTCTGATTTACTTTCCACGAAGAGAAGGCCAGTTTTTTCAGGGCAATTGCCTCACCACATGATTCAGTGTTCTATGGGCATGAAGAATGGTCGGATAATTGAAGACAATATGGGATGAATCTGTGCATGAGAGAGAGCATGATTCTGTGGAAGAATTTCCAGGCTGAGTTAACATCAGTGCATTAGATATTGGTGGGAGAGGAGATGAGGAGAGAGGAGAGAGAGAGAGAGAGAGAGAGCTGCTTTTGCAGTCCCTGCTAATCTGCTCGAGTGAACTGCCAGACTCGCTGGCATTGAGGTAGCTCTCTTAGAAGAGCCAGAGAGAAATTGACTTTCACAAGCATGATCAGGTGAACCAATTGGAGCAGAGAAAGAGCAGCAGACATTTGTGGGAAAGTTACTTAAAATCAAGTCCAGAAGGGCAGATTTGCCATTGGAAGTTGTCCGGGTGGGAATGTTCATAGATTGTGTCAGTCTTTTGCTGACGTGCCATGGCTGGGGAGAGAGGTACCAATACCCAGCCAAGTTGCATGGTGACAATTGAAATTGCCACAAATAAGGAAAAGAGAGTTGGGAAGAGTGGTTAAAATTTTGTCCATTTTGTCCGAGAGAGGGATGCAGATGGAGTTGTCACTGTTATGAGGACGGTACAAAACACAGATGACCAAGAGGGGGTAGCGGAAGTCATGACGGCCCAAACCAGACAAAATGATGTCACGACCTGGCCACTGTGTGCTTCCCCTTTAAATGTTGTTAAATTAAGCAATTCATGGTGTGGTTCCTCGAGGCTCAGTCACCAGGATCCTCCAGAATGGCCTGTGGTGGGTGAGGGGGTTGGGGGGGGGTGGGGAGGGGGAGGGTGGCTCACAAGGCACCAGTCCAAATCACTCTCTCTTAACGTTGTAAATTAGATGTGATCACTTTCCTCCAAAACAAGTATTTCCCTAGCTGCTTCAGAACAATGAATATTGCTTGGCCATTGAATCTCGGCACTTGAACTCGGTCACCATTTTCATTCAACTCCTCACAATAAACATGTCCAGTCAGCCACCAGCAACAGCGATTGCAATTTGTGCTTCAGCCTCATTATGGGTGATTCAAATAATTTTGAGAGATTTCGATTACAGAATCCAGGAGACACAGATGTGATATACCCGTTGCTGTGTGTTTTGCAACTGCATAACTAAAACAGCATTTTATAATTAAGAATAGCTCTGTGTACTATCAACAAGCACGGTAGTAATGCAAAGTAAAACTCGAGAGCATCTTAAATGAAAAGCTCATTCATGTCTGCGTTGTACTCCCAACTAAACTTGACGAAAACATCAACGAAAAAAATTCAAATTTTTTAAATTAGTGTTCTCCATGTTCTCATAATTAAGGGTTGTTGAAAATTTGATGGCAAAAGCTCAAATGGTAAAGAAGTTATGGCCTGGACACACCCACTGAAGCTAAAATGGTAAATATATAATGAAATAAGGAAGCTATATATACATATATATATATATATATCTCTTGGTGTACCTGGCTCTTGGCATACCTGGTTTCTTGGCGTACCTGGCTCTTGGCGTTCTGGGAGTGACATCGATTGGTGTCAAGCCTGTTTGCGGTGGGTGCACGGCGAGCAGGATGCTGGCAGCAAACGAGCTAAGCTGCGGAGAGCTCATTTGAGAGGTAGGCCAGGATGCTCACACACTTTGGGTTATTTCAGGAGATGCATGACGAACTTCTGCCTTGTAAGCCGAGACCGATTTCTTTTCCTCCTGAATGATCTGCTGGGTACCATGTCTCGTGTTAATTGTTAAGTAAGACGCTAGTTGATAAGCATCTCTCTTTGTCCATTTTTCTATAAATGCTTGTTGAATCTTTATTTATTTGAGATTATTTTGTTGATTGAGCATTTTTGATTCATCCATTAATCGACAAGGAAATAAAAAAGTCCTTCAGTTATTTTTTTCATCATAATAAATTCCTTGTTGATGTTTCAACCTATCCGTGATTGTCATTTCCTTCCATTGTCCAGCATTGTCTGAACCTAGATAGACTAGGAATTAATTCCCAAACTAATTAACCTGTCAGTCAGCGTGCACCAACGGTAAACGCTGGCTCTCATTACTAAGATCGATCAATAAGATTGGTGCATCTCCGAGGGCATGTTCCCCGGTCCAGAGCCATGTGACCTCTAGTTAAACAGCAAATTACACGGTGGACACTGGAACTTGTGGTTAACTGATTGGCGTTTGTTGCGTTGTAGGCAACCCACCGTACCACAAAGTTAATTGTGAGCGGTGGTCCAGGTTGCAGTTCTTCGAGGAGAAACGAGGATTAACCCCCTCATAATACATCGTATCCATGGCCACACCAATATTTTTCACGGAGATTTTCTCTGCTGACAATAATATGTTTTATTGCCTGTCTGCATCTGCATTGTATGTTGAAAATATCTCAAGTGTAATTAAATAGCGATTCAAACAAACTAAAGGTGTGTATGTCTATTCCTTAACCAGAGTTTAAAAATGCAACAATTGGATGGGTGGAAACCACAATTTTAATTCAGTGTTTTAATCAGGTGACTCAGGCCACTACGGTATTATGTATGCAATTAAATCTACAAAACATGCCAAATAGTATGTCCCTTTAATTAGGTCTAAATGATCCTAATTGTGTCCAAATGTATTGTTGTGGAATGATCTTTAGGGGTTAATAAATCTGTTCAGTAGAATGATAGTTATTTTTACCTTCGCAACTTCGTTTGCGAAGGTATTGTATTGACCCTGTGTATTTATTTATTGGTAAATATGTGTGCGGACAACATTGCGCAAAAACTGCTGGACCGATTTGCATGAAATTTTCAGAGTGATGTTGCAGTACTCAAGGACGCCAGGCGAAGCTTTTGGGAGCAATCGGATTAAAGGTCAAGGTCACGAAAAGGTCAGAATCGTTTTTTTTCGTCATAACGCGGTCAATTTTTATCCGAACTCATGGCTGCGGCGAAGGTATGCGCTCTACGAGTGCCCTTCTAGTTTAGCATTTGTTTTGATAAGTGTGACGTACTATTTTGCAATATATAAATATATACATTATAACATTGCATATGCACAGTGAGATGTTTTTTTCCCTACCATACTGTTTTGTCCTCCCCTATTCAACCCTCTGGCTGTCCTTTCTAATGTTATTAGCCTCTCTTTACGTGTCTTTACAAATGCAGATGAGAGCTTTGCAGCTCAAGCCATGATAATGTACAGGTGTGGCAATAGCCAGCCATTACCTCACCACAGGGCGAATCTGCCTTGAGAAGTCTACAGTTAACGTTACCAAGATAGCTCGCACGCGGGTTATCGATTGATGTTTGCGTGCTAAGGAGCTACAGTTAGGGAGCTTGATGGTTTTTACACTGGATTGCCTGTGCAGAGACTCCAAGAACTATGGTCCCAAGAAATAAGCACTCACCTTTATAAAATAAGCACTCACCTCCTGCACACTTCCTCCGGATTTGAAATAGACTTACTCGGTATTGTTTGTTATATGTATTCTCGTGGGTGTTCTTGTCGAGTGAGTGATAAGAACTGTGAAGAAATATGCATCACTTGGGATCTGTTTGTGGGTAATTTGGGGAATGTTGTTTGGTGCTTATTGCAATTTCGCTGTGGTTTTTATTATCCCCCGCCGCGTGCGGAAGGGAGATTTTTGTTACCGGGTCGTCCGTCCGCTGTCCGTCCGTCAGCTGGCTGGCTGGGCGTCAACATTTATAGCTGTGAGTGCGATAACTCATAAACTGTTCGCCATATCGATTTGAAATTTGGGTCACACATGTACCACCTGAAAAGGAAGAACCCTATGATTTTGGGCGTGGCCGGATCCAGATGGCCGGACTGGGGTGGCCATCTTTGAAAAAAATGTTTTTGTAATAATGGAAAACTGCTTATCTGATTTCATTTATTTTTGGTTACTACGTTCCTCACCCCTGGGAACTTTTTCGAGATGATGACCAAAATGGTGTCTTGTTTCCAATTCACCTCCCTCATTATCTGGAATATGTATGACCTTTTTCATTCAATGGCGGGGGATTCCCCATCTCTGATGGTATATTTTTTTAACAACATTCTATAAACTGTTACTCCTGCCTGGCCTCCATTCATGCTATATGAGAGGTTGAATTTTCACGATCAGCCTCCTTCAGGTGCATAATTGGGTTAAAGCTATTCACACTTAGTGAAGTAACATACAGTGCGTTCTCAACCAGGCGCTCGTTATACATCTGACGAGTGCACCGTCGAGCATGTAACCCTCGGTCAGCTTCTTGCCCTTTGAGAGTATCGGACTCAATACCTGCAACCCTGGTGGGCATCAAACCCAGCTGGCGGCCATGGCTGATTGATGGGTCACGTGATCCGGTCATTCCGGACCAGTCGCATGGCGATAGCAATATATTAAAACACTTACAAGTTGCCCTGTGCCCGCACTGGATTCTAAATGGGGGAGTGATCAGGGCAAAATGCAAATGGAATCTTCTGTCATCGAGCCGGCAATGTGGAGCAACAATTCACATTTATTGCCACATCTGATGCAATTTAAATGCTCTAATGGCGGCGAGGTACTCCATTTGAAAAATGTTTGTTTTTATTATATATGTAGCTTTTTGATGCCTTAGGGTCCATAATAAAAATTTGTATTGATTGCAAAACCAGTGACCAATTGCAAATTAATGAGGATATGGCATTTATGTGTGCAATAGTTGAGAACTGGAAAAGGGCCCTTTAAAAAAAAAATTCAGTTTATTTAAAACCTGCCAATCTGTGATGGCTGCCCACGTTGTTACTGTAGAACTGTCGGTAGTCGGAGTCCCAACATGGCGGCCTGGCCTCATCAATAAGCAACCTCTCATTGGCCGGTAGTTCCTCCAGTTATGATAAAAGCTCAGTGGTTTGCAGGGAAAGGATGTTGCGTGGAGTTTTTACTAGATCTTGTAGAACTAGTATTTTGTAATCTGTGTACGTCACCTCCTGTCTAGACAATTGATTAAACTGGCACTCTTTCCCCGGTGGTGGTCTGACTGTACAATTCAAACCTCTTAATAAACTAAGGCTCCTTAATTTTTATAAATTGGTGAACTTGCGTCGCTCGTCTAAAGATAAAGTACTCGGCCATGTTTAAATGAGTCGCTGTATCTGTTGCGCACAAAGGCAGTGAATCCGCTTCCAGGTGAGTCGGTGTAGTTCGTGTGGTGCTGCTGCCCAGATTTTTTAAAATTTAGACAGAAACTTTCGGCGTAAAAGGAAGATTGCCGACTATTTTGGTCATATTTTCCAAAGTCCAAGTCAAGTCGCAAGTCCAAAATAAAGTGGCTCGAGTTAATTCTTGGTGGATTGTAGTGTTTTATTTTCACAAATCAATCCAAAATGTTGTTGAGATCAGTGGTTTCAAATAACAATTACAATCTTGTAGTTTGCTTGTGAAGAGTTTCCAAAATATATTTTATATGCACAGCATCATTATAGTGGTGATTTGTAACAATCAAGCTAATGTCAATACAAGCTCACACATACTAAAACCCAACCAATTGCTTGCCCACAATTCCAGTTCTGCGAATCAGACAGCATCTACTGAACAATCGTGAATGTGCAAAAATAAAAATAAAACAAAAAAAAGAGGAAAAAAGTTTTTCTCTTTATGCAATGGCCCATTTAGCATTCCATTGTATGACTATCTTCCAGTCTTGCTCTACAGATTGAGACTTGGACTCTGACCATGGATCTGAGATGGAGACAACTCCTTTGTACCAGGTCTCTTCGGGAGAATCCTTGGCTATCGCTGGTCACTTTGTGTCCAACGAGCGGTTGCTGAGAGAGACTCAAATGAGATTTGTTACTGCATAGTCCGTGAGCGCCAGCTGCGGCTGTATGGACATGTGGCTCGTTTTCCTGACGCTGATCCTGCTTACCAGATTCTCTTAACAAGGGAACCTCGTGAGTGGAGGAGGCCAACGGCCGACCACGTGCCTCAGTTGCAGCAGGTGATCAACATCTCAAGGAGCCTGGGGATGGCCAGATGGAGCCCCTGGGAGTACCGGCGGAAAGTGGACACAGCGATGCGCTGCTTTGGCGCATGCTCCCATACCTGACCTAACCTGAATGAATACTGTAAATTATTTACCCTTTGAACCCTAGTGGCCGTTTTACCAGCCGCTATTTAAACCTCCATTACTCGAGCGGCCGGATTTTCTCCAGGAGCCTAGGGTGGGAGAGCCCAAAGTCCAAGGTGCTCAGGGTTCAAAGGGTTAAGAAAAAAATCGTGAATATCTACTTTTGCAATATTAACATCAAAAGTAAGTATAATTCTACTCAAATGAGACAATGAGTAATCATACTCAAGTGAGACGATGAACCAATGTCAACAAGGACTCCTTTAATAAAATCATGACGGCATTGTAGTTATAACAGCAATTTGATGCCAAAGTATACAAGCATGTATTAAAAAGGCAGAGACATGAATGAACTTTCAAGTAAATACATTGCAAGTACACAAGAACCCATTAATAAGGCAAAAATATCCTGAAGTAGGAAACTTTTATAGCACCACATTTTGCACTCTGCTGCAACAAACAATAACAACAATGAAAGAATCTCAGAAAAAATTGTACAATAAATGCAAACATCAGACATACATACAATATACCACGGATTTAGTGCAAGATAAAGTCATTCCTGCAAGTTTATGATACAACAATGTAGCGACAAAAAAGTGCTTGGAACTTGGCACCAATGTTGAAAAGTAGTGTTAAGCTTACAGGTGTTGTTTTTTAACCTTTACCTTTGTTTTAATATTTTAAATAAGCACTCACCTTTATAAACAATTAAGAATCTTTTTATACCGTTGCAAGATGAACCTGAATTGCTGTAATCATCTTTCTTCTTTCGTATGCAAACACCTGGCTGCGTGTAGCATCATTTTGCTGGGGTACAGCGGTGCCACTGATGCAGTGCCCCCTGTAGGTTAGAGCAGGAACTGGAATTTGTTTCAGGGTGCCGGCGACAGCACGCCTACTCTTCCGAAGGACACGGTGGGTAATTACTGTTCTAAGTTTTAAAGACAAGTAAACAAGTTTCCATGAAACGTAAGTTCGGTGTTGAGCTATATCTGAATAATGGTATATTTTGTATATATTTTTATTTCCCAATGAAAAGCTAACTGCGTGAACAGAAGCAGAATTATTATTGTTCACTTTATTCATCGTAGAATCATAAGCCATGACTCATATTCCTGTTTATGATACTATCATACTTCAAATTAAAGTTATTTTATGAGTAAACAGTTTGTTTTGGAAAGAAATTATAATGATGCTGAGGTATATACGGTATAACTAGCACAACTTTTATGAAACCACCCTTTGTTCCTGTGTAAGACTTGCTATTTTAGTTTTGCATAGTTTTCCATGCGTATGTTCCATCTGTGATGATTGTTGGTCACAAACAAGTTGCATTGGTTTATACAAAGGTTGTTGATTGTACTAATTAAGAGGAAGTTACTGATTTAATTACAAAAGTTGTTCAAGTTTAAAATTATTGCAAAAACCCTCGCATGAAGTGGAATTTAAAATGGAGGTATTGGAAGAATCAGGAAATTACTTATTCGCCCACAATATTGTACAGGTGTGACGACTTAGATTACTTTGTATCATATTAATTATATAATATGTAGATGCAAGATATTTGGTTTGGGCTGACTGTTCAGACATGCAATTGAAACATTTCCCTCATTAGTTCCCCATAAGCCTCAGACTGGGCGTTCGAGAGGGACCTGAGTGCTTCCCCTCGTGACGAGCTTCGAACCCCGGATCCATAACAAACAATTCTCAGGAAAGTATCGACTCACCATCGACAGCACCCACTCGTTTAACCCTCCACATCTCCCCGAACAGTGCAGGATACGTGTGTCCTTCCCGGTTATGATATTTATTTATTTCTCTCCTCTCCTCTTTTACCTGCCAGTTATTTACCTGTCCAACTGTTTCTCCACCAGCCCCATGTGAGCTTCCTACCCTTCTGTCATCCATCTCCTAGTGCTCTTCCATGACACTATAATTTGTATCCCAAGCATTAAGAGAATAAAAGCAAACAATCTAAGAACATTTACAAACCACCGAGGACATAACTTAACCGGAGATTTATCTGGACAAATCATTTTATCTTTAGTGCTAAGTTGCTGCTTCGGATGGACAGAAGTTTGAGGCAAATGCATCAACAGCAGCACAGAAGCTTGCAATAAGGAATCATGGTGTAGATGGGACGCAGATGTGGATAAAATACGTAGTTTGTGTGAAACCAGGTGTTCATCATAACTTGTACACAAATTAACTCACCAGCGATTGTGCCAACTACATCAGCGTATTTTTTCCCCCAATATTTTTTCTAAAACGGTGTACAGAATATAGTAACAGGCTGCCCGACTATCCCGTCCCGCAGCACAATAGATGTACTGTGTGTAACATCTTCTGATGGTGCAATTTTTGTTCATTAAATGAAAAGTGTACCAATAGCTCTTCCACGAGCCTCGACTATGTATACCAAAAAAAACAATTAAAAAAAGCAATGAAAAGGAAGTAGGTTCAATTTTGGACGGAGCCTGTTTGGATGCTTAAATGCAGTGTAAGCATCCCGTGTTGTTTCATATCATGAAGTTTCATGCAGTTTTCCATTTGTTTTTTTTTCAACTCTAACAGGATGTGTTCCCTCAATGTTACCACTCGTCCTTTTGCAGACTGTTAAGCAATTTGTCGTGAACATTTATACTCTACTTACTTGGATGTTCAAGCTTCCCACTCAGCCTCACAGGAAAGATAAGGCCAGGAGGTCATGGTGGCCAAAGGAAACGTGCAACGACATTTGAAAAAGTAATTTATGACTTTTACGAAGGGGCGTCTTTTGTGGATGTGTCACCATGAAATGGCTGAAGTGTTTTCATTTTACTTTATCCAAGGAATTACAAGTAACTACAATGCAGGAGGAGACCATTAGCCCATCAGGCCTGCACAAATATGTTTATGAAACACATCATTAAAACGATTCCATTTCCTGTTACATCACCATTTGCCATCGAAAACGATTTATGCACAACAGAAAATGCCTCTCCTGAAGCCTCCGAAACCACCATGTGAGAGCACGATGATGTAACATTACAGCGACATCTAATTCCTATAGAAAAGTGAGTAATTTACACGTGATATAATTCCGAGAAACATCCTCGTCTGGATTTGTTGATGTGCAAATGCTTTGCCGCTATCTTAGATCCGATCCCCGACGATTCTGGCTGGGTAAGCGTGGACACCAATGCTGAACTTCGAAGAGGCCTAATTTAACTTCGTACAGTGCCAGGTGAGTTCGGGTATACGTATCACGTATGCATTTCGTGCAATCAATACATTATGTAAAATGTTTCAAATAAATAGATTCTTTTTTTGTACAATTTTTGAAAATGTACACAATTATTGGTGTACTAACATTGCGAAGTGCTTTTGGAATACTAGCAATTTACCTAATAGCAATCAATTATACACACCTTGTATAAAACAATTTTTTTATCAAGGTTCCAACAATACACTGACACAGGCAATTGTGTTGAACTTGGTAGTATGGAAACCTGAGGGCAGCCTGGAAATCTCAGGATCCTGAGGGCCTCAGCCTGACTCAAAAGTCGAGCTTTAAAAACCCATGCTCTACATTACCATATTAATTATTTAATTTTGATATATGTACAAGCTTGCTCATGAAAAAAGGGAAACCGTGAAAAATAAGATTTGATTTTCAAACAAAAGATGACTTCATCTGACATTTGATCGCTCACAGGGCTGCTCTTGGAGGTGCTGGGATACCGATGACAAAATCCTTCACCGTGATGCAATGTAATTATTCATCTCACTGGAGTAATGCTCAAACAACTCTTCAATTTCTGCACTGAAAGCATCACCTGTAAATAAATAATCAGAAAATATACAAAATATATAACATGTACTCACACAGCACAGCACTGGGGTTGCAGTTAATTTGTTTAAACCAGATATGGATTTGAACCGAGATCGAAGGGAACGCATTCTCCTAAAGTGAAAGATTGTACAAGTCACACCCAACAAAAAAGCCCTTCATTCTCAGCTTCAAGCCAGTGATGATCATGTCCATTAGCTCCAATATTATCGTTTGTTAGCTCATTAGAATTGATCAATGTGATATTGCTCACCATTGTGGCAGTTGTACATCCAGATACGATGCCCATCATACTTGCAGTTGCACCTCATGATATTGTTTGAGAAGTCTGACTCAGACACTGAAAATTCAGGATTAATCACAACCTGAAAGCACAATAAGCATGTGATTACAATCGGCACAAATGCTACATCATGGACCTGAACTTTATAAATTGCAGCTATGTGTGTAACTTTAAAATTTCAATATTTACCAGATTTGGAGGTCAACACGAATGAGGCTATTCCCCTTCCTCCCCCATGCCCCTGTAGTTAGCCTTCCTCCGTGCGGAGGGAGACGGGTTTTACAATCGCCTATGAGTTTGTGTGCTTGTGTGTTTATGTGTGTGTTTGTGTATTTATCTGTCTGTCTGTCTGTCTGTCCAGGCCATAACATATTTACCATTTGAGCTTTTGTCATCAAATTTTCAACAAACTTATTATGAGAATATACTGTAAATAAGACATTAATAGTCGGGTCAAAGGGAAAGGTCACAGTAACTATAAATAGCCCCATCTGCCAAGCAAACGCTGCGAGCACGAGACAGCCGGATTAAAAAAAAAAAATGTGTGTGTATATAGTGTATATATATATATATATATTATTACAGGTAGTCGTCGACTTACGACCGCGATCGTTCCGACCGATCGGTCGTAAGTCGATTTGGTCGTAAGTCGGCAAACCTTTATTTTAGCTTTATTTATAGTGTATAGGCCTATGCAAAAATTACCGTATGTATATTATACTGTATATGATATAATAATCATCTGCAAGTCATATTTTATTTACATTTTCTTTGTTCATTATTGTTATAACCATGGTTATAAAACCATTTTTATTGTTACTGTATAACGTTTTTACGTCCGTCAGGTTTAGTCAAACACTGCATACAACAGTACAATTGGTTTAATATTTGCAAAAACATACAAAAATATAGAAAACATTTTACAGTAGTTACAAAACATACTAAATTAAAATAATACAAAACATAAAAAAAACGGATCGTTTCAACGCCGGCTTCCCATCATGCAATTGACTGCGCTTGGGCGGTTTGCAAAACACGGAACGGATCTCGCACGCAGCGTCCCGCGAGCGATCGTTTCAACGCCGGCTTCCCATCATGCAATCGCCCGCACTTGGGCGGTTTGCAAAACACGGAACGGATCTCACGCAGCGTCCCACGGAGCCGGCGCGGTTCCCGAAATAATTCCGTCAGTCTCATTTGGCTCATTAATAGAAATAGACTTCTAGCCTTCGTCTGCACAGTAAAAAGGCTTAAAGGTGTCCGTTTTTGGATCTGATCTTCCATCCAAACATGCAGCAATTTCTCCATTTCGTGGATGGCCCGGTCCGTTGCGTCGTTATAACTGTCGATCGCAAGGGTGCAGAACCTTTCACAGCTTCACGGATCCTTTCTTTATCTTTCAAAATCGTCGACACAGTAGTGTGATAACTTAAGATCACGTGCGATCGCATTCACTTTCTTTCCTCCGTACTGTTTTGATCACCTGCATTTTCGTGTGAGATCAATGGCCTTTCTTTCCTTCTTGGCAGGTTGAGGAGTAGACAAAGATAATTTCCTCTTGGTAGACATCTTGAGACCACGCTAACACGCTAGCAATGGCGGGCGCTGGGCGGAAACTGAGCAGTCTGAGTGGGCGGAGCATTCTGGTCGTAAAGTCGAACGTAAAGTAAAGTAAGTCGCATAGGTCGTAAGTCGACGACTACCTGTATATCCATTCCATCCATTGGGACCATACTCTGTGCAGAGCGTCGGTGCTGCCGAAGCCTTTCCTTGGCTATTGGGCACAATCCTGGATGGGTCGCCACTCCGACGCAGGATACTCGAATGACTCGATCATCCCAGCAAGCTGGTACTCATTTTGCCGACCTCGGAAGGATGGCAGGCTGAGTCAACCCCCTGGTGAAGTAATTCAGTGGCAACGAGGCTTGAACTCAGGACCTTGGATCCCAAGTCGCCACCCTAACCACTGAGCCAACACCAGGTGTGTATGTGTGTGTGTGTATGTGTGTGTATACATATATACATACATGCCTGGTGTTGCTCTTGTTTTTCAACCACGTGACTTGGGTCCTCCTTATGGAAACCGTTTACCTAATGTCAAGTGATCTAATTACTGGGGGACACGCCCTCGTACGCCTTGTTCAAACTGGATCACCTTACCGGATCATATGCAGCCGAGCGTAACTGCCAAGGACGTACCGTCGAGAAAAACAGATCGTTGGGGATAACGCCCCGGCTAGGCCAGGATACGGACCATGCTGGACCAATGAAGGAAAAGATGAAAACGTGCTGGGAACATTTCTACACAAGCATTTATTTACAATCAGGCGAGGAAAGGTATGTGGCACAGTGAATGGGGTTTATTATTATGTACAGCAGGGATTGCAAGGAATTTGTGGGTGCGACAAAAGTCAAGCAATTTACAAAGCAGACACAGAGCAGACTTATCCCGTTATATCTTCTACAATCTTAACTTATGCTACGACAGGCGCCGTCACACACATACGCCACACGCACACACACACGATGAAGATTAGATAGCCAGAAGAAGGAGAGCAGATGAGGACAACGGTCTCGCAATACCTGGCACGGCCGCAACCCAGTACGCTTTGGGGACGCTCCACTTGAGCGATCCAACCTTAAGAGTCGGCATGTTATCTCCTGCTTAATCACTTTGCCGGGGCTCGTGGAAACATTTGCTCCACCATGGTCCACATGAATGTCTGTTGCACACCAACCCGAGTGTAGATGCAGTGACAGGCAGACAACAAGGTGCAGTAAAGAGAGGGCGGAGCAGAGAGGCGGAGAAGGCGAGGCAGGCAGGCAGGCTAGGAAGTGCAGAGAGAGAGAGAGAGAGAGAGAGAGAAGAGAGAGAGCAGACGGCTTCGCGATCCGCCTTTTATAAGCCCTGGTGAAGGTGGGGTGACGACCCAAAGCAACGCTCCGTCACCGAATTGTGCTCCCCTATTGGGTCCCTGCCCTGCCAGGCTCCTGGGCCGGAAGTGGTCTCATTCACACATCCGGCACGGCACGGCCTTGCACCGACATGGCTTGCACCGAACTCCCGGGCCGTGTTCTGGCGACTGGATGAGGTCGTGTCGGTCCTGCATGCCTGTTCGGGGCACCTCCCACGAGCTGCGGTTGGTGCTGTTCATGTGCTTGGCCCATCTTCATGCCACGCGGCCTAAGCTCCCTGGGCCGTGCAGCACGCCTCTGATTGGTGAACTGTATCGATGCGGAGGTGTGAGGAAGTGTGGGATGACCTTTCCCGTGTGCGGGAGATGTTGCTGGTCGAGGTCGTGAGCTTTTGGTGAGCGAAGGTTGAGCAAGGTGAGACACCATTGTAAATTGGCGTGCAGATTTGAATGAAAGGGTGCGCCATGCGTGCACTTGTTCATGTGGTATTCTCATCGGGCTGTGCGGGTCTCTGTTATCGTGTATGTGTGCTTGCTTCGATTTGTATCATGGATAAAAAGAAAGGGTTGGATGGAAATCAGGATTGAAAAGAACATAGAGATATTGTTGCGGGCCGGGCGTCGGCCACGAGCACGACCGCTAAATGAGCATAGAGTCGCTCGACCGATCGCCCGGAATTTAGATCGAACCTTTTCGGAAAACTCTGGAAAAGTACGGGTCCCTTATTGGACCGAAGTTCGCAATAGACAGACCACGTGGGTAGGGTCGATTGCCAATTTAAATTACCTAAATGCCCACGTGGTCCAACCTACTGGGGAATTCACCCTCGACGGCACCCGTATGGAACGAGCCGCTTAGCGTACTCGTTCCGCATGCGATCCGAGCAGTTTTTATCGCCGAGATCCGTCGGTCCCAAATATCCCGTTACAACGGCAACAGCCTGGCTAATTTCCCAACACAGCAGCACGCTAAGTCAATGAAGAATAGACACGAACGAGCTGAAACATTTACCAATCGGGTATTTATTCACAATTGGGGAATGAGGGAAGCATGCAAGAGCAGAGTTAAACCGAATATTAATAAAGCCACATATATACAAGCAAAAAAACACTTATACAATTTACTACTTATCTGACTGGCGCCACGAACACACACACGCACACACCCAAAATGATCGGACCAAATGGTCTTTATTGAGGCCTATCTCGGACCTGTCCGCCTCGTGCGGTCTTCAAGGACCAGGTCCTCGGGGCAGAACTGGACCCCCAGCACGATCCAGATGATCCAGGCGAACGAAGTCGGCAGGGCGAAGGCTGGCAGGAGAAGACCCGTTCTGGCACCGACCACTCCGTGCGCAGACGCTTTTAGAACGCAATCGCCCTGCGCGCAGATATTCACACTTCTTGTCAAACCAGAACTAGAACCCATGCGCGCACTTCTTGCCAGGACCAGAACGACGAACGCGCAGACCGCGCCAGACCCAAACAACTGCGCACCCTTCTCGCCAGACCCGAACAACTCAGAATGCACAGACCGCGCCTATAATTATACCCCCTCTTTAGAGGGGGCGCCTCCTCGCGACCCTCCTCTCTCACTGGCTGGTTTTGGTGCGCAAAATCGCTCTTTGTCTCTCTCACTGGCCAAAACGGGCGCAAGCTCCTTGATTGGCCGGGGCGTGGTGACGTCACACAGAGCCCTTTCCTCCTGTCGCGGGATCTGACTGCCGGGCGACGGTCACCCCACTCGTTGCACGCTGATGGTCGAGGGCCGCCGCGCGACTCCTCCTTGAACTCCGCTCACCATGACGTCGGCCAGATCGAGGTGAAGGAAGCGAAGTGAAGGTGAGGATGATGTGATGGTGTGGTCGGCGTTGATGTTGGTTGAAAAATAAAAGAAAACCCTAACTATCAAAATAACTCCACAGCGCAGGAACATTTAATTACCCATTAGTCCAGGGACAGGACCCTAACTGGCAACATGTACTTACCGATATAACTGATCTATAGAACCTGTATGTTGTGTCTCATGGCTTCCAGATTCGCAACAATATAATTATTAGACCTAGCTATTAGACCCACGCAACGCACTTCGTCCTGTTAACCCATTAGACATGAGGGGAAGACTAATGAAATAACTGCCTGGGATCACTGTATGTTGGGTGCCATTGCCTTAGTGGCATGCAGTTTTGCAGAACTGCAACTATATATATATATAATATTAT
>CM068953.1:162781410-162791841 GCA_035128595.1 Eptatretus atami | reverse complement strand
GAGTGAGAAATAAGTTAAAATTTCAAAATGTTCATTCACTCATTTTAAGCGAAGTTCACACCAAAGCATCTCACACTGAGCTTTGCAACGAAGCGGAAGTGATTTTTGCTTCCACCTTATACAATCAGCAAGGATGGTTCACGAAGCTGATGTTACCTGACTTCCAACCAGGTGGAAGACGACCTCGGACAAATTATTGAGTGAATAGAGCGGAATGTTTTTGAAGTACGACATGTTGTCTTTTGATTAATTGTCAGCAAAGCAACGGGTAAAAATGCCTCGTCCATAACAGATACGAAATGCTATTCATCACTTGGAAAAATACTTTTCCTTTAAAAAATATTCCAGGACTTCTCGATAGCCAAATGGATAACCTCAGCTGTTTCCTTTTCTGTTTGTATATATGTAAACTTGCACAGTATATTTACATTTAATTGAGCAAAGTTGATTCTAAACTGTTCATTACATGCATTTCCGATCAAAATATTAAAATATTGCTCATTTTTAGTGAAGGTATTTTTGACAAAAAGTGTAACGTTCATAAAGTGTAAACAAATTCCTTCAAGATCCCAAGTATTCAATCTTGCATCTTTTGCTCTTGTTAAGTTGTGTTGTAGTTGATTTTAATTTATCTTTCTCCTAACAGGCATCAGCAAACGTTATGCTTGTGCCAACTTTGGAGAGCAAGGCATAACAGTCGGCTGCTACGACACGTATCGACATGACATCGATTGTCAGTGGGTGGACATCACAGATGTCTCTCCTGGAGACTACATCTTCCAAGTAATACTGCGCAGGCATAGACTGAAAAATGATGCACGTCCACATAGCAGTATCTTTTTCCATACTAATCTTCCTCCACTCCGATCACCACCTCTCATGTTTTTTGTTTTTTTTACCTCTGCCACCGAAGGTGAGAGGTTATGTTTTCAACCCTCTCTGTCTGTCTGTCTGTCTGTCTGTCTGTTTGTTTGTTTACAGGATATCTCAAAAGTTTTGGACGGATCGGATGAAATTTGTGGACAGGTTTGGTGTGTGACAAGGACGAACTGATTAGATTTTGGTGAAGATCTAGTTCCGGATCTGACTACTAGAACTTTTTAAAGCAATTTTTCACCATGTGAAGATCGGCCAAAAACGATATATAGCACGATATCTCAAAAATGTATTTGGCTCAATATGTTTCTCGTGGATCAGGCATTACATGGCGGAGGTATGCGCTCTACTGAGTGCCCTTCTAGTTTTACACATTGTATTCACACCTTTCTATAAACCGAGCACTCCACACAAATTTTCCTTTACTGATGGACCATAAAGGCCACACGTGCCCCAAACTGATATCAAAAAATAATTGTGTGAGGCTGGGTAAAAAATTTGCGTAAAAAGGAAATTTTTGGCACATCAAACCAACTCATTGGTCATGTGGACAAAATCAGTCTGACATTTCACGAACAGAATAGTCTTCCATTGGGTCTAATGTTTAGTAATCTTGTCCTGTCTTAGTCCAAGTTTAAACCACTCTATGGTTATATCTTTCAACTTCAGACTTGCTAACATGACATTCATTAGACAGATGTCCTTTTGTATCCTTAATTCAAGGCAAGACTGCTAGTTACTTACACACACAAGGAACTTTGTCACATGATGAGGCTATTTGGCCATCTTGCATGTGCTGCATCAACCCCAGTATCCATCACCCATCCACACACAAGCTATATACAAGTCCTGACAATACCCTATCGACAGATTACCAATGCATCCAGATACCTATCTAATTCCCATTTAACCTATCCACTGCTCTACTGGCATGCCTTTCCACAGAGACCATTCTATGTATGAACCACTCTCAGATGAAAGACCCCTACCTTACTTAGATTTAATGAGTATGCTTATTAAATGAGTATGCTCCACTTGTCTAGTTCACTCTGCTGAAACGTAGTGATGGCATTGCTGAAGGGTGAAACATGACTCATGGCTTCTCTGGTGAAAAGTTGTGATAATCTCATTCCTGTCATGGCACCTGGGCACCCCACCTGTGTGTTTTACGTGATATGGTGGAAACTAAGCACATAGTACCCAGAATAGTATTGGTGTCATCCTGGTATTGGCTGTGCACAACTCTGACTCAGGTAGTCAAACCTGCCCCACCAAAGTGCATGCCATTTCGGATTTGGGTACTCTCCACAAATCACCATTCTTTGAATGAAGTTCCACTTGTCTATTCAGCTGCTAAATGGGCCTTTTTTGTATACAAAGTTGAGCTTGTGAAGAGCTAGCACACTGAACGGATCAGGACGTGACAAAAACAGAATGTAAACTAGAAGGGCACTCGGTAGAGCGCATACTCCTCCTCACAATGTCTGATCCACGAGACATATGAGGCCATTACGTTTTTGGCCCTATCTGCGAATGGGTCATGAAGAATCACTTAAAAAATTAAATAATTCTCGTATCCGATCCGGATTCGGATCTCAGGAAATTGAATCAATTAGTCCTTGCCACACACCTAACCTGTCCACCAAGTTTCATCGAATCTGTCCACAACTTTTGAGTTATCATGCTATATATTAATTTAGCACGATTTCTCAATGGTGAAGAATCACTTAAAAAAAAATTCTTGTCGTCAGATCCAGATCTGGATCTTCACCAAAAATCTAATCATTTTGTCTTGATTACACCCCCAATCTGTCCACAAAATTTCATCCGGATACGTCCACAATTTTTGAGATTCCTGCACACAGACAAACAACCAAACACAAAAGGGGTGAAAACATAACCCGGTGGTGAGTAAATATGCATGCATGGAGAAGGAAAGTCCAAGGAGGAAAAACTGAAAATTAGGAGGGATTTGGGTGTTTAACGAGGGTAGAAAAGATCCTGGTTTTGGATTGGGGACAATCTGAGATGGTAGTGAACAGCTGTCTTGAGACCTGGAGGGATGGATGAGATTTAAGTTAATTCCACAGGTGGGAAAAAGAGGAACAAATGAGAGGAGGTGAGCAGTGATCCTGGATTTAGGTAGTTTTACCAGAAGAGGGCTGAAGGTGGACCGTGTGAGCCTGAAGAACCCAGGGGGACAAAGCATGGAAAGAGCAGAAGGTGCAAGGCCAGAAAGGAGGCGGTAGAAGACAGAGAGACCACCGACTGTCTGTGATGGCGAAGTGATAAGCTCATAGATTCAGCTTTACACGGGAGATTCCAATGGATCTTGAAGGCTTTGGTTTCCATGGCGTCAAGCTGAGCAAAATGTGAGGTAGAGGAGCCAGCCAGGGGGAGAGACAGTACTCCATCAAGTTGCAGATGAAGGTCTTGTAGGTGGATAGTTCAGGTGTGCCCAGGAAGGACTTTTACGATGGAGGATGCCCAGTCGACAGCTGGCTTTGGAGGCCAACGTTGAAATGTGGTTTGTCGAAGAAGATCATGGCTGATAGTGGACCCAGGAGTTTGAATGACAACCTCCTCAAGAGTATTGTGACAAAAGTAGATGTGAGGATTTGCCAGCTGGTCCGTCGGAGAGAGATAGTGAGAGTGAGAGATTTGTCAGATTGAAAGACATATTCCAAATATTTGACCAATTTGTGATTTTTCAGGGTCTGAAGAAGGGAAGAGGCTGAACCTGCCTGTCTGAAGGATGAGGAGGAATGTCAGGCAGAGGGTGGCAACATCAGCATTTAGATAGAGGATTTTCCAGAGAGTCAGAGAGTACATTAATGAAGATCAGGAATAGGTCCTGAACACTGCCTTGGGACTCCAGTCTTGACAGGGAGAGGAGATGAAAGGATTCCATTGAATGGCACACGTTGGCTACGAGAGTAGAGGAAGTTAGTAAGCCATGTGTGCAGGTGGCCTTGAATCCCATTGGCAGAGAGTTTGGAGAAGGCAGGATGCCAGACTGTATCAAAAGCATGAGATATGTCCAGAGAGACACCCTGATCTGATGTCTGAAATTGAGGTCAATTCCATTGTTGGGTGAGTAGAAGCAGCATGCCCAAGGTGGAGTGACCTGGTTTGAAACCATATTGATGATCTGAGATGAGGTTGTTGGAGAAAAGGAAGGTTTTCATATCAACTGTGATGCGATTCCATTACCTGTGTGATGATTGGAAGCAAGGTGATAGGTCTGTAGTTGAGGGGATCAGTTTTTGCACCTCTTATATGTAGTGCAGTGATGTTGGTAAATTTCCAAGCAGATGGAAGATGACTGAGCACAAATGACAGGGTGAAAGGGCAGAGAGAGGATGTGCAAGACCAGCAGAGCAGGTTTTTATGACACATGGCCTGATGCCGTCGAGAGTTCAAAAGAAACTTCTTGACCTTCTCAGGTACAAAAGACATGAAGTCCAGGAGCAGTTGGGTATGAAGGGAAGGATTGGTACCAAGAGTGAAGGTTGGGGACACAAGATTTGAAGCAAGCACAGAATTGAGGTATTCGGCTTTCCCACGAGTGGAGTCGGCGATGGTGCCATTTGAAGAGGGAAGGGATGGAAGGGGAGCATACACCAAGACAGACTTAACAAGATGCCACCAGGTTTTAGAGGAGGGAGACAATTTGAAAGTTCATTCTTGACGATGGGCAGATGTTGTTTTGCGGCTCTTCTGAGAGTGGACACACACTTGTTGCGGACCTTTGGAATGCACTGAGATTGGCTTCGGTCTGATTTACTTTCCAGAAGAGAAGGCCAGTTTTTTCAGGGCAATTGCCTCACCACATGATTCAGTGTTCTATGGGCATGAAGAATGGTCGGATAATTGAAGACAATATGGGATGAATCTGTGCATGAGAGAGAGCATGATTCTGTGGAAGAATTTCCAGGCTGAGTTAACATCAGGGTCATTAGATATGGGTGGGGAGAGAGAGAGAAGAGAGAAGAGAGAGAGAGAGAGAGGAGAGAGAGAGAGAGAGAGAGAGGAGAGAGGAGGCTGCTTTTGCAGTCCCTGCTAATCTGCTCGAGTGAACTGCCAGACTCGCTGGCATTGAGGTAGCTCTCTTAGAAGAGCCAGAGAGAAATTGACTTTCACAGCATGATCAGGTGAACCAATTGGAGCAGAGAAAGAGCAGCAAGCATTTGTGGGAAAGTTACTAAAATCAAGTCCAGAAGGGAAGATTTGCCATTGGAAGTTGTCCGGGTGGGAATGTTCATAGATTGTGTCAGTCTTTGCTGACGTGCCATGGCTGGGGAGAGAGGTACAATACCCAGCCAAGTTGCATGGTGACAATTGAAATTGCACAAATAAGGAAAAGAGAGTTGGGAAGAGTGGTTAAAATTTTGTCATTTTGTCCGAGAGAGGGATGCAGATGGAGTTGTCACTGTTATGAGGACGGTACAAAACACAGATGACCAAGAGGGGTAGCGGAAGTCATGACGGCCGAAACCAGACAAAATGATGTCACGAACCTGGCCACTGTGTGCTTCCCCTTGGTGCAAATATGTACTTTAAATGTTGTTAAATTAAGCAATTCATGGTGTGGTTCCTCGGCTCAGTCACCAGGATCCTCCAGAATGGCCTGTGTGGGTGAGGGGGTTGGGGGGGGGTGGGGAGGGGGAGGGTGGCTCACAAGGCACCAGTCCAAATCACTCTCTTAACGTTGTAAATTAGATGTGATCACTTTCCTCCAAAACAAGTATTTCCCTAGCTGCTTCAGAACAATGAATATTGCCTTGGCATTGAACTCGGTCACCATTTTCATTCAACTCCTCACAATAAACATGTCCAGTCAGCCACCAGCAACAGCGATTGCAATTTGTGCTTCAGCCTCATTATGGGTGATTCAAATAATTTTGAGAGATTTCGATTACAGAATCCAGGAGACAAGATGTGATATACCCGTTGCTGTGTGTTTTGCAACTGCATAACTAAAACAGCATTTTATAATTAAGAATAGCTCTGTGTACTATCAACAAGCGGTAGTAATGCAAAGTAAAACTCGAGAGCATTTAAATGAAAAGCTCATTCATGTCTGCGTTGTACTCCCAACTAAACTTGACGAAACATCAACGAAAAAAATGCAAATTTTTTAAATTAGTGTTCTCCATGTTCTCATAATTAAGGTTGTTGAAAATTTGATGCAAAAGCTCAAATGGTAAAGAAGTTATGGCCTGGACACACCACTGAAGCTAAAATGGTAAATATATAATGAAATAAGGAAGCTATATATATATAATATATATATATATATATATATATATATATATATATGTTGCAGTTCGCAAACTGCATGCCACTAAGGCAATGGCACCCAACATACAGTGATCCCCAGCAGTTATTTCATTAGTCTTCCCCTCATGTCTAATGGGTTAACAGGACGAAGTGCGTTGCGTGGGTCTAATAGCTAGGTCTAATAATTATATTGTTGCGAATCTGGAAGCCATGAGCACACAACATACAGGTTCTATAGATCAGTTATATCGGTAAGTACATGTGCCAGTTAGGGTCCTGTCCCTGGACTAATGGGTAATTAAATGTTCCTGCGCTGTGGAGTTATTTTGATAGTTAGGGTTTTCTTTTATTTTTCAACCAACATCAACGCCGACCACACCACCATCATCCTCACCTTCACTTCGCTTCCTTCCACCTCGATCTGGCCGACGTCATGGTGAGCGGAGTTCAAGGAGGAGTCGCGCGGCGGCCTCGACCAATCAGCGTGCAACGAGTGGGGTGACCGTCCGCCCGGCATCAGATCCCGCGACAGGAGAAAGGGCTCTGTGTGACGTCACCACGCCCCGGCCAATCAAGGAGCTTGCCGCCCGTTTGGCCAGTGAGAGAACAAAGAGCGATTTTGCGCACCAAAACCAGCCAGTGAGAGAGGAGGGTCGCGAGGAGGCGCCCCCTCTAAAGAGGGGGTATAATTATAGGCGCGGTCTGTGCATTCTGAGTTGTTCGGGTCTGGCGAGAAGGGTGCGCAGTTGTTTTGGGTCTGGCGCGGTCTGCGCGTTCGTCGTTCTGGTCCTGGCAAGAAGTGCGCGCATGGGTTCTGTTCTGGTTCTGACAAGAAGTGTGAAATCTGCGCGCAGGGCGATTGCGTTCTAAAAGCGTCTGCGCACGGAGTGGTCGGTGCCAGAACGGGTCTTCTCCTGCCAGCCTTCGCCCTGCCGACTTCGTTCGCCGGATCATCTGGATCGTGCTGGGGTCCAGTTCTGCCCCGAGGACCTGGTCCTTGAAGACCGCACGAGGCGGACAGGTCCGAGATAGGCCTCAATAAAGACCATTTGGTCCGATCATTTTGGGTGTGTGCGTGTGTGTGTTCGTGCGCCAGTCAGATAAGTAGTAAATTGTATAAGTGTTTTTTTGCTTGTATATATGTGGCTTTATTAATATTCGGTTTAACTCTGCTCTTGCATGCTTCCCTCATTCCCCAATTGTGAATAAATACCCTGATTGTAAATGTTTCAGCTCGTTCGTGTCTATTCTTCATTGACTTAGCGTGCTGCTGTGTTGGGAAATTAGCCAGGCTGTTGCCGTTGTAACGGGATATTTGGGACCGACGGATCTCGGCGATAAAAACTGCTCGGATCGCATGCGGAACGAGTACGCTAAGCGGCTCGTTCCATACGGGTGCCGTCGAGGGTGAATTCCCCAGTAGGTTGGACCACGTGGGCATTTAGGTAATTTAAATTGGCAATCGACCCTACCCACGTGGTCTGTCTATTGGCGAAACTTCGGTCCAATAAGGGACCCGTACTTTTCCAGAGTTTTCCGAAAAGGTTCGATCTAAATTCCGGGCGATCGGTCGAGCCGATCTAATGCTGACTCTACTGCTCCATTTAGCGGTCGTGCTCGTGGCCGACGCCCGGCCCCGCAACAATATCTCTATGTTCTTTTCAATCCTGATTTCCATCCAACCCTTTCTTTTTATCCATGATACAAATCGAAGCAAGCACACATACACGATAACAGAGACCCGCACAGCCCGATGAGAATTACCACATGAACAAGTGCACGCATGGCGCACCCTTTCATTCAAATCTGCACGCCAATTTACAATGGTGTCTCACCTTGCTCAACCTTCGCTCACCAAAAGCTCACGACCTCGACCAGCAACATCTCCCGCACACGGGAAAGGTCATCCCACACTTCCTCACACCTCCGCATCGATACAGTTCACCAATCAGAGGCGTGCTGCACGGCCCAGGGAGCTTAGGCCGCGTGGCATGAAGATGGGCCAAGCACATGAACAGCACCAACCGCAGCTCGTGGGAGGTGCCCCGAACAGGCATGCAGGACCGACACGACCCTCATCCAGTCGCCAGAACACGGCCCGGGAGTTCGGTGCAAGGCCATGTCGGTGCAAGGCCGTGCCGTGCCGGATGTGTGAATGAGACCACTTCCGGCCCCAGGAGCCTGGCAGGGCAGGGACCCAATAGGGGAGCACAATTCGGATGACGGAGCGTTGCTTTGGGTCGTCACCCCACCCTTCACCCAGGGCTTATAAAAGGCGGATCGCGAAGCCGTCTGCTCTCTCTCTCTCTCTCTCTCTCTCTCTCTCTCTGCACTTCCTAGCCTGCCTGCCTGCCTCGCCTTCTCCGCCTCTCTGCTCCGCCCTCTCTTTACTGCACCTTGTTGTCTGCCTGTCACTGCATCTACACTCGGGGTTGGTGTGCAACAGACATTCATGTGGACCAGTGTGGAGCAAATGTTTCCACGAGCCCCGGCAAAGTGATTAAGCAGGAGATAACATGCCGACTCTTAAGGTTGGATCGCTCAAGTGGAGCGTCCCCCAAAGCGTACTGGGTTGCGGCCGTGCCAGGTATTGCGAGACCGTTTGTCCTCATCTGCTCTCCTTCCTTCTGGCTATCTAATCTTCATCGTGTGTGTGTGTGTGCGCGTATGTGTGTGACGGCGCCTGTCGTAGCATAAGTTAAGATTGTAGAAGATATAACGGGATAAGTCTGCTCTGTGTCTGCTTTGTAAATTGCTTGACTTTTGTCGCACCCCACAAATTCCTTGCAATCCCTGCTGTACATAATAATAAACCCCATTCACTGTGCCACATACCTTTCCTCGCCTGATTGTAAATAAATGCTTGTGTAGAAATGTTCCCAGCACGTTTTCATCTTTTCCTTCATTGGTCCAGCATGGTCCGTATCCTGGCCTAGCCGGGGCGTTATCCCCCAACGATCTGTTTTTCTCGACGGTACGTCCTTGGCAGTTACGCTCGGCTGCATATGATCCGGTAAGGTGATCCAGTTTGAACAAGGCGTACCGAGGGCGTGTCCCCCAGTAATTAGATCACTTGACCATTAGGTAAACGGTTTCCATAAGGAGGACCCCAAGTACGTGTTGAAAAACCAGAGCCAACACCAGGCATGTATGTATATGTATACACACACATACACACACACACATACACACCTGGTGTTGGCTCAGTGGTTAGGGTGGCGACTTGGATCCAAGGGTCCTGAGTTCAAGCCTCGTTGCCACTGAATTACTTCACCAGGGGGTTGACTCAGCCTGCCATCCTTCCGAGGTCGCGCAAAATGAGTACCAGCTTGCTGGGATGATCGAGTCATTCGAGTATCCTGCGTCGGAGTGGCGACCCATCCAGGATTGTGCCCAATAGCCAAGGAAAGGCTTCGGCAGCACCGACGCTCTGCACAGAGTATGGTCCCATTGGATGGAATGGATATACAGGTAGCGTCGACTTACGACCTATGCGACTTACTTTACTTTACGTTCGACTTTACGACCAGAATGCTCCTGCCCACTCAGACTGCTCAGTTTCCGCCCCAGCGCCCGCCATTGCTAGCGTGTTAGCGTGGTCTCAAGATGTCTACCAAGAGGAAATTATCTTTGTCTACTCCTCAACCTGCAAGAAGGAAAGAAAGGCCATTGATCTCACCACGAAAATGCAGGTGATCAAACAGTACGGAGGAAAGAAAGTGAATGCGATCGAACGTGATCTTAAGTTATCACACTACTGTGTCGACGATTTTGAAAGATAAAGAAAGGATCCGTGAAGCTGTGAAAGGTTCTGCACCCTTGCGATCGACAGTTATAACGAGCAACGGACCGGGCCCATCCCGAAATGGAGAAATTGCTGCATGTTTGGATGGAAGATCAGATGCCAAACGGACACCTTTAAGCCTTTTTACTGTGCAGACGAAGGCTAGAAGTCTATTTCATTAATGAGCCAAATGAGACTGACGGAATTATTTCGGGAACCGCGCCGGCTCCGTGGGACGCTGCGTGAGATCCGTTCCGTGTTTTGCAAACCGCCCAAGTGCGGGCGATTGCATGATGGGAAGCCGGCGTTGAAACGATCGCTCTGCGGGACGCTGCGTGCGAGATCCGTTCCGTGTTTTGCAAACCGCCCAAGCGCAGTCAATTGCATGATGGGAAGCCGGCGTTGAAACGATCCGTTTTTTTTATGTTTTGTATTATTTTAATTTAGTATGTTTTGTAACTACTGTAAAATGTTTTCTATTTTTTGTA
>CM068953.1:162762330-162781053 GCA_035128595.1 Eptatretus atami | reverse complement strand
TTTTTTTTTTAATCCGGCTGTCTCGTGCCTCGCAGCGTTTGCTTGGCAGATGGGGCTATTTATAGTTACTGTGACCTTTCCCTTTGACCCGACTATTAATGTCTTATTTACAGTATATTCTCATAATAAAGGTTTGTTGAAAATTTGATGACAAAAGCTCAAATGGTAAATATGTTATGGCCTGGACAGACAGACAGACAGACAGATAAATACACAAACACACACATAAACACACAAGCACACAAACTCATAGGCGATTGTAAAACCCGTCTCCCTCCGCACGGAGGAAGGCTAACTACAGGGGGCATGGGGGGAGGAAGGGGAACTAGCCTCATTCGTGTTGACCTCCAAATCTGGTAAATATTGAAATTTTAAAGTTACACACATAGCTGCAATTTTATAAAGTTCAGGTCCATGATGTAGCATTTGTGCCGATTGTAATCACATGCTTATTGTGCCTTTCAGGTTGTGATTAATCCTGAATTTTCAGTGTCTGAGTCAGACTTCTCAAACAATATCATGAGGTGCAACTGCAAGTATGATGGGCATCGTATCTGGATGTACAACTGCCACAATGGTGAGCAATATCACATTGATCAATTCTAATGAGCTAACAAACGGATAATATTGGAGCTAATGGACATGATCATCACTGGACTTGGAAGCTGAGATGAAGGGCTTTTTTGTTGGGTGTGACTTGTACAATCTTTCACTTTAGGAGAATGCGTTCCCTTCGATCCTCGGTTCAAATCCATATCTGGTTTAAACAAATTAACTGCAACCCCAGTGCTGTGCTGTGTGAGTACATGTTATATATTTTGTATATTTTCTGATTATTTATTTACAGGTGATGCTTTCAGTGCAGAAATTGAAGAGTTGTTTGAGCATTACTCCAGTGAGATGAATAATTACATTGCATCACGGTGAAGGATTTTGTCATCGGTATCCCAGCACCTCCAAGAGCAGCCCTGTGAGCGATCAAATGTCAGATGAAGTCATCTTTTGTTTGAAAATCAAAATCTTTATTTTTCACGGTTTCCCTTTTTTCATGAGCAAGCTTGTACATATATCAAAATTAAATAATTAATATGGTAATGTAGAGCATGGGGTTTTAAAGCTCGACCTTTTGAGTCAGGCTGAGGCCCTCAGGATCCTGAGATTTCCAGGCTGCCCTCAGGTTTGCCATACTACCAAGTTCAACACAATTGCCTGTGTCAGTGTATTGTTGGAACCTTGATAAAAAAATTGTTTTATACAAGGTGTGTATAATTGATTGCTATTAGGTAAATTGCTAGTATTCCCAAAAGCACTTCGCAATGTTAGTACACCAATAATTGTGTACATTTTCAAAAATTGTACAAAAAAAGAATCTATTTATTTGAAACATTTTACATAATGTATTGATTGCACGAAATGCATACGTGATACGTATACCCGAACTCACCTGGCACCTGTACGAAGTTAAATTAGGCCTCTTCGAAGTTCAGCATTGGTGTCCACGCTTACCCAGCCAGAATCGTCGGGGATCGGATCTAAGATAGCGGCAAAGCATTTGCACATCAACAAATCCAGACGAGGATGTTTCTCGGAATTATATCACGTGTAAATTACTCACTTTTCTATAGGAATTAGATGTCGCTGTAATGTTACATCATCGTGCTCTCACATGGTGGTTTCGGAGGCTTCAGGAGAGGCATTTTCTGTTGTGCATAAATCGTTTTCGATGGCAAATGGTGATGTAACAGGAAATGGAATCGTTTTTAATGATGTGTTTCATAAACATATTTGTGCAGGCCTGATGGGCTAATGGTCTCCTCCTGCATTGTAGTTACTTGTAATTCCTTGGATAAAGTAAAATGAAAACACTTCAGCCATTTCATGGTGACACATCCACAAAAGACGCCCCTTCGTAAAAGTCATAAATTACTTTTTCAAATGTCGTTGCACGTTTCCTTTGGCCACCATGACCTCCTGGCCTTACTCTTCCTGTGAGGCTGAGTGGGAAGCTTGAACATCCAAGTAAGTAGAGTATAAATGTTCACGACAAATTGCTTAACAGTCTGCAAAAGGACGAGTGGTAACATTGAGGGAACACATCCTGTTAGAGTTAGAAAAAAAACAAATGGAAAACTGCATGAAACTTCAATGATATGAAACAACACGGGATGCTTACACTGCATTTAAGCATCCAAACAGGCCTCCGTCCAAAATTGAACCTACTTCCTTTTCATTGCTTTTTTTTAATTGTTTTTTTTGGTATACATAGTCGAGGCTCGTGGAAGAGCTATTGGTACACTTTTCATTTAATGAAACAAAATTTGCACCATCAGAAGATGTTACACACAGTACATCTATTGTGCTGCGGGAACAGGGATAGTCGGGCAGCCTGTTACTATATTCTGTACACCGTTTTAGAAAAAAAATATTGGGGGAAAAAATACGCTGATGTAGTTGGCACAATCGCTGGTGAGTTAATTTGTGTACAAGTTATGATGAACACCTGGTTTCACACAACTACGTATTTTATCCACATCTGCGTCCCATCTACACCCATGATTCCTTATTGCAAGCTTCTGTGTCTGCTGTTGATGCATTTGCCTCAAACTTCTGTCCATCCAGAGCAGCAACTTAGCACTAAAGATAAAAATGATTTGTCCAGATAAATCTCCGGTTAAGTTATGTCCTCGGTGGTTTGTAAATGTTCTTAGATTGTTTGCTTTTATTCTCTTAATGCTTGGGATACAAATTATAGGCTCATGGAAGAGCACTAGGAGATGGATGACAGAAGGGTAGGAAGCTCACAATGGGGCTGGTGGAGAAAACAGTTGGACAGGTAAATAACTGGCAGGTAAAAGAGGAGAGGAGAGAAATAAATAAATATCATAACCGGGAAGGACACACGTATCCTGCACTGTTCGGGGAGATGTGGAGGGTTAAACGAGTGGTGGCTGTCGATGGTGAGTCGATAACTTTCCTGAGAATTGTTTGTTATGGATCCGGGGTTCGAAGCTCGTCACGAGGGGAAGCACTCAGGTCCCTCTCGAACGCCCAGTCCTGAGGCTTATGGGGAAACTAATGAGGGAAATGTTTCAATTGCATGTCTGAACAGTCAGCCCCAAACCAAATATCTTGCATCTACATATTATATAATTAATATGATACAAAGTAATCTAAGTCGTCACACCTGTACAAATATTGTGGGCGAATAAGTAATTTCCTGATTCTTCCAATACCTCCATTTTAAATTCCACTTCATGCGAGGGTTTTTGCAATAATTTTAACTTGAACAACTTTTGTAATTAAATCAGTAACTTCCTCTTAATTAGTACAATCAACAACCTTTGTATAAACCAAATGCAACTTGTTTGTGACCAACAATCATCACAGATGGACATACGCATGGAAAACTATGCAAAACTAAAATAGCAAAGTCTTACACAGGAACAAAGGGTGGTTTCATAAAAGTTGTGCTAGTTATACCGTATATACCTCAGCATCATTATAATTTCTTTCCAAAACAAACTGTTTACTCATAAAATAACTTTAATTTGAAGTATGATAGTATCCATAAACAGGAATATGAGTCATGGCTTATGATTCTACGATGAATAAAGTGAACAATAAATAATTCTGCTTCTGTTCACGCAGTTAGCTTTTCATTGGGAAAATAAAAATATATACAAAATATACCATTATTATCAGATATAGCTCAACCACCGAACTTACGTTTCATGGAAACTTGTTTACTTGTCTTTAAAACTTAGAACAGTAATTACCCCACCGTGTCCTTCGGGAAGAGTAGGCGTGCTGTCGCCGGCACCCTGAAACAAATTCCAGGTTCCTGCTCTAACCTACAGGGGGCACTGCATCAGTGGCACCGCTGTACCCCCAGCAAAATGATGCTACACGCAGCCAGGTGTTGCATACGAAAGAAGAAGATGATTACAGCAATTCATGGTTCATCTTGCAACGGTATAAAAAGATTCTTAATTGTTTATAAAGGTGAGTGCTTATTTAAAATATTAAAACACAAAAGGTAAAGGTTAAAAAAACAACACCTGTAAGCCTTAACACTACTTTTCAACATTGGTGCCAAGTTCCAAGCACTTTTTTGTCGCTTACATTGTTGTATCATAAACTTGCAGGAATGACTTTATCTTGCACTAAATCCGTGGTATATTGTATGTATGTCTGATGTTTGCATTTATTGTACAATTTTTTCTGAGATCTCTTTCATTGTTGTTATTGTTGTTGCAGCAGAGTGCAAATGTGGTGCTATAAAAGTTTCCTACTTCAGGATATTTCTTGCCTTATTAATGGGTTCTTGTGTACTTGCAATGTATTTACTTGAAAGTTCATTCATGTACTCTGCCTTTTAATACATGCCTTGTATACTTTGGCATCAAATTGCTGTTATAACTACAATGCCGTCATGATTTTATTAAAGGAGTCCTTGTTGACATTGGTTCATCGTCTCACTTGAGTATGATTACTCATTGTCTCATTTGAGTAGAATTATACTTACTTTTGATGTTAATATCTGCAAAAGTAGATATTCACGATTTTTTTTCTTAACCCTTTGAACCCTGAGCACCTTGGACTTTGGGCTCTCCCACCCTAGGCTCCCTGGAGAAAAATCCGGCCGCTCGAGTAAATGGAGGTTTAAATAGCGGCTGGTAAAACGGCCACTAGGGTTCAAAGGGTTAAATAATTTACAGTATTCATTCAGGTTAGGTCAGGTATGGGAGCATGCGCCAAAGCAGCGCATCGCTGTGTCCACTTTCCGCCGGTACTCCAGGGGCCTCCATCTGGCCATCCCCCAGGCTCCTTGAGATGTTGATCAACCTGCTGCAACCATGAGGCACGTGGTCGGCCCGTTGGCCTCCTCCACTCACGAGGTTCCCTTGTTAAGAGAATCTGGTAAGCAGGATCAGCGTCAGGAAAACGAGCCACATGTCCATACAGCCGCAGCTGGCGCTCACGGACTATGCAGGTAACAAATCTCATTTGAGTCTCTCTCAGCAACCGCTCGTTGGACACAAAGTCTGACCAGCGATAGCCAAGGATTCTCCGAAGAGACCTGGTACCAAAGGAGTTGTCTCCATCTCAGATCCAAGGTCAGAGTCCAAGTCTCACATCTGTAGAGCAAGACTGGAAGATAGTCATACAATGGAATGCTAAATGGGCCATGCACTAAAGAGAAAAACTTTTTTCCTCTTTTTTTGTTTTATTTTTATTTTTTGCACATTCACGATTGTTCAGTAGATGCTGTCTGATCGCAGAACTGGAATTGTGGGCAAGCAATTTGGTTGGGTTTTTAGTATGTGTGAGCTTGTATCTGACATGTAGCTTGATTGTTACAAATCACCACTATAAGTGATGCTGTGCCAATATAAATATATTTTTGGAACTTCTTCAAAGCAAACTACAAGCATTGTAATTGTTATTTTGAAACCACTGATCCTGTCACAACATTTTGGATTGATTTGTGAAAATAAAAGCACTACAATCCACCAAGAATTAACTCGAGCCACTTTATTTTGACTTGCGACTTGACTTGGACTTGGAAAATATGACCAAAATATGTCGGCAATCTTCCTTTTACCCCGAAAGTTCTGTCTAAATTTTAAAAAATCTGGGCAGCAGCACCACACGAACTACACCGACTCACCTGGAAGCGGATTCACTGCCCTTTTGTGCGCAACCAGATACAGCGACTCATTTAACATGGCCGAGTACTTTATCTTTAGACGACGACGCAAGTTCACTCCAATTTATAAAAATTAAGGAGCCTTAGTTTATTAAGAGGTTTGAATTGTAACAGTCAGACCACCACCGGGGAAAGAGTGCCAGGTTTAATCAATTGTCATAGACAGGAGGTGACGTACACAGATTACAATAATACTAGTTCTACAAGATCTAGTAAAACTCCACGCAACATCCTTTCCCTGCAAACCACTGAGCTTTATCATAACTGGAGGAACTACCGGCCAATGAGAGGTTGCTTATTGATGAGGCCAGGCGGCCGCCATGTTGGGACTCCCGACCTACCGACCAGTTCTACAGTAAACAACGTGGGCAAGCCATCACAGATTGGCAGGTTTTTAAATAAACTGAATTTTTTTTTTAAAGGGCCTTTTCATGTTCTCAACTATTGCACAACATAATGCCATATCCTACTATTAATTTGCAATTGGTCACTGGTTTTGCCATCAATACAAATTTTTATTATGGACCCTAGGCATCAAAAAGCTACATATATAAAACAAACATTTTCAAATGGAGTACCTCGCCGCCATTAGAGCATTTAAATTGCATCAGATGTGGCAATAAATGTGAATTGTTGCTCCCACATTGCCGGCTCGATGACAGAAGATTCCATTTGCATTTTTGCCCTGATCACTCCCCCATTTAGAATCCAGTGCGGGCACGGGCAACTTGATAGTGTTTTAAATATATTGCTATCGCCATGCGACTGGTCCGGGAATGACCGGATCACGTGACCCATCAATCAGCCATGGCCGCCAGCTGGGTTTGATGCCCCAAACCAGGGTTGCAGGTATTGAGTCCCGATACCTCCTCAAAGGGCAAGAAGCTGACCGAGGGTTACATGCTCGCACGGTGCACTCGTCAGATGTATAACCGAGCGGCTGGTTATGACGCACTGTATGTTACTTCACTAAGTGTGAATAGCTTTAACCCAATTATGCACCTGAAGGAGGCTGATCGTGAAATTACATCTCATATAGCATGAATGGAGGCCAGGCAGGAGTAACAGTTTATAGAATGTTGTTAAAAAAATATACCATCAGAGATGGGGAATCCCCCGCCATTGAATGAAAAAGGTCATATATTCCAGATAATGAGGGAGGTGAATTGGAAACAAGACACCATTTGGTCATCATCTCGAAAAAGTTCCCAGGGGTGAGGAACGTAGTAACCAAAAATAATTGAAATCAGATAAGCAGTTTTCCATTTATTACAAAAAACATTTTTTTCAAGATGGCCACCCCAGTCGGCCATCTTGGATCCGGCCACGCCCAAAATCAATAGGTTCTTCCTTTTCAGGTGGTACATGTGTGACCCAAATTTCAAATCGATATGGCGAACAGTTTATGAGTTATCGCACTCACAGCTATAAATGTTGACGCCCAGCCAGCCAGCTGGACGGACGGACAGCCGAGCGGACGACCCGGGTAACAACAATATCTCCCTTCCGCCCACGCGGCGGGGGATAATAAAAACCACAGCAAATTGTCAATAAGCAACAAACAACATTCCCCCAAATTACCCACAACAGAATCCCAAGTGATGCATATTTCTTCACAGTTCTTATCACTCACTCGACAAGAACACCCTACAGAGAATACATATAACAAACAATACCGAGTAAGTCTATTTCAAATCCGGAGGCAAGCTGTGCAGGAGGTGAGTGCTTATTTTATAAAGGTGAGTGCTTATTTCTTGGGACCATAGTTCTTGGGAGCTCTCTGGCACAGGCAATCCAGTGTAAAAACCATCAAGCTCCCTAACTGTAGCTCCTTCAGCACGCAACATCAATCGATAAACCCCGTGCGAGCTATCTTGGTAACGTTAACTGTAGACTTCTTCAAGGCAGATTCGCCCTGTGGTGAGGCTAATGGCTGGCTATTGCCACACCTGTACATTATCATGGCTTGAGCTGCAAAGCTCTCATCTGCACTTTGTAAAGACACGTAAAGAGAGGCTAATAACATTAGAAACGGACAGCCAGAGGGTTGAATAGGGGAGGACAAAACAGTATGGTAGGGAAAACAAACATCTCACTGTGCATATGCAATGTATAATTGTATATATTTATATATTGCACAAATAGTACGTCACACTTATCAAAACAAATGCTAAACTAGAACGGGCACTCGTAGAGCGCATACCTTCGCCGCAGCCATGAGTTCGGATAAAAATTGACCGCGTTATGACGAAAAAACGATTCTGACCTTTTCGTGACCTTGACCTTTAATCCGATTGCTCCCAAAAGCTTCGCCTGGCGTCCTTGAGTAACTGCACATCATCTCTGAAAATTTCATGCAAATCGGTCCAGCAGTTTTTGCGCAATGTTGTCCGCACACATATTTACCAATAAATAAATACACAGGGGTCAATACAATACCTTCGTCAAACGAAGTTTGCGAAGGTAAAAATAACTATCATTCTACTGAACAGATTTATTAACCCCTAAAGATCATTCCCACAACAATACATTTGGACACAATTAGGATCATTTAGACCTAATTAAAGGGACATACTATTTGGCATGTTTTGTAGATTTAATTGCATACATAAATACCGTAGTGGCCTTGAGTCACCTGATTAAAACACTGAATTAAAATTGTGGTTTTCCATCCATCCAATTGTTGCATTTTAATAACTCTGGTTAAGGAATAGACATACACACCTTTAGTTTGTTTGAATCGCTATTTTAATTACACTTGAGATATTTTCAACATACAATGCAGATGCAGACAGGCAATAAAACAATATTATTGTCAGCAGAGAAATCTCCTGGAAAAATATTGGTGTGGCCATGGATACGAGTGTATTATGAGGGGGTTAATCCTCGTTTCTCCTCGGAAGAACTGCACCTGGGACCACCGCTCACAATTAACTTTGTGGTACGGTGGGTTGCCTAACAACCACAAACGCCAATCAGTTAACCACAAGTTCCAGTGTCCACCGTGTAATTTGCTGTTTAACTAGAGGTCACATGGCCTCTGGACCGGGGAACATGCCCTCGGAGATGCACCAATCTTATTTTGATTCGATCTTAAGTAATGAGGCCGAGCGTTTACCGTTGGTGCACGCTGACTGACAGGTTAATTAGTTTGGGAAATATAATCTCCTAGTCTATCTAGGTTCAGACAATGCTGGATCAATGGAAGGAAATGACAATCACGGATAGGTTGAAACATCAACAAGGAATTTATTATGATGAAAAATAAATAAACTGAAGGACTTTTTATTTCCTTGTCGATTAAATGGATGAATCAAAAATGCTCAATCAACAAAATAATCTCAAATAAATAAAGAATTCAACAAGCATTTATAGAAAAATGGACAAAGAGCAGATGCTTATCACTAAACACGCCTTATACTTATAGCTTATCACTACGCTTACTTAACAATTAAACACGAGACATGGGTACCCAGCAGATCATTCAGGAGGAAAAGAAATCCGGTCTGGCTTACCAAGGCAGAAGTCGTCATGCATCTCCTGAAATAACCCAAAATGCGTGAGCATGCCTTGGCCTACCTCTCAAATGAGCTCTCCGCAGCTTGGGCTCGTTTCTGCTGCCAGCATCCTGCCTCGCCGTGCACCCACCCGCAAACAGGCTTGAACACCAATCGATGTCACTCCCAGGAACGCCAAGAGCCAGGTACGCCAAGAACCAGGTATGCCAAGAGCCAGGTACACCAAGAGCCAGGTATGCCAAGAACCAGGTACGCCAAGAACCAGGTACCGAGCAGAACCAGCAAGAACAGTTCAACTGTCACCAACCACCGTTGCTGCTGTCAACAACCATCAGCAGGATCTCTCACAAACTCCAACAGGGTAGTCTTGCCGTCCTTTTATTATGGCGACCTGTGTGGGCGGAGCCTCAAGCATGACTTCAGCCAAATCCAGCTTGCCTATTGGCGCATTGCTGCACGCAACCTCCAACCATCAATTCTCTCGGTCATTCTCTCCTGACTATCGAATGAGATGCAACTCCCAATTAACACAGGCCTGGCTTATGACGCCATGTTCGGGGTGCTGGACAAACGCCAGAAAGCAGCCATTTGCCGGAACAACCAAGCGGAAACATGAAGTGCCCACAGAACGTCAACGGGTAATTATCACCTCTTTGTTCAGCCCGACACGAAGAAGAGCCGGTTAGCATCCATGGAGCTGCTGAACGGGCTGTTGATCACCGATGGAAGAAGGTGGGTGTCGAACGTCGATGAAAGAAGGCAGGTGTCGAACCATGAATGGAAAAAGGTGGGTCCTGAGGTAAATGATCGGAGACCACAGCCATGCCCGATTGCCAGAACGAACTGTCCATGGAAAGCTTGCAGTGTGATTTATTGGCTCTAATGTCTTGTAAGTCCAATGTGAAAATGATAACCAAAACAAAATGTGTAAATAAATCGTTTATTTCCAAGCCAATGTGTCTTGATGGAAAGGGAATACAATGGCTATCCATCGCGTGCACGAACGGTGAATATCGCTCATGCAGAAATGAAAACTGACGTAAAATCATACGTCATGAACATGTCGTGAAGAGGAAATGGTTATCCCATAAGAAAGAAAGAAAGGGAACCTATTCTCTACCCTTCTTCAATGCATCAAAGAGTTGGAATCCCACCAGACGAGGGGATGGGTCTATTCTGAACATGCATTTATGGAAACAACTGTCTGAGGACCTGGATGTTGTGGGCATTACTTGGATCCGATTCTGAAATCCACAACAAATCAGTGTGCAACAAATCTGAAATCTACAACAATATCTTGAATTTGATCAATTTACTCTACCTCACATAAAATTACTGATTCTTGAAAAGGATGAGTTTTGAAAACTGTTTGCAGACTTTGTTTCCCACAATGAGCGAGGTTTGTTGTTTGGCAATGTGGTGCATCCTGATCTTGATGTAACATGCACAAGTGTACTTTACAAGTGCTTCACATGGTTGCTCTCTGGTGTGTTGTCCAGTATGTGGTCTGACAGGCTGTCAAACACTCTTTTGTAAATGGCCTCTTGAAGCACAAGTTGGTTGGTAGAAACAAGAGTAGAGGCTCATGGTGACTTCTTGCCTGTGGATTTGAATATTCTCTCCAAATACCGTTCCATAGATTCACACACGACAACTACGCTTGGTGATACCACAGCCAGACCACCATGGTCCTTATGCTGAACCAATGATTATGGGGAGCCTGGCGTTGGCTTAGCAGTTAGGGCGGTGGCTTGGGATCCTAGGGTCCTGAGTTCGAGCCCCGTCGGCCGCTGAAATAACACCAGGGGAGGTGACTCAGCCTGTCATCCTTCCAAGGTCGGCGAAATGAGCACCAGGATACTGGTAATAGAGGCACTGCATCAGCGGCATAACTGCGCCCCTCACCAATGATGCAACCAGCAGCCAAAAAGGCAGCACGTGAAGAGAACCAATGACTATTGCACTGATGTCAGCACAATGTCATCTTCACCTCCAAGAGCACCTCCACAATCAGGGCAATGGTTCTCCTTGCATGCCATACGGACCACAAAGCCTGAAAAATGTCCAACTGCATCATCTTTGTAGGACGATAATGGCGGAAAGCTTGGTGCTTCTGCATAGTCGTGGTCAAAGTCTGCAGGTTTATCCAAGGGGATGGTATATAGAACATATATGGCTTGGTTAGGATTCGAACCCAAGCTAGAAAGCTTAGAGGCAAGTTTAGAGAGGTGCTTTCCAACCAATGAAATGTTTGGAGGCATACTGCTCGGCTATTATGTACCCTCATAATATTATTGAAACATGCTTTTCATATTCTAATTTTTACTCCACTTTTCATCCTCATTAGTCAAGATTTACAAACGTACAAAACCCCTCTCCAAAATGTACAATGGTAGTACATAGATAAGCTTGGGTGTGGTCCATTACCAATCAGCTTGCGGAGCGTTCGACAAATGGGAGAAACTGTTGATAAGGAATGGCTGGCTTGGAAAGCGATAGCAAGCTGATTGGTAGTGTCATAGAACACGCCTGTTGGTCAGAGGCTCGTCCAACTGACCCAATTTATTTATCTTTCTTTCCCTCCTCCTCGTACTCTGTAGCTGCAAGGAACACAACAAATTAGTCTGTGCAAGTTGTCACCAGAGGATCGAGAAAAACTGAAAACGACGACCCGGACAGCATCTGCTCGAGTACCACGATAGCATTGTTTCCATGGAAACCACCATGTTGTTAAGTGTTGCCGAGCACTCCGTTCTGTCGAAGTGCTTGTTTGAGCACTTTGAATCAAGCAAGCCGCTTGGCAAGCGAAAGAAGGCTGCTTGTTAATGGAACACGCCACTGTTATGTGGTGTGGTGCTGTGTGGCGAGGTTCAGTGTGTTGGAAGCTCTGTTTCGAGCTGTAGAGATTCTGGTTACGGAAATGGTCTCCCGTTGTTCGATCTCATCTGGTCGTGTAGCAACGGGTGAAAGAGGCTCATCCATGTGACCGAAATGCATACAGTTCCGATTGAGTGGTGATGAGATAGGACCGCGGTGTGTGGTGTTTAGAGTAGTGATTTTAACCGTTAAGCCAACACGAGGCTTCTCTGATCTACTGATTCATAATTCTGTTGAAATGAGTAAAATTATTTGAAAGAGTACGAACGTTTATCCGGATCGAGGGAACCATTTTGTAATTTTCCAACTCTGCCAGTTTTCCATGCTCCTTGGTAACATCTCCCATCTCGAAGTGGAAACAATCCCAAACACTCACTCATTGTAATGTATCACATAGGGAAAGCAGTTTGAGTGCACAATCAGTCTTTTATTGATGTGAATGCGATTGTTCTCTCTCCATGCGATCTGGCATGATGTGTGACAAAACAGCACCAACCCCGTACTGACTCGCATCACACGACAGGACCATGTCTTTGTCTGGGACGTAGTGAACTAACACATTTGAAGACTGCAGCATGTCTGTTGACTTCTGGAAGGCTGATGACTCCGGAATGTCCCATTTCCAGCTGACGCCTTGTTTTTTTAACAGGCAATACAGTGGGTCAAACATGGTAGCAATGTTTGGGATATACCTGCTGTAGTACTGCAGCATGCCAATGTAAGCCTTGAGTTCAGAAATGTTGGTCGGAGTCTTTGATTGCTCTGATCTTCTCTTCAGTGGGATGTAAGCCTTCGGCATCGATACGATGGCCCAAATAGGTCACAGACGGAACCATGAACTCGCACTTCTCTCCGCAGGCGTAGTCCGGAGTCGGAGATAATGAGTAGCACACGTTCGAAGTTGTCACGATGATGAAGCTCTGAGCGGCCAGTGACTAAGATGTCATCTTGGTAAATGACAACGTGTGGTTCAGCAGCGAACAGGCTATCCATACAATGTTGGTAGATTCCTGGTGCCGATTTGACACCAAAACTCAGGCGGTTGTATCTGTAGAGCCCCCGATGCGTGTTGATGGTGAGATACTCTTTGGAATCCTCATCCAAAACGACTTGTAGGTCGGCTGATCGCATGTCGAGCTTGGTGAAGTACTGCCCTCCGCTCAGTTTTGCGTACAAGTCATCGATCCTTGGTATGGGATATTTGTCCAAGGTGGAACATTTGTTGATCGACCTTTTGTAATCCCCACAAAGTCGTTTCGATTTGTCTGCATTCACAACAGGAACAACTGGATCAGCCCAATTTGAGTACTGAACTGACTCAATGATACCTAATTCCAGTCTGGCAAATTCTGCATCAACCTTCTCTTGCAAGGCAAGAGGAACTGGGAGTGCTTTGCAGAAAATTGGCTTCACATCTTTCTCAACATTGAGCTTGGCAGTGAAACCCTTCAATGTCCCGAGTTCATCCTTGAAGACGTCCGGGTGTCTCGTGAGGACAATCGAGTCGTCCGGAGGCACCTTGATCATGTCCGGTATCGGTCTTGTGATCCTGTCATCTTCACAAATGATGTCTCGCCACTTTCTGAACCTGTGAAGAGCGACGTTGGTGCTGCAGATGGTACTGCACCACTCCCTGAGGCTGACCCCAATAACGGTGTTGCAGCATCACCAGCAGGGCCGTCTGTCAGCTTTGTACCCCGACGATCATCCAGAGTTCCAAAGGTGCCCATCTGCCTTGATTTGTAGCCAATACTCATATATTCATGATCTTTGTATTATTTATGAGTGTCTTCATTACTCTTGTGTTCATCTTTAATGCATTGGTGCTGGAGTACGGTTGGTGGCTTGGAAGCTTGCAGTCGATGGATGCGTTCCCAAATGAATTTGATAACATCGAGCGAGTTTTGTCCGAGAAGTGTGGGTCCATCCCCGACGACCAAGAGTTGTAATTGGTGAGTGTTGTTGCCATAGGTTACTGTGACATCACAAGACCCGTAGGATTGTATTGACTCACAGGTATATGTAGGGTCATTCCGTGTCATTTCAGCCGGGGATTGCGGTGACCCCCTCAGATTTTTCTGAAAAAATTCTCAAAGCTACCGCAACATATATGAGGAAGGTTTGCCAAGTTATAGCTCAAAATTCCAAGTAGTGTCCGAGATATGGCCCTACAAACACCCTAGGGGTGTTTCAATTCTGGCAGTCGCGAGTTGCAGATTTGTATCTGAAGCATTTTTGGAGGGCTCTAAATTCCAGTTTTACAAACAGAGTTCTAAAAATTCACACAAATGGTGCCTATTAGTGAGGCTTGCAGAATCTGACATCAAAAATGTTCTACTTAAAATATTTTTTAAGATACGTACTCTCAAAAGTAGTGATTTCTAACATGCAGTCAAAAAAATTTGCTTACGGAGCACTCCTAGTTGCCCTGGCTGTGTGTTTGGGTCGTTGTCATGCTGGAAGACCCAGCCACGCCCCATCTTCAATGCTCTTGTTGAGGGAAGGAGGTTGTTGGCCAGATCTCGCGATACATGGCCCCATCCATCCTCCCTCAATAGGTGCAGTCGTCCTGTCCCCTTTGCAGAAAAGCATCCCCAAAGAATGATGTCCACCTCCATGCTTCACGGTTGGATGGTGTTCTTGGGTTGACTCATCCTTCTTCTTCTCCAAACACGGCAAGTGGAGTTTAAACCAAAAAGCTCTATTTGGTCTCATCAGACCACATGACCTTCTCCCATTCCTCCTATGGATCATCCAGATGGTCATTGGCAAACTTCAGACGGGCCTGGAAATGTGCTGGCTTGAGCAGAGGGACCTTGCGTGCGCTGCAGGATTTAATCCATGACGGCGTAGTGTGTTACTTATGGTTTCTTGATACTGTGGTCCAGCTCTCTTCAGGTCATTGACCAGGTCCTGCCGTGTAGTTCTGGGCTGATCCCTCACCTTTCTCATGATCATTGAGGCTCCACGAGGTGAGTCTTGCATGGAGCCCCACACCGAGGGAGATTGACTGTTATCTTTAACTTCTTCCATTTTCTAATAATTGCGCCAACAGTTGTTGCCTTCTCACCAAGCTGCTTGCCGATTGTCCCGTAGCCCATCCCAGCCTTGTGCAAGTCTACAATTTTGTCCCTGATTCTTAGACAGCTCTCTGGTCTTGCCCATTGTGGAGAGGTTGGAGCTCTGATTGATTGAGTGTGGACAGCTGTCTTTTATGCAGATAAGAGTTCAAACAGGTGCAGTTAATACAGGTAATGAGTGAGAATGGGAGGGCTTCTTAAGACAAAACTAACAGGTCTGTGAGAGCCGGAATTCTTACTGGTTGGTAGGTGATCAAATACTTATTTTATGCAATAAAATGCAAATAATTATTTAAAAATCATACAATGTGATTTTCAGGATTTTTGTTTTAGATTCCTCTTTCACAGTTGAAGTGTACCTATGATAAAAATTACAGACCTCTACGTGCTTTGTAAGTGGGAAAACCTGCAAAATTGGCAGTGTATCAAATACTTGTTCTCCCACTGTAGGTACAGACTTGGAGACGGTGTGTCGCGACATACGTTCGTCATTTAAAGTGGTTGTCATGGCAACCAGGATGCTGTTTTCCATCCGTTCCTGTCCTCACTCTAATCCCAAAGTTTTCACCTTTCACGTTTCATATTTGGTAAATAGGTACAGACTGTGGAGACGGTGTGCCGCGACTACGTTCATCATCTAAAGTGGTTGCCATGGCAACCAGGATGCTGTTTTCCATGTAGTAGCACAATTCTGTATATACCTTCTTGTTGGGCGTATATTGTGCTCACTTGGCTCTTGTTACTGATTACAATATACAAATGCACATATTGCTTTAAAATTATTTGATCAGACTTCACTGCAATGCTTTATAAAAAATATTAATTATTAGACTAGTCTTTTAAAAAACGATAAATGTTTAAACAGGCGAGCATTGGGTGGCTTTGACACCAACTCTGGTTATTATTCTGTACAGTTCATGTCATGAATTCACTCTTTTATTACTTACATGTATCACATTTGTAAGAAGATTAAACATGTACCTTTATAGTCTTTAACAGGGTGAAATCATTTACTTTACAATGGTACTTTTAAGCATTATTTTGATAATTAAATTGTAGTACTTACTGTCCAACTTCTTCTTGTGTAGTTTCAATGGATCACAACAATACTTTTGCAGCCGCACATAGCTAGAAATGTAGATTTCTCATGATGATAGCAAATATTATCATCTTCATTGGTAAAGTTTTTCCAAAACTCCACTCTAACAGCTTCTTGTCATTTTCTGACAGATTATTTCGTCTAATATATCCAGTTTTTCTACAGTGAGTTAATCGGTGACAATGATCAGAATTTAAAGCAGCCCCAACACTACAAGGCACCAGTGCTTCTGCGGACATGGTGCTTGTGCTGACTACACACACTATAGATGTGTCAAGTGGGCATAATGCAAAGCTCTGACTTAAGCTCAATATGCATGGCACAGGTTCAATAGACTGGTTAATCCTCACTCTAACCAGGTTTCTAAATTCAGCTCTTAAATAAACAGGAGCTACCCAGGGGGTGGATTCTGATCATTCACACCTTTGAACCAAACTCTGCTTGGTCAAATTGGTCTACAGTCTTAAATCTGTGTTTCTTTTATAACATTATTAATCTCATATCATAGAATTAAATTTGCACATAAACATCAAATTTATACCAAGTAAATACTTGTGTAAACTTTATATTCATGCAAAATATCATAAATGTGGGGTTTGAAGTTTTGAAGTAATTTACAAAAAATGCATCAATTTTAATGATTCTGCATCCCAAAAGCGACTTTTTTTAAAAATAATTTTTTACCAACAAAACATAGAAAAAATAAAGATATTGTAAGGAAGTATGACTTAAGTGGAATCTAACAATATATAAACAGTTTAGTAAAGCTTAAAGAAGTGTACCAAAATCATTTCCAAAGTTAGGCATGAAGCACAACTCTATCTTATTTAGGCTTTAACCTAATACACAGCCCTGTAGTAACTGCCAATGCTCATTGTTACATTTTATTATATCCTGGCAATTACAAAACTAATCACTGTTCACTTTGTACAATGGATCAAGTACATTTGTCCAAAACAATTTGATATGAAATTATGAAAAAAAAAAGTTGAATCAGATATTGTACCGACATTTACAAATGAATGTAGACTTTCGTACAATGTACACTAAGTATATAAACAATTAGATATGCAAATGAATATTTATAATGGTAATTATTATGATCACATTATGTGTCTTAATTTGTAGTTGAATTGGGGCGGCCTTAAACTAATAGCCTTTTAAAAAATGTGAGCCAAATTAAAGTAACCCATACTTGTTCTGACCAAAAAACACAACAATTTGATTCATTGTGGTGCCAACTTATGAATGTTTGGCATGGCTTCCACTTCAAAGCACACCTATTGCTTTTATTCTACATCTTTCATCGAACATGTTTTTTACCTTCGCAAACTTTTGTTCGAAGGTTATGTTTTGATCGCTGTGTATTTATTTATTTGTGAATAGTGTGTGTTTGTTTGTTTGTTATTCGCATAACTCCAAAAGTATTGAACTGAATCGCAGCAAATTTGGTGGGATGATTGGTTATTATCCGAGGACCATTTGATTAGATTTTGGGAGCGATCGGGTCAAAGGTCAAGGTCAAGGTCATGAAAAGGTCAAAATCGTCTTTTTACCTAGCACGTCAATTTGTATCCAATTTGCATGCAACCAATGCCAAAATGTTCAGAATTCAATGCCCCATCTTGTGATATGTGACATGACACAATGACGTAATAACCCTTATTAGCGGTTGGGAGTCAAAGGTCAGGGGGGGTCACGACATTGCAAAATGTGCGGTTTTAGTCATAACACGGTCAATTCTTATCCGATTTGCATGAAACCAACACCAAAATGTTGACTGTTCTGTTCCCCACACTCTAATACCAATTAAAAATTAAGAGTACAAAGGTTAAGGTCGAGGTCATGAAAAGGTCAAAATCGTAATTTTGCCATAGTGCGGTCGATTTTTATCCATTTGCATGCAACCAATGCCAAAATGTTGTGAATTCAATCCCAATCTTGTGATATACGATATGACACAGGAAATTTAATGTTTTTAAGCCATTCATAACACTATGAGATAGCAGATGTGGTATGGATTAAATACCCTCACAATCAACGGTTTCTGGGGGGGGTGTGTAGCGTTGGCGAAGGTATGCGCTCTACTGAGTGCCCGTTCTAGTTTTAAATAGTGGGCCTTTATAAAAATCGTTTAAAAATAGAAGGGTTTTAGAACAACTCTTGAATTTTCTACCACAGTTTGCCTATGTATGTGTCTTTAAGTGACAAAAATTTAAAAGAGCTCTGTAACTGTCAACATGGTGAAACTTGGGTAAAACCGGGTGAAATTTCAGTGTCGTTGAGTCTGGAGCAAAGTTCAGACACCTATAGCACCCAAGATTTTGCTCCAAAAGGTTTCAGTTTTCTTGTGTAAATGATCCAGTCACTAGATTATGTAAAGCAGGCAACAAAATTCTTCATGATGAATAAACTGACTGTTGGCAGCAATTTGAAACT
>CM068953.1:162706672-162725941 GCA_035128595.1 Eptatretus atami | reverse complement strand
AGTGGTGACCCGTCCAGGATTGTGCCCAATAGCAAAGGAGACTGCTCTGGCAGCACCAACACTCTGCACAGAGTATGGTCCCAATCTCCTCCTCCTCCTCCTCCTCCTTCATATCCCTTCTTTCACCCCCTTTTCTATATCTTTATTGAAAGCTAATTTGATTCGGAGGTGCAGGAGTGCATCGAAGTCAAACAAACACCTTGAATCCATCCATTGGGACCATACTTTGTACAGAGCATCGGTGCTGCCGAAACAGTCTCGGGCTATTGGACACAATCCTGGATGGGCCACCACTCCAACGCACGATACACGAAAGGCTCAACCATCCCAGCAAGCTGGTACTCCTTTTGCCGACCTCGGAAGGATGATGGGCTGAGTTTTAACCCACCTGGTGTTAAGTCAACGTTAGGACAGGAGCTTGAACTCAAGACCCTAAGATCTTAAGCTAGCCACCCTAACCATTAAGCCAACATCAGGCTTGTGATCTCGTTAACCCTGTGGGAGTGTGTTATTGCGCAGTAAAATCAGGGCCTGAAACAACATACCTGTCATCGTCTGTCTTTCTTTGCAATTCATTGTGAAACAAGTCACTGTGCATTTAAGGTTTTCTGACTGACTTTTGAACTGTCCACTCTCCAATCTGGGTTCGAATCTCAACCCAGGAAGGCATCACAAATTTCTCCAAAATGACTGCTAACTTACAGGGGGCACTATATCAGCATCACAGTTGCACCCCCGATAAATGATGCTACCTACAGCCATGTGCTGCATATAAAACCAGAACAGCACAGGGTAGAGCGCATATCTTCGCTAGGCTGAACAGGTTACGTTTTGTATCCCACTGATGGACCGGATCTGGATATGGACCTGAACCAAAATCTAATTGGCTTGTTCTCATCACCTACCCAAATCAACTCATCCATAACCTTTTCAGATATCATGCTATACTGCATACACATTGTTTTGGCCCCATTTTAAAATGGTGAAGAATCACTTTTCAAAAAATTAAGCCTGGTGTTGGTTTAAAATCTTACTGTTTTGAGCTTTAGTCCCTGTTGTGCTGTTGAAATAACACCAGGTGGGTTGACTCAGCCTGTCATCCTTTCAGGTCGGCAAAATGAGTTCCAGATTAGTGGTAACTGGGGCACTGCATCAGCGGCACAGCCACGCTTCCAGATAATTATGCAACAAGCAGCCACGAGCTACATACGAAACTTAAAAAAATTGTCGGATCCAGATCTTCACCAAAATCTGATCGTTCCGTCCTTGTCAAACACCCAACTGGTCCACCAAATTTCATACGAATCAATCTACAACTTTTTGAGATATCCTGCTCACAAACAAACGGACAGGGACGAAACCTTCGTTGGTAAAGGTAATAAGATGGTTTTCCTACTTTATGGAAATACCAAAAAATGAACCGTTCAGGTCCCCAAAATAACTTGCCATGATTTCCAGCTTGTGACCAAGCTGTTTACACTGGGTTTGGATCCTGACTCAGCTATAAACAGTCATCCCGGTGTTTCACAGGGAGGGTAATTCATCAATGTGTGTGCCGTCCCTCAGAGGGATGATAAACTGGGCGTCCTCTCCACCGGCATTAGCTGGTGGACGTTGAAGATCTCGTGGGAGAAAGAGACCCTCAAAAAATGCTCTGCAGAAATTGCACAGAACTTTCGGACCAAATTCTCTCGAAATTTGGTGAAAACTATAGTTCCATAGAATTTGGTCCTAAAGTTCCATAGAATTTCTATTCTATAGAAAATACAATTCTATATCATTTGGTCCTAAAGTTCCTTATATTTTCCACAGAATTTTTATTCTATAAAAAATAGTTCGATAGAATTTGGTCCTAAAGTTCCGAAGAATTTCTATAGAATGTCTCAAGAATTCTATAGAACACCCATTCTCTGCAGAGTTCTACAGACATTACAATCTCCCGATTTTGGCCTTATGCCTCTTTTGAAGGCACCTTTTTATAATAAAATAAAAAAGGTTAAAAAAAACAAAACATTGAAACAGTTTGGGACGAGCACCTTGACCCCATTGCCAAAGTACACATTCCAACCGTGAAGGGCCAGAATGCATGGTCATACAATTCCTCCAACATAAGAGTGAGTCCCCATGACTTAAACAGCATAATGTCTTGAATTATCAAGATGACATACCATATGGATATCTCATCATCGATGACCACAATCGTCGTTTAAATGCAAATAGTACCTCTTGGCTTTAATGGTGACCATCAGCCGTGGATTACGTCTCACCCGATTAAAAAAAACGCACAATCTGCAAACAACAAAAGCCTGTCTACCACTCAGACGATTGTTCCCACGAACGCCATGGAAACCAAAGAAGATACCGTATGAATCAAAATGTGTGAAGGGTGTCGAAGTGCTCCCCCGATCTCCAATGGACGTGAGTCCCGCACATGCGCAAACCATAGCCGGTTTTCTCTGCAGGGTTATATTTACATGGATTTCTATAGAACGTCTAATTAATTGTATAGAACACCCATTCTCTGCAGAGCTTTATAGTCAGACCCTGACATTCGTGGTTTCATTATTCGCGGACCCAGCTTATTCACAGACCCAGCGTATTCACGGTTCATGTGACCTGCTTCTACGTTTGTGGCCCTGTGCTTCACGTATTTGCGGTTTTTCACACGCATATTCATGGTTTTTCATGAGATTTTTGATTTTCCCTTATGAATCATGAACCGCCGGGAACCTATCCGCCCCTTTCCCATTGAAACAATGCCCCGACATTCGTGGATTCGACATTCACGGCAGTTTTCGGGAACGTGTCCCCCACGAATGTCGGGGTCTGACAGAAAAGTCAAACCTGCCTTAGCGACCACCTTTAGAGTGAGCACCTGTTCATAGTGGCCACTTAAATTCCCCCCACAGAGAAAACCTGTGTTAAATAACCCACACAGAACAATCACTGTAACACAACCAGCGCCCACCCAATTGCTTCCTTTGCCAGCTTAAATTTGTAAACAACGGTCATTGATTGCATTGTAAATCGGGAAATTCAGTCACCTTTCCACGCATAAAACAGTTTTCACACAAAATACACCAACATATCTCTGCGATCAATAGCAGACTCATTGGTGTAACTGGAAGAGCATCCGCTCCCCGGAGGTCAGCATTTCAAACCTCCGAGGCATACCAAAGACTTAAAATGGTACGTGCTGCTCCCTCGCTTGATGCTCAGCATTTAAAAGGACAGAGCACAGACCAACAACGCTGAGAAGGCAATGGCAAACCACCTAATATAACTGGTGAAAAAAAAAGCGGCGCCATTGTTGCGACGTCGCTGGTGCCTTGCGTATCTCGGGACATGACGCCACTTCCCCGAAACTCAGTGGCTGTGTTTGTCTCGTTTAATAGTCCTGCGTTGTGTCTCGTTTGTATATCCAGGTGTGTAAGATGTGGGAGTGGCAGCACCATTAGGAGCTGGAAATGATATTTAAAAAACAAGCCGGGAGGCGACGATGGTTCGGGGCATTATTGAACAATGCCACAATAGGTACAATTGAGTTAGTGGAACTTTTGAGGAAGCCCTACCGTAAAAACCTATCTTCCGTCAAAATTGACCAAATCAAATCGCATTTTTTATATGTTGTACTTATGGACATCACGCACAGCTTCTAGGAAATTAAATTGCGAGAAAAAAATCGAGAAAAAATAAAAATAAATAAAAAGTTCAAGTGGGAGTGGCTCCGCCCACAAGGGGCATGGGACACCCCTCATACAAAAAGACACAACTAGACCATGATATCTAGCTTGTGTCCAAGTTTCATCAAGATCGCATCAAATGTCACGGAGCTATGCTCTGGAGAGAGTCACAAACAGACAGACAGACAGACAAACACACAGACACAACGAAAATAGTGGTCACTGCTGGCGCCCCGAACCAAAAATTGCGTTTCGGTGTATGGAACTTCCGAGTTCTATGTTTCAGTGCATTTGCGTTTTATCGTTCATCAATTCTGCACGCTCACTACCATCATCTGCTCCGATTTGGATTGCGTGTTCAATCTTCAAAATCGACTCGGTTTTCAGTGCGATAACAAACTTAAATTCGTCCTCTGATTAACACTGGTCTATGACTTCTTTTGTGAATCCCAGGAAGTTATCGTGTAATCAGCTGTCGTTGGAGATGAAAATGGAGGTGATCAAGATGCACGACCAGTATGATGAGCTGCAGAATGATCATCGAGACGCTCAACATGTGAGGCCACCTCTGCGGAAAGATGCATAACCAAAACATCATGAATAGGAAGAGACTAGATGGAAGAATATGAGGGCAATGCTCTTAAACGGAGAATTAAAATTCAGAAGACAGGAAACAGATATCAATGCATTGCTCTACAAGTGGTTTAAGGACTCAACTGCGAGAATGTTTCCCACTTCTGGTCCTCTGCTCCAAGAGAAGGCCCTCAAAATCGCCAAGCAGTTCAAGGTTCACGACTTTGAGGCATCCAAAGGGTGGCTGGAAGCTTTCAGGAGACAGAACATCACCTTCGGAAAAAAGAGTGGTGAGAGCGTTGGCGTTGACAGTGCTGTAGTGGAGGAATGGAAAGTGAAGGTTCCTGAACTTTGTGCTGGTTAGGACCGATGTGACATCTACAACATGGATGAGACTGGCCTTTTCTTTAAGGCGTTGGTGGACTTGACGCTCCATAATCAAAGGTGAGGACTGCTCCGGTGAGAAACATTACAAGGAACGTTTGACTGATTCTGTGTGCCAATGCTCTTTGTGAGGAGAAGCCTCTCATCATTGGAAAGTCCATCAAGCCACAATGCTTCGGAAAGCTGGAAAGGAAGTATCTCCCTGTGGATTACTATGCTAACAAGAAAACATGGATGACTAGTAACCTCTTCGAACTGTACATGAAGAAATTTGAACAGAAATTGAGATGCCAGCGAGGACCTTGATGGTGCTCGACAATGCCCCCATGCCATCCTCACCTCCAACTGAAGAACGTGAAGCTTCCGTTTCTTCCCCCGGACACAACTTCAAAAACACAGCCGATGGATCAAGGGATCATTCAGTCATTGAAGCTGAAGTTCAGGAAGACAGCTGAGGGACATCTTGAATAAAACTTGAGACTGAAAGAGACTTGATGTTCTGCAAGCCATCGACTGGATCCATCTGTAATGGAGGGATGTGAAGAGATCATCCAGAAGTGTTTCCAGAACTGTGGAGTTGGAGTTTCAGATGCCAGTAAGATGGAGGGAAACAAAGATGAGGATGAAGAACTGGACTCTCCCTGCAAAGACACGATCCAGATCAGTGGCAGATTAACGCACGACACACAGTGCCCGTGCTCAGCGTGCGCAATGTGCAGAGGCAGAGTCGTGCAACCCATGCAATTGCATGGGGCCTCACATGACCGATCATGGTTCACAATTTTTGGAGACGCCCCCCCCCTCCCCCGCCGAGGATGGGGTCTTACTTTGCCGACAAAACGTATCAACTTGTGAATGGTGATAAACACAGTGCAACGCAAAAGGATTGCTTCATCTCAAGGAAATAAAGCACTGTGACGTAATGAATTGAAGAAAAAATGAAAAATTGAAGAATTGCGAATGTTAATACGTATATCGATATTAACAAATCCATGCCACAATTTATTGTCTGGTCACAAAACAACACCTCATTAGTAAATAGACTAATCCATGCGCACAGCATAATGTTGCAATTTTTTAAAGTCAGAACACCTGTCCCAACGATGAAACAAAACGACCCCAGCGGTGCTGAACAGCAGAAAAACGTCCTCGGTCTCATACATGTGCTGAGGTGTATTCAATTACCAATCAGCTTCCTCTCACTTGCCAATCCAGCCATTCGTTATCAACGGTTCCATTGGACTGATTACTTGAGTGATTAAGCCACTTGGCGAGCACTCTACAAGAAACCTTTACATCTTCCACGAGCCTCGTCGATATACACACAAAAAAAAAGAAAATAAAAAAGACTTTGGAACTGAACACACCCCTGCAAGCTCCCAGGGTGTGCTCCATTACCAATCAGCTTGCTATCGCTTGCCAAGTGGCTTAATCACTCAAGCAAGCAGACCAACAAAACGGTCGATAAGGAACGGCTGGCTTGGCAAGTGATAGCAAGCTGCTAGGTAATGGAACACCTCAACATGGCCTTTTTTTTCCAAGGGGAGAAAAAGGCAAAAAACATGGGAATTCCTTCAGATTTTTTGCAGTCGAGTCGAAAGCAACATAGGCGAAGCGAGTGTGAAAATAACTCGGAGTCCTCTTTTTGTTGGGGGGGGGGGCGTTTTGGGCCTAAATATTTTTTGTTCCCAGGGCCCAAATTTTTTTTTAATCCACCTCTGATCCAGACGTCTCTCAGCAAACTTGTGGCTGTAGATGCTGGAAATCGCAACTACATCTGACAATTGACTGGCAGCGACCATCGAGTATCTGCTGCAGTGCAGGCTGACTAACGACGACGAGGATAAATAAATGATGAGCGAAGATGAGGAGGAGGGGGGGGGAGCAGGAGAGGGAGGAAGATGAGGAGGTCAGTGCAGATAAGATAAAGAGCATCCACGAGTTCGCTGCAAGCCTTGCCGACATGAAGGCTTTTGCAGTGAGCAACAGAGCTGCATGGAGATGGAGGAAAAGGTTGAGGCCAAATTCTTTAAACTGCGCCAAACATGTAAACAGACGACACTGCTGGACTTCAAGAAAGTATAACGCTGGAGATAAAAATGTGACTGCCAAAATGACACCGAGTGGGATATGAATTAATCACTTTAGAAAATAATTAAAGTGTAAATAAAGGTCACGAAGACAGATTTGCTTCCTTGAATATCATCGTTTTGCACTTGAACTTGAATATCATCTATATCAGTATATCATGAATATCATTATTTGTACTTGAATATCATCGTTGTATTGCATTAAAATGGTGGCCGCAAACCTGTACAGAAAAACCACCTGTCCACAAAGGCCACTTTTCCCCGTTTCCCTTGAGCGGTCTTTCTATACAGGTTTGACTGGTATTTATATGGATTTCTATGTATAGAATGTGTATGGAATTCTATATAACACCCATTCTCTGCAGAGTTCTATAGACAGTTCAACGGATCTTCAATGTAACATCTAATTAATTCTGCAGAACACCCATTCTCTGCAGAATTTTATAAATGTATATAAATGAATGATATACACTCCAAGGCAAAATAAAAACCAGAGTTGTGTCAAAGCCACCCAATGCTCGCCTGTTTATACATTTATCTTTTTAAAAGACTGTCTAATATATTTTTTATAAAGCATTGCAGTGAAGTCTGATCCAAATAATTTTAAAGCAATATATGTATTTGTATATTGTAATCAGTAAACTAGTACACATCTCTATTATAATACCAAGCTTGCACACTAAAAACTCGGCTCGCGGTCACACGATCCCTATGAAATTGCTGTGGCACTTAGGACATGCCGACAATGTTTGGGAAGTCTTGGCTTCCATAGTACCACTTGCATTTTGCACAATGCGTATTTTTGTCATTCCCCGTGTACGGTCTGTCGTCTGCTACCAGCTATGTTGTACTGCTATCCCGTGCATGTGCACGGGTATCGCTAGTATTAAATGAATGGCAAGCGTCTAGTATAAACAGGCGAGCATTGGGTGGCTTTGACACCATCTTAGGTTGAAATTTAAAATAATTGTAATTTCAACTTCACTACACCAATAGTATACCCCAAAGGAACCTCCATGCCAAATATCAGCATCCTAGTACACATATAAATGAATGGCAAGCTTCTAAAAATAACTTGCACAAAAACTTTAACGTTGATGTGCTACAAAAAAGTTAAGTTCAAAACAGGTCAAAAATTTAAAACATTTGAAATTATTTTTTAATTTCAACTTCACTACATCAATAATATACCCCAAAGGAACCTCCATGCCAAATATCAGCATCCTAGTACACATATTAAATGAATGGCAAGCTTCTAAATAACTTGCACCAAAAACTTTAACATTTTCACGCTCACTCGACGCTGACGCTTCACATCGGACGCCGGCGTATCGCTATAGCTCTCTGTTCTTCGAACAGGCGAGCTAATAAAAATGAGCCACGTCAATTTTTCAACATTTTTTGGTCATACCTATTTTACCATACATTAAAAAAACACAAAACCACCAAAATACCAGAACGTGCAGAAATAACTACAAATCAGAATGGAATAGCTTGTCCCTTCACTTTCGTTCAATAATCCAGTCTTTTGGTCAAACTTTCAGAAAGCTTCTTGCACCAAGAAATGTTAATGTTGTCCCCATTCATGTTTGACAGCTTCCCAAAGTTGATCAGAATTTGTAAATTTCCTTTCAATAAGTTTGTGCTGAATATCGGTCCAAAGTTTCTCCATGGGGTTAAAATTAGGACTCTGACCAGGGCAGAACATAAGTTTCAGGGACTTTTTCTCCATCCACTTTTTGGTGGCTTTTGCAGAATGGGCAGGCGCATTATCTTGTTGAAAAATGACTTCGCTTTTCTCCTCTCTCTAATATTCTCTAATAATCCTTTCTCTAATATTTTCTGGTATTCCTTGACAGTAATTGACTTCATACTTCATCAGCTCACCAACACCAGCATACGAAAATACACCCCAGACCATGATTCCACCTCCTCCATGCTTCACAGTTGTTGAAATGCACTCAGGGTTGAATCTCTCACCAGATCTGTGAAAGCAACGTTTTGGGCCATCAATGCAAAGCTCCAATCTTGATTCATCACTCCACAGAAATTTCTGAAACCAATCTGAATCACAGTTCCCATATTCAGCCAAAAAGTGCAATTTGTTCTGAATGTTTTTCTTAGATAATAGAAGCTTCTTAGCACATCTTCTTGAGACAAAACAAGCATCAGTCAATATTCCTGCGATGGTCCTTCTGGAAACAGTCTTGTTTTCAACAGTTCTGCACTCGTCTGACAGTTTCTGGCTTTTCTTTCTTTCCTGGAGAACGAAGAATTTCAGTCACCTGTCAGCTTTAACTGGCAGTGGCTCTCGGCCTGCCCGATTCCTTCTTCCTTGCAGTAGAACCAGTTTTCTGGAACTGTAGACCTATTCTCCTTATGGTCAGCAGAGAAATAGGAATTTTCTCCTTAAGGAGCTTGTAGATTTCAGTGTCTTGCCCACTTGACGAAGACGAGCAATTCCATTTTTAAACATCCCATCAGCATGGAACTTCTTTCTTTGGATGCATTTCGAAATTGAAACAAAAATCATGACCTACACTAACACTGAACAAGTCATAAGTTAGAGTAATTTAGGCACTACATGTGCACTAAACAGTTGAAAAACGTGACAACATCCTAAAAATGCATTGCAGATCTTTAAAAGTATACAGTACTTCTAAGAGTAAAAATTATTTTGATTTTTTTTTTGTGACAGAACAACTCAAAACAGTCTCATCTTCCTTTTTTGTGAAAATTTTTGATCTATTTTGTCTTACATGAGATTGGCCTTCAAAGATGAAATACGGAAATTTTGGTTTTTTTTGAGAACAAAACTTCGTAAAACACGAATTTTTTCATAAAAATTGCTGGAATCCACACGGTAATTTTAGCTGCTCTAACATGAGCAACTGATTTAAACTGTAATATGTACTGCACATCTATGGCTACAAATTAGAAACGAAACAGCTTGGCTCATTTTTTTTGCTCCGAAGTGTAAAACATCTAAATTAATTCTATAAAACACCCATTTTCCGCAGAGCATTATAAACATTAAATGGATCTTCAATATAATGTGCAATAAATTATACAGAACACCCATAGACATCTCAATGGATTTTCCATCGAAAGTCTCATTCAATCCACAGAACAACCGACCTCTCCGAAGAGTTCTGTAGAATTTCATCAGGTTCCATAAAAATTATATTGAGGTATTTTGAAATTCGATTGAGCTCTGAAGAATTTCTGCAGAACATTTTTTGAAGGGGTAGGCAACCTATTGTTGGCATCCTGACCAAATTCAAAATTCCTGCCCAAACCAGCAGAGGGCTCTCAGACAGAGCATCAGCGGAACAGAAACACCGTAATCCAATGATGCCACCCTGCAGTTTCGTGTTGCACACTAAAGAAGAAGACGAAGATGAAAACGTCAAATCGATCTCACTTGAGTTTGAATCTCGGCCCAGCTATAAACTGTCACCCTGGCATTTCGCAGGCAGGGCAATACAGCAGTGTGTCATCCCTCAGAGTGACGATAAGCTGGGGTTTTTTTTTTGGATACATTATCGAGGCTCGTATAAGAGCTAACACACAGAACATATAACAAAGGGAACAAGAGAGGCAGGAGAGGGAATCACAAAACAGTGGGGAACAGAGACATTAGAAGATCTGTGGAAGGGAGATGGATGGGGTGGCATACACGGGGTAAACAAGATGGACACTACAGGGACTGTCAGGAAAGAAAACAGGGAATTTGAAGGAGGTGGGTTTGGGGTGGATTAATGGGGGTAGAAAAGATCGTGGTTTTCAAAGGGGGAAGATAAGAGATGGTGATGAACAGCTATTTTGAAGACCTGGAGGGAAGAGTGGGGTTGAAGAGAGTGTGTGGGTTTGTTCCAAAGGCTGGATAAAAGAAGAATGAAAGAGTCAAGATGTGTAGTGATTCTTGATTTTGCCACTTTCACCAGAAGGGGTTTTTGGTGGACCTTGAGCACCCTGCAGAAATATTGGGCGGGGGGGGGGGGGGGGGGGGGGGTACAGATCACAGACAGAGCAGATGGTGTGAGGCCGGAGAGGAGACAGGTGTCCTGTCTGCGAGAATTAGTTGGGTGGCATCAAATATCGCAGTGTCCTTTGCGAAGATTAGGCAAGCTATCACCGTCACTCTGAACAAATTACAAATTCCTGCTCTAACCCACAAGGGGGCACAGTATCAGCAGTATAGCCATGCCCCCAATAAATGATGATGCAATTTGCAGCCACTTGTTGCATACGAGAGAAGAGAAGTTTCAATCTTTTTGGGGACTAACGCTGCATTGTCAGCATTTGAGAAACAAATAATTGCACCACCATTAAAAATGCAAACATTTCTTATCAAAATCAAGAAACATCCACAACAATAAAAAGAGCAATCATAGATTGCAGACCCTCTCCAGGACTTGTTTTGTGTGGTGTGTTGTGTGTGTTTGTGTAGTTATGTGTGGTGTACTGTGTGTGGTATATGTTTGCTGGTGTATTACATAATTAATTAGAGATAATTAGAACTGCCACTTTATAACTGCTGGCAGTGATGACCGGGTTTCAAGATGTCCAGCTTTGATCGGACACCTGACACTGACCCATGACGTTTTTTAATTATTATTCAAATGGAAGATCAAATAGGTAGAGTTCTACATTGGAGTAATCAGCAGGAACCTGGATAAGATTAGCATTTCAGCTGGGTGCTACTCTTCCCCCAAACCCATCCAGGCACAGCCAAGTGAGCCCGAACAAAATAATTTTTAAAAACCCAGATCAAAAAATTAAATAATTCTGGCTGCCAGACCATGTGCCTGATCAAGTTGAAATTTAATGCATGTATTCCCCATCACGACTCGATCACATTTGTGAAGTTTCACATCGATTGATTAAGCGGTTCCAGAGAAAACATTATTTAGTATTTTTATTAAATCCAATATGGCTGCCAAAACATGACATCAATTATTCCTTAACAACCTTGTACACGCATGCCTTAGGGAACATTTATGTGAAGTTTCCCCTCGATCTGTCCAGCCGTTCTGGAGAAGGTTTTTTTTAATGTTTTAAGGTAAATCCAATATGGCTGCCAAACCATGTGACCCATGACATCATATGTGTGAACCTTTTGTTCCTCATGGATATGCAGCCATATGTGTAATGTTTCGCCTCGATCTAGTCAGTCATTTCAGAGATTTTTTTTCACACTGATCAGATGTAGCGTTCTACATATGCAATTATGACGTCATAACGAAGGCACCGATGATGTAAATTTTTTTTTTTAAATGGTGAAAAAAACCAATGGTGAAAATTTCCTCTCAATCCGACAAGTGGTTGTGGAGAAAAACACGTAAGTTCTGTGCGGACAAACAAACAAGACAGACACAGACAAACGGACAAAAATGTAATACCCTCTCTTTCCGCGATGGTAATAAGTAAGTACAGTACGACATCACCAACATGCTGATCTTTCCTCCAAGAAAGCGACATCACAGAATTATATTAAAAAGGTGCAAAACAGATCCCTTTAACCAGAAAAATTCGCTTATTTCCAATTATCAGCAAGGCCATAAAATCCATCATCGCAGTTTGTATGAAATCCTTCCTTTTCTCCAACCTCATCTGAGATGACCAATATGGATTCAGACCAGGTCACTCTACCTTGGACATGCTGCTTCAACTCACCCAACAATGGATGTAGGCCCTCAATATCAAACATGCGATCACGGGTGATTCTGGACATACCTCGAGCTTTTTATACAGTCTGACATCCTGCCTTACTCTCCAAACTCTGCCTATATGGCATCCAAGGCCGACTCCGCACCATGGCTGACTGATTTCTTCCACTCTCGTAGCCAATGTGTGGTACTCAATGGAATCCTTTCATCTCCTCTCCCTGTCAAGGCTGGAATGCCCCAAGGCAGTGTTCATTGCCCAGCCCTAGTCCTGATTTTCATGAATGATCTCTGCCTCTCTGGAAAATCCCCCTTATCTATTTGCTGATGACTCCACCTTGTGCCAAAACATCCCTCATCCTTTTGACAGACAGGCAGGCTTCAGCCTCTTCCCTCTCTTCAGGCCATGAAAAAAAAAATGACAAACTGGAACAGACACTTGGAATATGTATTTTAACCCGAGAAATCTCACTCACCATCTCTCCCTGAAAGGACCGTACCGCAACCCGCCCCCCCCAATCTACCTTTCTCAACAACCCTCTCAAAGTTGTCACTCAAACGCTTGGATCTCACTCTCAGCCATGATCCCTCTTTGGCAAACCACACTTCCAAGGTCAGCTTCCGAGGCCAGCGTCGAATGGGCATCCTCCGTAGTGCAAAGTCCTTCCTTGACACACCTGAGCTCCTTTCAAACCTACAAGGCTTTCATCCACAGCTTGATGGAGTACTGCTCTCCCCTCTGGACTGGCTTCCCTGCCTCGCACCTTACTCAGCTTGATGCCATGGGAACTAAGTCTTTCAACATTAGTGGAATCTCTCACGATGAAGCTGAGTCAATGGGCCCATCACTTCATCATTGCAAACAGGTCGGTGGTCTCTTTATTATTCTGCCTTATTTCTGGTCTTGCACTCTCTGCTATTTCCGTGCTTTGCTCCCTCACCGCCCAGGTACCTGCATGACACACGCGGTCCACCAGCAATCCCCCTCCTCGTGAAAATTCCTAAATTTAGAATCACTGCTCACCTCCAATCATTTGTTACTCTTTTGCACTCCCTGTGGAACCAACCTCCACACTCTCTTCAATCTCATTCTTCCCTCTAGGTCTTCAAGACAGCTGTTCACCACCATCTCTGGTCATCCTCCATCCAAAACCATGATCTTTTCTTCGCCCCATTAAATCAACCCCACAACTCCCAAAATTTTGCTTCTGTATCCATACTGCCCACCATGTGGGTAACAATGAGGGGTAGGGGAAACCTACCCCCTCATTGTTATCCGCATTCCTTGTTTGTCCGTCTCTATTTTTTTCCTCCGCCCTGCTGTTGGTGTTTCCCCTTCTCCTGTTGTTCCTTTTGTTATGTTGCATCCTGATCAATTCTGTATTGTAGCTCTTCCATGTACCTTGACAATGTATACAATAAAATAAAAACTTTTTGTTTTTTAAAGGAAGCCAACATTTACTAATCACATACTAATCAGTTTCACTATGTATTTTTGTTCAAATTTTATGGACATGAGCAAACCACTACATTTTTGAGAAGCTTATGGCATCAAGAATATGAAAATCAATGTTTACATTTGTGCAGATGCCTGCATCGGCACCGTTTTGGCTTTTCAAAATGGCCACCATAAAATAAGAATTTCCAAATATCTCAACTTGTAATTGACATAGAAACTTCATTGTAAATGCTAATCCTATGTTTCCAGGCCCAAGGAATCCAAAGCTTGTGTCAAATTAGTGATTATGAACACCAAAAACAGATCCTCAAGTGCGGCCACAGCAAGAGAGCAGTCCGTGCCGTGCACACATCCACACTTACATGGCTCTGTATGAACTTGCTCAAGAATAGTTATTCACAGAGATGCCACAACTAAAAGAAATCTGCTCAAAACCAGCAAATGAATTACAGGAAGCCTGCGGAAACACAGTTTCTGGGACAAGAGATTGAGCAGAATGCATCAGAATTGCGAACACTCACCTTCTTCAAGTCTTGACCAACGAGAATGTCATTCAACAGCTGAAGAAGTGGGAAGCTCAGAAATAATTACCTCCACCGGGTTGAAACCATCTTGTTCTTTGATGAAGCATCCAGAAATGCTGATGTCGTTCCCCATATGGAGGCTGGAGAAGCACTCAGCAAGCTGTTTTTCACAATATATCAAATAAAATACAAACACCTCTGGTCAAGGTACATCGCCGACATGCATGGAATGAAGACAAGCCATTCAGCAACATGGCGAGAACTTCAAGATGGAAACATATCTGTCACCAAGAGTGACATTCCGTTCGTCTCAATAGGTGCAGACCATGCCTGCGAACTTTTCAACAAGATGATGAAGGTTCATTCTTGCCGAATTGGCATGGCATTTCCAATAATGCAAATGCTAGTGTGGAAGAAAATAATTATATTAATGTACTCTAAATTGTAATTGTGCTGGTGTTTTATAAATTTAATTTTTATGCTATAAGTCGAATTGGCTGTCAGTGTTCCTTCCCATTAGCCAAGAGTCTTTTGCCCTAAATGTTGATAAAAGGAGTGTCTTGCTATGGAACAAAGTGACCTGGGTTGATAACACCAACTTTGTTATGATTATATCGTTTGCTTTTCACCTCGAAGACACGTATTGCATTTTGGAGTTCTTTGGCTAATGTTTAACAGCCCCTTCCACTCTCCCATGAAAGCATATAAATACCAGAAATTGTAATGTTGTTTTAGTGCAAGCATGTGAGGATGTATACCATCTCAGTGGGTTGCACTCCTTGGGACTGGCCAAGTACCAAGTATAATAAAACTCTCTGATGTAATATACTTTCACGTTGTGGCAAGTGAATTGATCGGTGTCTGTCATTTGAATAACAGGATTTCCATCGAGTCGGTTAAACGGTTGATTAAAAGTAAATACAGGACCAAATAAAACGTTAGGCAATAACTTCCACAACACTAGGCAGCGGTTCTTCTTGGCTTCTCTAGAGATATCATGCCTCTCAACATTGTTTAAAGGACAGTTCAGGCTTCAAGTAAACAAACCAGAGGAACACCATGATGTAAGACCCACTGCTGTCAGGAACGAGCATGATACTGAGCCACGTGAATCCCATTGCTGTTGAAGGTGATCAGCTATACAATTTCATCATACATGCAAATGTACGACAAGAGAATGTTCCACAAATCTTGAACATTAATGACATTGGACAGAAGCTTTATGAAGATTATGTCACTGACATCAATGGAGGTGTTCGTCTCTGGGCACGTCAAAAAACAGAACAAGATGTACATGTCTGGCAGCAAGAAACAAACTTTCAAGTTCCGTGACCAGACAGTTGATCGAAAAGAGACCAAAGATCTCTATGGTCGACTGATGGTTCTCACCAGGTCGAGCAGGGACATTGATCAGAAAAATACAGTTGGCAACTATGAGTTCACATTGACTCCGAGAGCACTATTAGCACCAGACGGCTCAATGCTGCCATGCACTGACAAGTCCAAGCTGATACACAGCCTTGAAAAGCTGGCAAAAACAGAGGAAACCCAGGAACAGACAGAACCTCTAGCAGCCAAAGAGCAGGATGATGACAGAGGTCCTGTATCATCATCTCCATCAAATAAAAAGTCGCTGTTGTTGATGGAATGGTGCTTGTCCAGAAGATGACAAAGAAATCAAGGATAATCAGCACAATCAAAGATCTAGCCCAGTGTTTCAATGACAGGCTCGTGAGCTTGAAAGCAGGGTTCAGTGAGGTCATCCTGGTCTTTGATACATACAAACCTGACTCACTAAAGGAGACAACTAGAGAGAGACGACGACAAGGAAAAGCTCTTATACAGTTTTCAGGTTGCAGATGATACGAACATCAAACACATCCCACTGGCACTGTTTCTTTCGCACGAAAAAACACAAAAGCAGATTTGACAGACTATCTTGCCAAAGCAACCCTTGATGACAACAAAAACTCACCTCAGTTAGTCATCACATCAGCATCAGGTAATACCAAAAGCAACAGAAACATGCACGTTGAAGACAACAATCACGAGGAGGCTGACACATTTATGATTTACCTGGCAGCGGAGGCATCACAGCGGTGTTCTGATGCACAGCCAGTATTCTTCACTCCTGATACTGACGTCTTGGTTCTGGCTGTGGCACACCATGACAAGCTCTGCAAAAAGAGATCTATTTTGACGGTATCAGGTACAGTCGAAATAGAGCCAATCTAGAGAGCTATGGGCAAAGAAAAGGTGCAAGCCATACCTCTATTCCACGCATTCACTGGAGCAGACAATGTTGGAAAATTCTCAGGAATAGGCAAAACAAATTGGTTTCAGAAGTAAATGAAAGCTGAAATGCACTTAGAGCACTGATGAAACTACCGGAGGACAGAGATGTTCATGCAGAAGGAATAACTTGCCTTGCACAGAACGCGAAAACAATGCAGACTGTAATGTTCAATGAAACTGAGAGTGATGATGATGTGTAATGATGTGTCAAACTGAGATAGGAAATACTGTTGCGAATCTGGAAGCCATGAGCACACAACATACAGGTCCTATAGATCAGTTATATCGGTAAGTAGGTGTTGCCAGTTAGCTCCCTTTTCCCTTGTCTAATGGGAATTAAATGTACGTGCGCTGTGCGTTATTTTAATAGTTAGGATTTTTACACCCCTTATAACAACTCGCCTTAACCTCGCTTCCTCACACTGACGCCATTGTATACGTGCATCCGACCACGTACGTGGGCAGAGTTTCCTCGGCCACCAGAGCTCCGACTCCGCCCCAGCCAGAGAGATGGAATGTTCCCCGCGACCAATGAGAGGCGAGACGTCTCAGACATCGACTTTCTCATGAACCCTCGACCAATGAGAGGCGAGACGTCTCAGACATCGACTTTCTCACGAACCCTCGACAATGGGAGGCGTGAGACGCCACAGACATCAACTTTCTCACGAACCCTCGACCAATGGGAGGCGTGAGACACCACAGACATCGACTTTCTCACGAACCCTCGACCAATGAGAGGCGGAACGTCTCAGACATCGACTTTCTCACGAACCCTCGACCAATGGAGGGGTGAGACGCCACAGACATCGACTTTCTCACGAACCCTCGACCAATGGAGGCGTGAGACACCACAGACATCGACTTTCTCATGAACCCTCGACCAATGGGAGGCGTGAGACACCACAGACATCGACTTTCTCACGAACCCCGGACCAATGGGAGACGAGACGTCTCAGACGGTGATCCTTCCCACGATACCCCATCCCACAGGAGAAATGCCATATAAGAAACGCCAGGGCCTTGGAAAGAAGGTGAGCGTCAGGGGTGAACGTCAGTGTGAGCGTCAGGGGTGAACGTCAGTGTGAGCGTCAGGGGTGAACGTCAGGGTGAACGTCAGCGTCAGGGTTGGGCGTAAGCATCAGGGTTGGGCGGTCGGGTTCAAGGTGCCGGAGATCGACTCGTCTGGTCTGGTCGGCCTGGTAGTGATCGAGTTTGAGGTGCTGGAGATCGACTCGTCTGGTCTGGTCGGCTTGGCAGTGATCGGGTTTGAGGTGCCGGAGATCGACTCGTCTGGTCTGGTCGGCTTGGCAGTGCTCGGTCGTCTCTCCGTCTTCTCCACCTGGCATCCGACGCTTTTCCTCCGTCCTTGGTGCTTGGAGTGGATCGTGTTGTGGTTCGAGTCCCGTCGAGCCAGATCGTCGAAGACCACACGAGGTGGACAGGCCAAGCGCAGGCTCTGGTCTCTCGCTCACCTGTCATCGGGCTGGAGGTCTTCAATAAAGACCATTGGGTCCGTTTCTGTGTGTGTGTGTGTGGTGTGTGTGTGTGTGTGTGTGTGTGTGTTGTGTGTGTGTGTGTGTGTGGTGGGGGCCCGTCTTAAAGTAGTAACTGTTAAGTGCCTTGTACATTATTCGATTTCATTTCGTTAGTCGAGATAACTCTGCTCTTACGTGCTCCCCTCCTCCCCACCTATTATAAATAAACCCATGTGTTAAATGAATAAGTTCGTTTTTGTGTTCTTTTATGTTTAACACGGTGCGTGTTGGAAAATTAGCCAGGCTGTTGCCGCTGTAAAGGGACATTTGACGACGAAAGCTCGGTGACCGTCCGCCGGGTCGCACACAGTTCGAGTACGCTAGCGTCTCGTTCCGTACGAGCATCGTCGAGGGTGAATTTCCCCGGTAGTTGGACGACATGGTATTTAGGTAAATTGAAATTGGCAATCGACCCTACCCCACGTGGTCGACCTATTGGCGAACTTCGGTCCATACAGGACCCGTCGGCTCCGGAGTTATCCGGGTGACGACCTATCCATTCCGGGTGATCGGTGGAGCCGACTCTACTGCTCCATCTGGCGGTCGTGCTCGTCGCCGATACCCGGCCCCGCAACAATTGGTGTTCAGGACGGGACTCGTACCCCTCCGTCTCCACGAAATTCACGGATTCGGATCAGGTGTAGGGAGCGAACCCCCCCCCCCACCCCCCGTTTTCCCCAAATTACGAGCATATTAAAATTTATTCCAACACGCAATGAGCTGAGGCAGGTGGTAGTGGTAATGGTTAGTGGTCGACGAACCATGGTCCAGGACGTCAACCCATGCAAGAAACTTTCCCCGCAGCCGAACCCAGAAGTGGTTTTGGGAGCGGCGGGAGGGGCGGCGCATGAGCGCCCCCTCCAGCAAACTGCCCTCCCGGTCCCGAGTGAATTGGCTCCGTCAGGGACATTTGACTGGAGCCGGTTAGTGGAAGTATTAAATGGATTTAAAAAAAGAAATGAAAGAAGATATGGAAAATGAAATGAAAGCGAACACGCAGGATCTGCGAAGCGATATGGATGCAAATATGCAAACACTGAGGGGCGATATGCAA
>CM068953.1:162675361-162689812 GCA_035128595.1 Eptatretus atami | reverse complement strand
TTACTACCCAGGAACAAAAATTGTGTTACATAGTGTAATGGGTGTGTGTGTGAGAAAATTTGCCACAGTGACAACGATGGTGGCGCATGAAGTTTTCCTGAACCGACCATCTCTGAGCAACTATGGCAACCATGAAGATTCAGAAAATCCAGAAAATGAAGAACCTAGTATAAAATAGTCGAGACACCGCGTCAGTGGGATTTTATGGAAAATACGAAAGTGCAGACACTAGTGCCCTTGGGACTGACGAAGGCCCTTTTGAAAGAATTCAACAATTGTTGCTAAAGAACCAAAAACAGATGGATGATTGTGATGAAGGGATGTGGGACAATAAAGATATCAAAAAAACTGAAGGGGAAAAATAATTTGAGCGGCTTGTTCAAATAAAAGCTGATGAGTATAATTGAAATATACCATCAGAGATGGGGAATCCCCCGCCATTGAATGAAAAAGGTCATACATATTCCGCAGTAATGAGGGAGGTGAATTGGAAACAAGACACCATTTGGTCATCATCTCGAAAAAGTTCCCCAGGGGTGAGGAACGTAGTAACCAAAAATAATTGAAATCAGATAAGCGGTTTTCCATTTATTACAAAAAAACATTTTTTTCAAGATTGCCGCCCCAGTCGCCATCTTGGATCCGGCCACGCCCAAAATCAATAGGGTCCTTCCTTTTCAGGTGGTACATTGTGTGACTCAAATTTCAAATCGATATGGCGAAAAAACTTTTTTTTCAAGATGGCACCACAGTCGGCCATCTTGGATCCGGCCACGCCCAAAATCAAAAGGGTTCTTCCTTTTCAGGTGGTACATGTGTGACCCAAATTTCAAATCGATATGGCGAACAGTTTATGGATAAAAACTGCCTTTTTACAGGGATAAAAAGGCAACTGCCTATTGGATGTACATTTTTGGTGTGCACAGGGTTCGTTTCTTCCAGATCGCCTGGGCGCCCAAACTCTGTGGAACGAGACAGCACAGGGAGGTGGTGGCACCCGAGGGTTGCATCCACTCGCAAGGGTGTCAACCCACCACAGAGCGCAAGTCTGGGTGACGCGGTAGAAACGGGCCTGCCGCTAGCCGGCGACAAATTTAAATTTCTGTAGGTTTCTCCTTACAGAACAAACCCTGGTGTTGTTATGTATGAACAAAATGGGGGACCGTGGGGAATTGAATTTATAATGAGGTAAAATGCCAATTAGCTTCAGTTAGTGCTTTGAGAAATAATTTAATAAATATATGCTGGGAAAGCTAGTAGGGAGGTAGAATACACACATTCCTCTGTAGTCATAAAAACCTTGTAAAACCTGATCTCTTTCCAGATGAGCAGCAAGGAATCAAATACTCTTTCACCCGGGCACAATAAGCAAGGTCCGATAACAAACCGTTTTTCATCCTGTGTTTGTGATTTTTACCTTACAAAGTTCCATCTGTTGTTTCTCCAAGAGGCCTCGGTTTGTTCAATTAAATTCCTTTGATGTATTAACCATGCCCTGGAGGGATCACATATATACATGCTATACTCAATGTAAGTTTAAGTTTTTCTGTTCGAGATATTGCTCCAGGCTAAAAAGCTTCCTCTTGTGCACAAGTGTTTGTCTGATTTTTTTTCTGAATAAACAGCTTAAACTGAAACAAAGGTTCTTTCTGTCTTAAGATGGCCAAAACTGCCGCGACTGTTTCCTTCGTGAAGAGTGGGCAAGCTATCGTCGGCACCATGAACAAATTACAAATTCCTGCCCTGACCAGCAGAGCTTATTGCCTTAGCAGCACAGCTGTGCCCTCAGCCAATGATGCTACCCCACAGCCTTATGCTGCACATGAATGAAGAATAATAATCTCTCTATATATTGGCATATATTTCTTGAAAGTAGTTGTTTGAGATAATAAAATGTTAGCTTTTGTGAGATAGTAAAGTGACATTGTACAACTTGTGACAACAGATTGCTACTCTAACGGTTTTCAATGTGACTAACCTTTTGACATCTTTGAACTTCCTGTCAAGGTAACAAGGGATAGAAGTAGAAACAAGGCAACACCAGTTTTACCTTCAAATGTAAACAATGGCATGAGTTTTTGGATGGAAATAAAATGAAAGTCGCTTGAGGATTATAAACTTATAATTCTTCAAAATTCTGCATCGGACTGCCGGACAAGCTACAAAAGGAAAAAACCTGCAGGTAGACAACATCACTGCACAAAAGTTCAGCATCATATCAGTTTGTTTAAACATGTTCTCAAATAAATAAATAAATAAAAAGTCCACATCAACCTTTAACAGGCCTTTTGCTGTACGTACTTGAGATTAAAAAAAAAAGTGTTGCAGTATTTAAGTTGAAAAAAGAAGTTGAAAACAAAAACGTAATCAGAAAAATACACCCGTGCGGGAGTGACGGTCATCTCTGCGAGAAAAAAATCGTCATTTTGCAACTACATGAAGCAGTTTTCGCAAAATTCAGTCACGTGACGTGTACGTATTCGAAGATATCGGTATTCTTTCGAATGGACATGAAAGACAAGCTCAGCTACTATGCAATGACACCATTCACTAACTTTTACCATGCCCAGTAGAGAATATCTAGCCTCCTGAAGGTAGGGCAGTTTTTGCAAACTTTGAAGTCACGTGACGCGAAAACGAAAGCGAAATTCGAAAATCCGTCCCGACCAAATTTAGATATTGTCCCATACATTCATATGCCACAATCAAATTCAAGATCGCTTGAGACATGTAGGAGGAGATAGATTTTGAAAATCGTCATTTTCACATTTTTTGCCAACTTTGAAGTCACGTGACACGAAAACGAAAGCGAATATTGAAAATCCGTCCCGACCAAATTTAGATATTGTCCCATAGATTCATATGCTACAATCAAATTCAAGATCGATTGAGAAATGGCGGGGAGATAGAATTTGAAAATCGTCATTTTCGCAACTTCAAAGGCCTCGTGACCTTGACCTTCGGTGACCTTGAAAGTCATACCATCGTGTACGTCTCATCGACCTCTATCAGGATCACTAATGACCAGAACTCCCCGTCAACTTCATTGTGAACGGACGGACGGATCGAAGGACATCGACACCATATTATTAGGTCATGCTCGAAGAGATGACCTAAAAAGGGGGGGGGGGTTCACACATGCACAACAATCCCAACCCCGTGGATCAGGTACTCGTGTACACTACCAAAGTTCTTCCCTACTCCCCCCCCCAAGAAAATGCAAAATGTAGCCCATGTTATAAAAAAAAAACAGAAAAAGGAAATTGAACACAAGAAGAAAACGCTACACACAAATTAATTTTAATGGAAAAGACCACAAAGAAAGCATCACTTTTAACAAACTAAGTTAACATCTTGGAATCCAAATTACAACCATAATATCCAACATTCCAGAAACCAAATATTTACTGTTTCATTACTGTTGTGCTCAATAACAACTATGAGTAAAAATCATAAAACAAGGAGAATATTACCTGCCACAGTTTAAGTACATGTTATAATCCTAGTAACTGTTTAAACAGGTCACCTTTCCTTAACCTAGGTACTAAAATGTGTCTTGTTGAAGAGCTTAGTGGGCCAGGGAACCATAGGCTGGCCAATTCTTTTCCAGCATATCCAGAGTAGGAAAAGGACCGGGCATCTCCACATTGGGAAAGGGGATCTTGGGCTCGTATGGACGTTGGGGTTCAGAATGCCTGGTGGGTAAAGGGGGAGGGTAAGTAATCATGGCAGGCTGCTCAACAGGCGGCCTTGGAAGATCAAAAGGGGGCCTGATCTGCTCATAGCTTGTTCTCGAATCCAATGGGGTATTATGTGGCTCAGCATAAGATTTTGGAGGGTCAAAGTAACGCTTTTGTGGGTCAAGATAAGATTTTTGTGTGTCAACATAAGATTTTTGCGGGTCAAGATAAGATTTTTGCGCGTCAAGATAAGATTTTTGTGGGTCAAGATAAGATTTTTGCGGGTCAAGATAAGATTTTTGCGGGTCATAGTAGGAATTTTGCTGGTCAAAGTAGGATTTTGGCTGGTCATAGTAGGATTTTGGTGGGTCATAGTAGGATTTTGGCGGGTCATAGTAGGATTTTTGCGGGTCATAGTAGGATTTTTGCGGGTCATAGAAAGGTTTTTGTGTGTCATAATAGGATTTTGAAGTGTCATAGTAGGATTTTGATGCATCATAGCAGGACTTTGACGGGTCAAAATAGGATTTTGACGCGTCAAAATAGGATTTTGACGCGTCAAAATACGATTTTGATGGTTCAAAGTATGATTTCGATTTGTCGAAAAATGATGCAACGGGTGACTTAGGCTTTTTCCAGGGATTCCCTTGGGATCTAGGAGTACTTCGGGGTTTAAAAGACCGAGATGCTGGCATCTTCGGGTTGTTGCGCCATCTCGTTGGACCCGAGGCTGAAGTCTGGGCTTTAGGGAAGTTCAAAGCTAATGATGGTTTTGAGGTTGATACCTGGGTCTGACCTTGACGCTGCTTCCACTTCAACCTGGAAATAAAAACACACATACATACCATTCAGTGTGGGGTAACAAAATACATCAGAAACAAGGAGCTGATACTTTTGGTCTACCACCTTTTGGGTGGTATGAGAAATAGATATCTGTAATATGAAAGCTAAATGTTCAACAGTATTTGAAATATCAGATACACAAGCCAAGTTACTGAGATGGTTTCATAGGCAAAAAAAAATTCAGCCAATCACAACCATCATCTAATCAGGTTGAGACAATGTCATGGGGAATAGATAACTGCAATATGAAAGCTAAATGTTCAACGGTTTTTGAAATATCACGTACACAAAAGTACATGGACGGATGATAGGTCGGTTGGTGAGAGCTCATTTTAATGTCCCCCATCTCCGACATTGATGAAGGGTGGGAGACAAAAGCAGAAAAAGTCAAACATTTCCCACCAGGAGTGCCAATGCAACTGACAGCTTCCTGTGGAAGGGAAAGCCGAAAATAGCTCTTTAGCCCAGGTTATATTCATTTATTTGTTTGTTATTCATATTTGTTTGTTGCCACCTAAGGTGGACAGAGGCTACATTTTCACCCCTGTCTGTCTGTGTGTTTGTCTGTGTGTTTGTCTGTGCGCAGGATATCTCAAAAAAGTTATGGACAGATTCGGACGAAACTTGGTGGAGAAATTGGGTGTGTGACGAGGACAAATTGATTTGATTTTGGTGAATAATCTCCTTTCTCACACCACCAGTGTTGGAATACCAAGTCCAGCAGTGAGCCTGTAGGTACTGAAACCATGAACCAGCCAACTCAAGTCCATGACTTCTTGCAAAGTCAAGTAACTTGGTGCTATTCTGGTTCACAGTTCCAGACCCATGACGACCAACACGCGTCTCATAACCATCCCGATCAGTTCCAGTCGATGCATTGAAATCCCCCAAGACGAGAAGAGTATCTCGCCTGGGGCACCGATCAACCACAGACTCGAGCGTGGCAGAGAATGTGTCCTTCACGGGGAGATCACTTGCCTCAGTCAAAGCATATACAAAGACCAGGGTAATGACACCCAAGGAGTGACGAATCCTTGTCTCACAAAACGCTCGTTGATCGGGTTACCACAATTATCATTGGAGTCAGCTTATTGGACACAGCTACAGCAACTCCTTGGGCATGGTAACAATCAGAGCGACCAGACCAATAGTAGGTGTAACCACCTGCCATGATCTCGCCACAATCCAGTCTCCTAACCTCAGAGAGTGCTGAAATACTGATGTCAAAACACTTGAGCTCAGATGATAACAGAGACAGGTAATCATCCTCTCTTAGGGATAGGACATTCCAGGTACTCACCCGAAGGGACCACCTCAGGATAACTCAAGGAGACCGCCATCTGGTGGAGGACACTTCACCACCACCCCGACACACACTACCGCAATCTGCCCATGGAAGGTTACCCATTGGTTTTCCTCCTATCATCAAAGATTGGGGGTCCGAAGGCTTTGCCCCAATCCCGTCATCCGGTAAGCTGCCCTGCGAAGGGCAGCTGCACAGGAGGAACTCCCACAGAGTGGATTTTCAGACTTATTTTTGCTTAAGGTATGTTTTGTGGGATGAAGTGTTTTATGGTGGCCGGAGTGCAAATCCTGCCACCAACCTCCTAATAAAACGTAACCCAACTGTAGGAAGACTTCCGCAGACACAGTTTGGCACTATATATGGATGGCTGTTGGCTCACAAGGAGCTCCTCCGCCCTTTGATAGGTTTTGTTTTTAATCCTGCTGGGTGTCCATATCATACACCCTCCTAACTAAGAAACTTGGTGGAGGAGACGGCTTAGTCGCCGACAACCCGACAATGAAACAGGTTAGTACAGCTTTACATGGTATCTGAAGCAAGTCAGAGATCTAATCTGACCTGACCTGACCGAACAACAATTGGATGTGAGGTCACAAACAGCAGAGAATTACTTTGCAAATGGCTGTGAAAAAGCTCAATTTACCACGATACCAACAGCGAGTGAGCCCATCGGTGCCTGCAGCAAAGTGGCAGTAATTACGGCCTCCTATAATCGGATTAACCAATCTAATCCTCTCCAGGAAATCATACAACAACAAAAATGGTTTTATCAGCACAGCACAATTAAGAGGCAAAGTGGACACATGGTCTTAGGAAATAAGGATGTTTTACTAAAATGAGACAACATAAATAGAGAATCAGAAATGAAGAATGACATACAGAATGAATAAATGAATAAAAACTTAGCACAACAGAGGAACTAAAACCCGAGATACCATGTTCATTCAACTTTCACCCAACACTGAAACAGTACAGGGTAGTGATGCAAGTTGCGGGGGGAGGGGGGTCGCTGGTGTGCAGAGATATATATGCCATATATATATATATATATATATATACACATACATACATATATATGTATATGCCATATGGATACAAACAATCACGACATAATAGTGACCGAAGCTTTTCGTGCTGCACCCTTCAGGGTAAGATCGCAGCAAGTGAAGGAGGAAATGAAGGCACGTGCTGATATACACAAGTCTCTATAAAGGTAGACACTGATTGGTTCAACTGTAATGACATCACTGTTAATCCGAACGCCTATTGGTCGGCTCATCATCTTCACCTCGAGCTCCCATTGGCTGGAGCAGAGTTCGCCAATGATTTAAGTTTGCACCCGCATTCCGGAGAGAGGGGGATGGGTTTCCACTAAGTTCCATTCACCATTTGTTATTCTACTTCCCTTGATCTTTCCATGCTGAAAGAGACACAGAAACCGTACAAATTCCTTTTGACGACATAATATTGGATCGGTGGTAAGGATGAAGGATGCTTCCAACATACGTAAATGATCCAATATTATGTGTATTACCAATCCAATATTATGTCGTCAAAAGGAATTTGTACGATCTCTGTGTCTCTTTCAGCATGAAAAGATCAAGGGAAGTACGGTAACAAATGGTGAATGGACCTTAGGGGAAACCCATCCCCCCTCTCCCTGGGATGCAGGTGCAAACATCAATCATCGGCAAACTCTGCTCCAGCCAATGAGATCTCGAGGTGAAAATGATGAGCCGACTAATGGGCGTTCGGATTAACCGTGACGTCATTACGGTTGAACCAATCAGTCTACCTTATAGAGACTTGCGTATATCAGCACGCGCCTTCATTTGCTGCGATCTTACCCTGAAGAGTGCAGCACGAAAAGCTTCGATCACTATTATGTCGTGTTTGTTTGTATCCATATTGAAGTTCTGTAGTACCAAACGTACATACGTACGTATGTAGGGAGAGAGAGGGAGAGGGAGAGGGAGAGGGAGAGAGAGATGCATACCATATATGAATGTATACATATACGTATATATATGTATCTATATATGTATCTATATATATGTATGTATATATATAAAGAGAGAGATGAAAAGGAACGAAAACGGACAAAAGGTCAACATTCACACAAGGACATTATTTGTTAACACACGTATGCAATCAAAACACGTATGCAATCAAACACGTATGCAATCATGCACGTATGCAATGCAGCGTATGCAATCATGCACGTATGCATCAAAGACGTATGCAATCATGCAGGAATAAAGCAAGACGAAGAACTACAAACCGTTCTATTGTTATGTACACTTATGAAATCTACTTAAGGACATGGCGCCACGACATTCATACATAGAAAAAACCCCAGGAAAGGAAAGGGCAAGAACTGGACCTCGTGGGCCTTTAATAGTTCACGGAGCTGTGAAGACCGCAGGAGTTTCGAGAGGCCGTGCTGGTTACCTGCCACCTCGTGTGACTCGCTGGTTGACCTCGACGTTTCGTCGACACGGCAGTTGGCGCTGCTCGACTTGGTTGACCCAAGCCCCGCCGTGCGGCCTAGTGGTTCGGGCCTAGCAGACGACGCCTCTGAGGAACGAACGGGCCTTTGCCTCTTTCGAGAGTTGATGCTCTTTTAGAGCCGTCCGTCTTCAGCGTTGCGATCTCTCTCCGCCTTTCTCCACCTTCACGCCGTTCTGCGCGGCACGCGCAGGCTTGGCTGCGCTCTGAGCTCTGACTGCCTCCGCTGGACACGAACCCTGGCTCCAAGCTCCAGACTTCCACTCTCTGCAGCTCCCCGACAGACTCCGAACCCCGACAGACTGCTTGCTTGGCGTTCAGCGCGCCTTTATATGGGGTCCGTGAGTGAGGTCTGATCTTTCACCTCTCACCCTTCGCCCCTCGCTGGCTCCGCCCCTTTGATCTTTTGATCCGATTTCGACGCGAAGCTCGGAGAGAGCGGACGTGGTAGAAATCATCAGCTCCCGCGTCTGTCGGCGGAGATGGCGCTCGTCCGTGGGATTCGCCGTGGTGGCGAAAAGATGGCGGCGTTTGTGGAGATGAAGGTGAGGCGATGTTGTGGTTGCCTTGTGGTGGGGATGGCGTGGTTGTTGAGATAGTGGTTGTGGTTGGCGTGTGGGTGGTTGTGGTTGTTGAAGTAGTGGTTGTTCCAAAATAAAGATAGCAAAAGAATAATGGCTGACTCAAAGATCACAGCCCGGTTACACGAATAAAGCCCTTTAGACCTCGGTGGGGAAATCTAATCTGAACACAAACTTATAGACATAACTGATCTCTGGGAACCTGAATAGTGTTCTGTGAATTTCCACAACCGTAACAATATATATATATATATATATATATATATATATATATTATATTGTATATATATATATATATATATATTATATATATATATACAGGGTGAGTCAAAAGTAGCACCCGATTTCTGTTTTTTCGGCTGTCAGATTCTTTCTGGAAGTCATGTTGTTAATAATTGTCTTGCAGATTATTAGTTTTTGTAATTTATTTATTTTTGATTTTGTTTTGCAGGTTATTGCTGCGAGTTTGGAAAGTTACTGAATTTGCACCAAATTGAACCATGAATTACCTTTCAATGAATCAACGCATTGCGGCCGTGAAACATTACTACAAATGTAATGAACAACCAACGATGGCGGCACGCCGTTTGGCACAGGAATTCGATATTAACCCACCTCAGGGAAGAAACATACGATTGATTGTCGATAAATTTGAAGCAACAGGGTCGGTAGCCACTGCAAAGAAGTCTGGTCGTCCGAAAACGGCAACGAATGTAGCTAAGGCTGAAGAAGCCATCAGAAGACTGGAACAAAGTCCGCAAAAGTCAACTCGTCCTTTATCTGTAGGTTGGAAGTGAACCAATCAAGTGTTATCCATATCCTTCACCAGAAAAAAATGGAAACCTTACATTCCACGCTTACTGCATGCCTTCATGATGGAGATGACGACTGCCATCTTCAATTTTGCGGAGTTCTTAGCTAACTTCACGAAGAGGACACAATGCTAGACAACTCTGGTGGTCAGATGAGGATGTTTTAAGCTTAATGGCACAATTAACAGACACAATTGTGTCTACTGGGCTGCGAATAACCCAAGAGTGACAGTTGAGAAGGTCAGGTCAGGTCAGGTATGGGAGCATGTGCCAGAACAGCGCGTCGCTGCGTCACTTTCCGCCGGTACTCCAGGGCCTCCGTCTGGCCTTCCCCAGGCAGATGCCAAAGCCCATCCCATCTCCTTGAGATGCTGGTCAACCTGCTGCAACCACGAGGCACGTGATCGGCCCATTGGCCTCCTCCACTCACGAGACTCTCTCGCTGAGAGAATCTGGTGAGCAGGATCAGCGTCAGGAAAACGAGCACATGTCCATACAGCCGCAACTGACGCTCACGGACCATACAGGTAACAAATCTCATCCGAGTCTCTCTCAGCAACCGCTCGTTGGAACACAAATCTGACCAGCGATAGCCAAGGATTCTCCGAAGAGACCTGGTACCAAAGGAATTAAGTCTCCATCTCAGATCCTTGGTCAAGTCCAAGTCTCGCATCCATAGAGCAAGACTGGAAGCCCAAGGACCTGAAGACTCGGACTTTCGTCCTGCACAGGTACCGGCAGCGCACACCCCATGATCCAGTGAATCCATGACTCCCCAGGCCCGACCCATACGTCTATTGACCTCTGACTCACAGCCAGCAGAGACATGAATATCACTGCCAAGGTAAGTGAATCTCTCCACGACCTCAACATCCTCACCACAAACAGACACAGACAGGACAGCAGCATCCAAGATGTCATTGAAAGCCTGGATCTTAGTTTTGACCCAAGAAACCCGTAATCCCAGCGCTCCGACTCCTCATTCAGCACCTCGAGGGCCCCCAAAAGGATATCTAAAGTCTCCGCAAAGATGACTGCATCATCTGCGAAATCAAGGTCCGAGATCTTGACATTCCCAAACGATGCACCGCAGCTTGATCTTTCTGACATCCTCCCTAAAATCCAGTATACAAGTGCTGAAAAGTGTGGGGGCCAGTACACACCCTGACGAACTCTGTAACAACTGGAAATAAGTCAGAGATTGTACCACCACACTTCACAGCACTCTCAGTACCAGAGTAGAGTTCAGACATCAGATCGATCAGTTTTGGTGGCACCCACGAAGACAAAGAATCCTCCAGAGCGCATTCCGATTCATTGAATCGAACGCTTTACAGAGATCAACATAGGCTGCAAGCAGCCCCTGCTGAAACTCTCGTCTGCGTTCGGTGAGGACACGAAGAGCAAGGATACGGTCAATCGTTGACCTCTTTGGTGTAAAGCCTGACTGCTCTGGACGCTGATGCTCAAGCAGATGTGTGGCGAACCCTATCAAGAATTATCCGGGCAGACCTTGCCCGGCACTGAGAGCGGTGTCACCCCTCGGTAGTTGTTGCAGTCTTGGTGATCACCCTTCCCTTTCCAGAGAGGGACAACAAGGCCCCTCTTCCAAGCAGTTGGGATGATGCCTGTGTTCCAGGCAGAGCACAAAACTGCATGCAACGACACGAGTGCAGCATTTCACCAGCCTTGAGAAGTTCAGCATGGATGCCACAGATCCCTGGAGCTTTACCCGGTTCACCGCAGCCCGTGTTTCCACAAGCGAAGGTGGACCACAGTTGATTGGAGGGTCAGCAACAGGGATTGTGTAACACCCTTGACGTCCAACTCGACAGCTGGGGATCAGCCTGGTACAACCCCTCAAAGTAACCGGCCCAGCGGGCCTTCACTTCAGACTCCTCTGTCAAGAGCCTACACTCTCTGCTCTAACTGCAGTGCTCCGAAGGATGGGCTTGGATGAACGCAATGCGCGAATTCCCCTGTAAGCGGGACGAGAATCACCTGTCCACAGGTGATGCTCTACCCCCTCACAGATTCCTCGCACATAGGCCTCCTTGTCCACCCTTAGTGCACGTACAGTTTTACGCCTCAGCTCCCTGAACAGCTCAGCTCTGCCATTCAGCCTGGCCCTGCGACTCTGGTCAATGGTATCCAGTGTCCCTTGAGAGACAAAATTCTTCTTTGCCCTGCGGTGAGTTCCAAGACATCCACCGGCAACATCAAGGACAGTGGTCTTGAAGGCACTCCACAACTCTTCTGGACCCCCCCCCCCCAAGCACCCAGACACCCAAATGTCCACTCAGCCTGTTCGCAAACTCCTCAGCTACTCTCTCATCCTTGAGCTTGCCAACATCCAGCCTAGGCTGGGATGGTACCATCCTCCAGGATTTAAGGTGCAGCTTTAGAGTTGCTACAACAAGCCGGTGGTCAGTATTGAGGAACTGAGCACTCCGGTAGACCCTGCAGTTCTGGATCATCCTCCAGCGACCGTCAACGAGGACATGGTCAATCTCCTTTGCCACACCGCAGCGTTGGAATACCAAGTCCAGCGATGAGCTTGTGGGCGCTGAAACCATGAACCAGCCACCCTAAGTCCATGACTTCTTGCAAAGTCAAGGAACTTATTGCTATTCTGGTTCATAGTTCCTGACCCATGGGACCAACACACGTCTCATAACCATCCCTATCAGTTCCATTCGATGCATGAAATCCCAAGACTAGAAGTGTATCTCTCTGGGGCACTGATCAACCACAGACTCGAGCGTGGCGTAGAATGTGTCTTCACGGTGAGGTCACTCGCCTCGTCGGAGCATAGACAGAGACCAGGGAAATGACACCTAAGGAGTGACGATCCTTAGTGTCATAATACGCTGCTTGACCGGTGTTACCTCAATTATCATTGGGGTCAGCTTATTGGACACAGCTACAGCAACTCCTTGAGTATGGTAACCATCAGAGCGACCAGACCAATAGTAGGTGTAACCACCCACCATTATCTCGCCGCAATCCGGTCTCCGAACCTCAGAGAGTGCTGCAATATCTATATATATATATATATATATATATATATATATATATATATATATGTCCAAACGCTTGAGTCAGATGATAACAGAGACAGGTGATCATCCTCTCTTAGTATGATTGAGAAGTTGAGAAGGAGGTAAATTTACCTGGAGTGACAGTTTGGGCAGCCATATCTCCATTAGGGATAATTGGACCCTTTTTCTTTGAGGAGTCTTCACTGCAGAAATTTACCTGGATATGCTGCAAACCTTTTGGCCCAGGGTACAAGATCAGGACTGTTATTTCCAGCATGATGGAGCTCCGCCTCATTATGGACGTTATGTTCGTCATGGCTTGATGAAAACTTTCCAGAAAGTGGATCGGGCCGCGGTCCGATCGAGTGGCCGGCACGCTCCCCAGACCTTACACCTCCAGATTTCTTTCTTTGGGCTCATGAAAGACCTTGTTTATTGTGAAAAGCCTCGTACCATTCAGGATTGAAGGCTCAAATCACTGCAAAGTTTGAGTAAATTGATATCGAACTCTGCAGACGTGTGTGCCGCTCTGTGCCTGCTCGGCTGCAATTGTGCATCGATCACGACGGAGGGCACTTTGAAATTGCAAGTAAAACAGCTTGGTACAGTTCGTAATAATTTTTTCTTGAATAAATGGTTAGATAACATGTCATTCATTTATTTCTCCCTTCTTGTACACTGTAATACAAATGGCAAACAAACAATCAACTGACAGAAATGGGGCGCTACTTTGACTCACCCTGTATAATGTGTAATATATATATATATATATATATATAATATATATATATATGTATATATATATATATATATTATACAGTGGAAAATCGATATAACGCTCACCGGTGGGGTCCAAAGCGACTAGGGTGTTATAAATGATACAGCGCTATACTGATGCAGTGAAAAATATTTTATATTACATACAAACCAGAGCCAAAACACGTGGACATGTACGTCCGCCATCTGGATTGTTGGGTTGATGACGAAGCGGTCAAGTGAGTTACAGGAGATACGGATGCTATGATGATTTGAATTGAATTGATTTTGTTCATCTCAGCTTCGCCATATACGGGAAAGGTGCGAGAACATGACAGCTCATGAGTATTTTCACACCTCATGTCAACTCAACACAGGGCGATGACAGCTTGAATTTTTTTCGCCACTTAGCGCTATTTTGGACTAACTTTGTCTCTATTTTTCACTTTTTTGCCTTTAAACATGAAATAGTAGTATTTTTGGGGTCCAAGGTGTATGAGCGTTATATCAGTACAAGCGCTATAACGCTTAGCGTTATATCGATTTTCCACTGTATTTATATACAGTATATATTTTTATATATATATACACATATAGATACATATATATCTATCTATATATATGTATCTATATGTGTATATATATATTTATATATATTTATATATATATATATATACATATATATATACATTATATTACACATATAGATACATATATATATATATATCTATATATATATTATATATATGTATAATATATATATATATATATATATATACATATATATATGTGTGTGTGTGTGTCTATATATATAATATATATATATATATATTTATATTATTTATATATATATATATACATATATATAATTACATATATAATACTATATAGATACATATTATATATATATTCTATATATAAACA